>VWZI01012642.1:35214-77760 GCA_013396835.1 Psilopogon haemacephalus
GAATAATTGGTACAAAAAAGCAAAAAAAAAAAAAAAAAAAAAAAAAAAAGCATCTGAGGAATTTCTTCCAACACTGAGCAAGGAATACATTAAAATAAGATAAATTGTACTGGCCTACAGTTGTTCTTTGTATGTAGAAGTGTGGAAATCACACTCGCTGTTAGAATTTTTTTCAAGCATACTTCCTTCAGTAGAGCTAGACAACAGAACACCATGTAATTTAAATCCTGTAGTAAGATATCATATGTTGCATGACAAAACCCCCTATAAATTGAGTAGTTCTGTTTTCTAGGAGGACTTTTTAAAGTGATAGTTAAGATTTGTAATAATGACCATTAAAAACCCACAGTGTTAAATAAATGAAGAGGTACAGAACTCAAGTATATACTGAAAAAAAACAACAGGAACCACTTCAACTGGCTTTTCCTGTGAAAAGAGTATATTGTGAAACACATCTTAATCTAAACATTTTCTCTGTAGTCAGTAGAGATAATTAAATTTCTCCAGAGGTTAAACTAATTCTTTCCACATATTATTTAGACTCCTAACTTTCAGGCATTTGACATCTGGCAAGAGGTATCCAAGTCAAGGTCAAAGAAATTTATTTTCCTTTATCTTTAATGCAGGCTAGCTTTTGTGAGGACATTATGCAGAAGCACCAACAACCTTTTCTGGGGTGCTTGCTTGAGTTTTCATTAAGCTATCAGACTAAGCCAGTTATTCTTACAAGTGCAAATAAATTTAATGAGATGAAAACACTAATAAAAAAGGCCTTATTGTTATTGATTCTAACTAACTAAGAAAACTAGTATTTATTGTTTAAATTGTTTTTTGGGGGGATTATTTGAATTTACACTGAACAGTTGTGCTGCCTAGCAATTTTATTAAAAACTGAATAATGCATAAGTTTGTACACAACTTACAAGCTCAATAGTTTATATTATATTAACAGATGCATTGCACATCTTTCCCTTTCCAGTTCAAGAAGTATTTGATTACCAAAACATGAGGCTGGTAGAATATGCATGTAATCAGATTGAGTAATAGTCTCCTACATATGAAATAGTGATAATATTTTGCCCTTTGGGAGTAACTACCATCTGTGAACCTCAAACATTTCATATCTATTAGCAATTACACCCTTATACCCCTGCACTGCAAGTAATCCACTTCAATATTTTTTCTGACTTTAAGTTGCAATGCACACCACACATACGTGTACATAGGTTAAAACATTAGCAACTCAGTACTTATATCACAGCTGGACCCTGTTACCATAACTTGGATTTTTTAGTGGTTTATCTTATCAGCAGAATAATCTTGTTGCAATGATCTTGTTTACCAAATCATTTCACTACAAGACAGTCTCATTCATGAATAATCCTAAGGATTTGTCACCTTACATTTAAGTATTATAACTGAGCCTCGGTGAAATACAGCTCTATATTGCTTCCTTTATGGGAATGCTAATCATGGCTCTTAAAGAGGCAGAGATTACAGATCTTTGAAAAGCAGTGCACCATGATTGGATATAGCAGAATTTCTTTTTGAAAAAGGCATTGAAAAGTGATTTTCAAATTGTAATTTTCACAATAAAATATTGAAATTTTAAAACCGTTCTAACTAGGGTGAGATTTTTTTTAGGCTTTTGTTTGGTTGATTTTGGGAATTTTATTGTTTGGTTGGCTGATTTGTGTGTGGTTGTTTTTTTTTTCTCTGTAACTATCTTACAAAGCAGCATGAATGTGCATTTTTTATTCTTGTAAAGTTACTAACTGAAAAATAAATTTGAGCTGATTTATGTAGATATCCAGGAATATAAACATTTTTTAAAATGCTCATTAAGATCACATCTGTGTAGCATGAATAAAATTGTACTTCCTTTTGCTAATGGGAATTGCACACATTTAACATCTGATATTACTCCAGCTGATGTAAGTAATTGCATATCACAGAGAGTAAAGGGCCATCAAAAGGACTTGAACTTTGAAAGAACTGCTCTGTTAACCGAAGTAATATAAACAAGATTAGGTGTGATGATGCATAACTGCACGCAGAAGGACAGATTAAAATAGCTTGTGGACTGAACTCTAATGTTTTTAGCGAAACAGAAGTAATTCAGGATGGTGTTATAGAAAAGCAGCCTTCATAGAGTCATTGCTTGTCAGGAGGAAGGAACATTCAATGAATTACAGGAAAGAAAGGTTTCTCTAATTTTGAGATATTTTAGCTTATTATTAAATATTGAGATATTTAGCTATTAGATATATTTAACAAAGTATATACAAGGGCAATAATACATTTATTGCCTCAGCAACAAAAGCTATTAAAAAAAAATCCATTAATCCATATTTTGCAAATAATTAAAGAGGACTATCAGAATGTAGATGCTAATTTGGATTTTATAAATATTATATATTTTTAAACATTACACTATTAATTATCTATACATGAAAGCTTTTTGGGAAAGACAAAAGAAGTAGACTCAGGAAACTCATTTATTACCCAAAAAAATAAATAAATTCCAGTATCACTGATCAATGCATCAATACCTCTCTTATACTGACTTTGCTGCTGGGTAAAATTGTATCTGTAAAAACTTAAAAACAAAGCAAACCAAAATCCATTAGAATTAAACATCATAGAGAATTCTTATATTACTGGGCAAGATACCTACTAGTTATTTGAAATAAAACCATTATTCATTAAACAACTGCAAAGCTGCTGAAGAAAATACAATGCACTGTTGAATTCATAGAATTCATGCTTAATTTCACTTCATCAGGCACAGACTTTCTTGTGTATCTGCCATAGATTAATGAAAGGAATGCTGACTGATGCCATAGGCCTCTCAGTTTGTGACTGTGCATATCTGAAGTTCATTATATCTACTTCATTTATATTGTGTAACAGTGATGCTGATGAGCCTTAGAGCAAACACATCCCACTTCAAAAATATTTGTCTGGGATTGTCCCCTCTAACATAAACTTGAAATATGTAAGTAAAAAGCTCACCTATGGCTTCCTTGTTCCCTTATGCCTAGTAGCAAAATTTCACAGTTAACCACGCAGCAGAATTCTTAAACAGCTCCTTGAAGAGACAAGTTTGAAAATGAGACTAAATTTGTCCTTATTATGAGATGACAAAGCATTTAGATGAAAACTGAAAGTTCAGCAAATGTGTTTGCCAGAGATTTCAGCTGTGCTAAAAATCTGTCAGCCTCTTATGCTCTAAACTCTACGCTACTTGCAAAATTCACCTGGGAGAGCAGTGAAGTTACAACACTAATGTAGTCTACAAATTTTCTGCTTTTGTTCTGTGCCTATAACATCAGCTGACAGTTATGCACACTTTAGAGGATTTTCAGATAAAATATTTCTGTGTATTTCTAGGTGAGAATGAAAAGTGAAGTGATGCTTTGCAGGGAAGAAAAAAAGAAGACAGAAAATAATCACTCTCTGCCATCAGACTGTGTAAATCAAAACCAGCATTCAGACCAGTGAAAATGTCGGGGCTTTTTAAGCTAGAGAAGAGAGGACAGATGTGTGCCAGATTGATAGGCAACCTTGCTAGTGGCAAAATATAAATTGTTAATAGTCAGTTTGTTAAATAAAGCCTTCTTTGCACTCATAGAAGGGCTTTTCTTCAAGATTCTTTGACTATATAGACTTTTCTTCTTTTCTAGCAGCTCTCAATAGAACTAATTTAATAAACTTGTCCAAGCACTTTGGAGTACTGAAGTAAACCTTCTGAATGTATAAAAGATTTATTTGAGAGCTTTGGTGTAATTTGTGAATTTCAAATGTAAGATTTATGGTATAATAATCTTCATAAAAGTGACGTCATAGTTACCTTGTCCATGCAAAGTCATAGAGTATAATGTGAAGTGACAATTAAACATTGAAGCTATTTTCACTAGTTTTTGTTCAGAATATTTGTCATTGAAAATCTAAATATAAAAATATTTTATTTTTTTTTACTAAATTCCACTTAACCCCTTTCTTTCAGAAACTTTGACATGTGTTTCTGACTTCATCTCAGTTTCTTCCGTTTTGAGGACTGTTTCTTAATGAAGTGGAAAAGATTGTATTTTACATAGACATACACATATATTAATACATACATGGTTGTCTATATGTATATTTATGCATACATCTATCAGAAACACAAAAAATAAATATAACTGTACTATATGGTAGTGCCAGCCCTTAATAAGTTATAAATCTA
The DNA here is from genome assembly GCA_013396835.1 of Psilopogon haemacephalus. Classification (NCBI taxonomy): domain Eukaryota; kingdom Metazoa; phylum Chordata; class Aves; order Piciformes; family Megalaimidae; genus Psilopogon; species Psilopogon haemacephalus. The sequence goes on from VWZI01012642.1 coordinate 39,443, forward strand.
AACCTGGAAAAGGCTTGCAAAGCTGTTTGCTTGCCAACTGTCATATGTAGTGAATTATTGTAATTTATTACCAACCTTGGTTAGCAGGTGTAAAATGCAGCAGGGAAGATGTTGTGAATCATCACCATTTTGTTTTTATCCATTGCGTTTGCTGTCTGCAGATGAAATATGAATTAAATGTATTTCATGAATTTTTTTCAATGACAGCTAAAGAGAATACATACAAGGGGAAAACACTTTATGATGTTTCTTGTTGTTTTACACAATGAAATATCACCTCTCAAAGTGTTTATGTACAGTGCAATGCCAGGTTATATGTACTTGTCTTGTGGAACAAAAGGAGTGGTAAGACCTTAGTGGAAAGATCACTCCTTACACGTTCACCTCCCAAAATCTTTGCCAGAGGCTCATATCAAATGCAAAATACTGTCATAAAACCTTGACAGTTGCTCTAAACCATGCAGACTGTTTCAGTTTCTTTGGCATTTCCAGACACTATAAGATATATCATTGCTTAAATAACAAGTAGAGGGGCTTATTCCTCACAAGGTATAAAGACTAAATTGTATCTTTCTTATTAGAGGATTAATTCTTAAAAATAAAAAAACACACCAAAAAAAAAAAAAAAATTCTGGATCTGCATCAGAACTGACCAAAGTTGTGACTCGTTATGCAGGATTCTGCAATATCCTCTTACTTGCCGATCTCTTCCACTGAAAACACCTACTGAGCAGTACTCAGTGAAATAGGTGTCTCTTAATTTCAACTATTTCCACTGTCTCACTCCTGTCTGTCTCACCACCTCAAGCTCAGTAGAACAGCAGCTGTACAAAGCAGCAGGCCACCTACCCCTTCTCTTAACATGTACTTCTGGATGCACTAATCCTGCACCAAATTCATGCAAATTCACGCAAATTCACAGTAATAGAAGACTTGCAAGAGGCAGGAAAGTCTTAAATACTCAGAGAGCTCATTGCAGTTGGGAAAATCTGTTAACACTCTGGTTTAAAATAAATAATATCATTTAAAAGAGCTACTTATTGAAATTGTTTTATTTAAAGAAAGTTCTAATAATCTGATGTCACATTAATTCAGCTTGCACAGCCATGGTGTCTGTGGTATTTTTCTCTTAAATTTCCTAACGTGGTATTTGTAAATTTATGGAACAAACATCCCTATTTTGATGTATGTATTATAAAATTAGAGTATGAAAAATACAAATATAAATATAAGTGCATTCTACATTTTTGTTTGGATCTGCTAGTAGATGTAGTTAGACACATACATCTATATACCTATGCATTATATAAGAAAATCAAAGATCAACCTGGGATAAATAATGAAAGATTTGCAGAAATGGTGTAAAATTAAGTTTTATGTAATTAAATAGAAAAATAATAACTTTTAAAAGTGTTAGTGCCTAGGTTGCATTCTCATATGAGCATACAGTTCTGTACATTTTCATAATGACCTTATGCAGCTCTAAGTTGAGATATGAAGTACTCTGACATAAACAATGGGAAAATAAACAAAATTACAACACAAAAATGTAAGTTTATAATTAAAGATAGAGTGAAATATGAAATAATCTCTCCTGCCAAATGGGACTACCTGCATACAAATTGCACTTAAGATGCTAATTTAATATTTTTATTTCTTAGAGCATTAAAATATATATTACATTTTGGAAGAGTTAAGCATATTGAATTTTGGGAAGAAGAAGAAGTTTAGCTTATTGAGTTATCAACAAAATCTGAATATTTGGAAATTTATAATTGTTTTCTTTAGTGCAGCCAAATAAATACCTGTTTAGAAAAGTCTAGTTCTGCAACACTTTTTAACATTACTTTTGTTTTAAAGCAAAAATTCTGGCATTTGCAACTTAATACATGTGCAGTCAAAATGTCATTCTGCTCTTAACTACTGTATATAAGGACTAGTTAACTCATTTTCTTGCATTCCTATTTTTATTCTTTCTTTCCTTCACTTTTTTCCTTTTTTTTTTTTTTTTGCATACTATATAGAATTCTTTGAATTCAAAGTTGTAGAAAATTGTTGATGAGATTCAGCTTCATAGGAACAGAGTTTGACTCATAATATTTCAAAAAACACATTTCTGGAAACTTTGCCATATTAAATCTTACTAATACAGGGATCTGGCACAGTCATTATTGAGTTGTCATCATAGTCTACAGACTATAAATCTAAAAAAGTGCTTCCAGTATAAAGAGAATTCTTTATTAAAACCACCTTTCTTTAAGACTATATTACATCAATATGTAATTTTTTTGTGAGCAGGGCTTCCATTTTCATCACCATGCTTGGTCAACTGCCTGCTTGTGTTGCATCAGTATTAGAGCTACTCAAGAATGCAGAAAGCAACTGCAAGGTGACCTTTTAAAGAAAATCTTGTTGAATCAATGATCCCAGGGAGATCTTCATTAAACTGGATGGACTAGTCTTATTCTAAAAAACAAAACAAAACAAAACAAAACAAAACAAAAACAACAAACAAAAAACTTGAGGAGTTAAGTATCTTAGGGTCATTTAGTTTCCTTATCCTTGGTAGCTCCATACTGAACTGTTCATGTCTGGTTTAGTATGTATGCCAAGAAAATAATGTTAAGAAGCACAAGCAAATTGTTACTTCTGTGTTTGATCATAATCCTACATCATAAAATTCTTTACATCATTTAAAATGTTCTGGTACAAATAGCTAAAGACAGTGTATGATGACAGAGGTATCAGTTTTATCAGGGTTATCTGCTTAGGAAGTATGGGGTATACAGAATATACCTGTATAGAGGTATACAAATATACCTGTAATTAGCAGTATCAAATACATATTTCAGATTCTATTATCCAAAATATAAATAATATTGTTAGGTTAAAGTTGACTTGAACAGACACACAACATGTATACTAAGTTACCAGTTAATATGCTTCTACTGATGATGGTCACCAATACATATTGCACTCTTAACAAACCTCTTGATTTCAAATGGGCACTATTTTATCTTTCCAAACCCTCTAGGCTGTCAAATTAGCACAGCGTTTTTACAGTTTGTCTATGAGAATCTACTCAAGAATTTTCAATGCATGAGCAAATATATACAGATTTTTTTTTTTTTGTTCTGTGTTCCTTCATCTCAAGAAAGTTGCCATTTGCTTCAGTCATGCAGAACAGTTCATCTAGGAACAGCTGACATGTGAACTCCAGAGCTTTTGAGGCAGCATTTCCAAAACTGTGGCCATACCAATAATAGCCAGTTAGGAACAATCATTAGAGAAGCTCTGTTTCTAATTAGCAATAATTTGATGTGAATTATTGCTGCTCCCACTTTTAAATGCTGGAATATATAGGGCTCTGTCCTCTTTAAAAATATTTTAAAATACACTAAACAAAAAAACAAAAAAAGACAAGTATCCTTTAGGTAAAACTATCCGGTACTGCTAATATGAATACAATATGACACAACTATACCTCCTAATTTTGAGAGAAAGTAATTTGTCTTTAAACACCCTTTTTCTTTAATAACTCAATTTGCTGAGGCAAGATGAAAATTTTTGTCAATCTGTACTCAGTTCATGGCTCCTTTACACTTCTTAACAACAGGCAGATTGAAATGATCTTTTCCAGTTCTCAGGAATAGACTTTTCCATGATAGTTAGTGCTCTGCCTGTTTTCTTCATTGTATCTATCTGTGATCATTTATGCTGTGAATAAAAGTGCAGGGAAGGTGTTGTGACTAAGCTGCCAGAAATTACATCGTAGTTAGATAAAAGACTTGATGAAAAAATAAAAAAAGGCTAGTGGTGGGAGAAAACCCAACATTTTCACAGGTGAAAGATTAAGTTTCACAAAGAATTAAAAGAAATATATTATTTGAAAGAAAGTCAAGAGAAAAGAAAGGAAAGAAGCATAAATTTACATATATATATATATATATATATACACAATTTGAAAAAGATGTATGAGGATGTAAGTACTTTAGGAAAATTGTCTTGAAATAAAATGTCAGTATGACAAAATGAACATACTAAATAAAAGTGGATCAAAAGCAAAAATAACCGTAATTATAATCAAGAGAAAAGAGACCAGGATAAAAATGGAACTAAATTCACAAATCCAGGCACTAAGAATTCTAAGAGCGTATTTAAAGAGCAAAATAATACTCATCTTGCCAGTCACTGTGATTTTTGTAAAGGCTGCCAATAAGAGAATTCTATATTCTTAGGATTATTATTATTGAATTATTATTATTATCGTTATAGTTTAAGGTTATAATATACATTGTATATTAGCTTAGAGACCTGCCATTACTTAGAAGAACCCTTTTGGTCACTCATATCTTCCTTATAGTTTAATTTGCCAGAATTAATGTTTGGCCAGGTGTGATCTCTGACTACACATAACTTAACATAAGCTTCTAAGGAAATAAATTTTATGAGATAATGTTGTTCATCTTTCTTCCATTCTTTTCTTTCCCACAAGGTGCTGAGTAAAATAACAGTGAGGTAAACTTAGTTATTTAAAGAAAGATTCTCTACTTCTTTTTTTCAAGATGTCACAAAATAATTTTTCAGTTTCATGTCATGCTAATGAATAAATCACGTCTGTGTGTTTTTAAAATGAATAATTGTTTTCATTTTTTTGAAAAATAATAATTCAGCCTAAAAATATTAAAAATTATGTTATGAATACTGAAGTCTCAGTTATGCAGGTGGTACTGCAGTAGTTAGAGTTACAGTTAATTTCATTCTAAAAATGTGTTCTAAAAATTGATCAGATGACTTTTTCCTAGTGTTCTTGACTTCTTGTAAAGGATATTAAGGACTCAACAGTGTGCACTCAAAGATCTATTGCAGAAATTAATTCCACGACTACTTTTATAACAAAATGAAAACATCAATGAGTTTTTATTATTAGTATTTCAGTTGCAATGGCAGAAAACAAGAACTTTCTAGTCAAGAAAGTTCCAGGTTCTTTTAAATTATACAGTAAATTTAGTGTGGTGGAAGAATGATTTTCCCCTGTTCCTTCACACTATTTTATGTCAAAAGTCATCTGAATTCTCAGTTTGTTTTTTTTTTCTTTTCTGTGATTTATAGCAATTAATGCTACCTAATTTTTCTTTTTTGTCATCTTTCTTGCAATAACATTAAACTAAAAACTCCTGAAGGTACTTTCAAATTATCTGCCTCTGCTTAAAGGAATATAATAATTATTATTTAAGGAATAAATGTCTTCTTACATCCTTTTACCATTTTTCCATTAGTCATACTGTAAATAGTGAAGATACAAAGAGTTAGTTCAAACCTTCTCAAAATCTCCGCTTATTTCTTTACAAATTTTAGTCTTGTGAAACATTCTGCATTTTTAGTCACAGTAAATGATGTGATTGTCTAACAACAAAATACTGTCCTGTGTCCTTGCTTAATATTTGCTGCTGAACATTAAAGTCTATACTCTAGATGAAGAAAAGTCACATTTATATAAAATATGTTGAAATATGAGAGCCCTTTTTTTACTATATTTTTATTTTACTGATTTGCTCCATATAATGAAGACAGAAAATTAGCACAAGAAATTTGAAAAGTAGATCAATAGCAAAAAAAAAAAAGTAAATAATTATGATATGCAACATAAACTTTATTTTCTGAACCACTTTCTCAGTGGAAGTTTCTTGGAAACAATTTACACTGTTGTGTTAATGTTCCTTGGAAGAAGATAAATATTTTTTGCATCAGCATATGAATTTGATGTAACTTTTGACCTACCTGTCAGTTTTCAAACACATTATGGCTGAGCCCCAGCTGAAGTGTATGTAGACAAGTTTAAGTCTATCAACTTTGCAGATAATTTTTGGGAAACTAACAAAAATGCAATATGAAGAAACTATAGCCTGTGTTGATAGCCTAAACTGAGGCAATCAACACAGGCTATCATTCTTTTTGCCAAAATTTTCAGAAGCGGGGTATTACCATCAGGGATATTAACACTGATTTCCCTAACAATTTCAAGTAATAAGTTTCAAGAACCTCTAGATTAATTTTATATAAAATATCTCTTTCCCTTGTATTTATTTTCACTTGGATTGCTTTCATTACCACAACGTTGAGACCTTGGAAATGGTTTCCAAAGGCATTTCAGTGAAGTACATACAATGTGAATGAAACGATATCCTGATTTTTGTGGCCAGTCTTAAAAATTTTAATTGGCAGTGTAGTAAGAGTGAATGCTGTATTTCTTTGTTTCATGAAGTAGTTCATCTAAAGAAGGTTGAATGTGCATATAGTTTCTACACTTTCAGATTCACTGCAGACAGATAACTGTGGAGAATAAAATTGCATAGACATGTAAAGTTATAGAACAAAAAACCCAGCCAACCACACACAGAAGTTTTGCTACTTTTCCCATCCCCACATAAAAATGCAGTGTATTTTATTCTTAGAATCTGTTCTGGTGGACAAGAACTTAATCTCTCAAGCAAAATATCACAGGTCAGTGAAATATGTTAATGTATGTAAAACAGATATTAGAGTTTGATGTGGTTATTTTGATTATGGAAACAAATGGAAGCTAGTAATTATTTTTAAAATGTATTTTCAAAACTGTACATAAATTTGTATGTAGATCTCTTTTGGTATGGACTACTTCAAATACCATTAGCGAGTAAGATTTTTGTTCTTGGTCTTTTTTTCAAGTTACCTATCTTATCTCAGTAAGTGGTAATCAGCTAGATAGCATATGGAGTCCTTCTCCTGATACCACTAAACTGGCTTTAGTTTGAATGATTTCAATAATTGTAAAGATTTTTCTGTGGAGTTTCCAATTCATCTTTTGTCTATATGAATTTTGAGTTGTCAATAAAGATTTGTCCTTGGGATTAATTTAATTCTGACAGGGGGAACTTTCTTACTCTCCTTCCAACACTCCAGTGGACAGCCAGAATTGAGGATACAATTCACATTTACAAGTCTTTAGAGATTCCAATACTTTTGCATAGCTGATAGACTAAACAACATGTCAGCAGAACTATTACAGAAAACAGCCTACTGTTCACTTACTCCTTCTTCTGAACCATAGAATTGCAGCTGTAGAAAGGAATCTTCAAACTTTACAGCTTTTTGAAGCAGCATTAACTTTAGAGCAAACATTAGTATCTTCAGGATCAACCACAGGTGACTATGATTGGGGAAGTCATATCTCCTCAGTTCTAATGGTATGCCTTATCTGCCCTCAAATTTTAAGTCTGTTTAAGATACTGGTTTCCAACAGATTTCCAAATGGTCTCACCCACCCACATGCAAAAAAAATCAGTGAGGCTAGTGCTTTAATACTTCCATTTCAGTTTATGCTTACATGGATCTTCCATTTTAAATCCTCCAAAAAATGGCAGAAAATTTGAACTGAAGGACAAGAGTGTCTTTACATTGTTGTTTAATGAACAGAACTAGGATATACCTAAAACAAACAAACAAAAAAACCCAAAGAAACAAACAAACAAAAAAACAAACAAAAAAAAACAAAACCAAAAAAACACCCAAACATTTGCACTTCTATCAAATCCTTCCTATTTTTATGGCTCACTGCACTCTGACTACTAAGTAAAACAGGATTCTTTCAAATTCCTGGGCATTTTGCCACCACTTTGGGCCACGGGGCCAATAAAAATCATTAGCAATACATAAATTTTATCCAGTGGGCTTTCCTGAACATGTGCAATTGTTCATAAGGTTAGAGAACAGAAATCCACGTGTTGTATCTTACATGCTTGGAATGCATTGAGTTTAACTAGTTTAGAATAAGTTCATATGAATGCCCTGACATTTTTATATCAAATTGAGACACATGTGGTTCAAGTAGCACAATAAGAATCCTGATTAAATAAACAGATTGCTATTACATTCCAGCAGATAAAATCAATCACCATAAAAAGCACCACTTTTTTGATCTTTACTGTATTATAGTAAAACTAAGCTACAGTATTCATTAAATATCCAGATTTTCTTGAATGGAAATTTGCTTTTTTAAAATAGAAAGTTTCCATCTTTAAGAGAGTTAACATTTCCTGTAGGAAAGCAAGACACTTGAGATATTTTGGGAAGGGGTTGGAGAATGGTATGAGAAACCTACTACTCTGTAAAAAAAACTGTTTCTAGAATATTTTGCACAAGATTTAACAAATATATAATTTATTTTCTTAACTAACTTGCCTTACTTATTCATTAAGAAGTGCATACTATTGTTTAACTCTATGTTTGATAAACCTGGAAAAATAAAACCAAAACCAACTTATTTCTGGCTTGTCCTTGCACTATTTGAATAAGTAAGTTGCCACATGTGATTTTTTTCTAGACTAGTGTCAGGTAGAAACACTTTGATTGTGAAAGTGGAAAAAAAAAAAAAAAAGTAGCAATCATTAATTTTTAAAAAATTCAAGAACCTTACCAGTACCCAACCTACTAACATGTAAACATATGAAGTCTGGTAAATATGACGTAAGAGAATTCTGCACACGTTTCTTTAAAAAATTATTTTGTTAAAAATGTTGTCATAGTACAACAAACAAATAAATAAATGAAAGTTGATATTTTAAGACATTTGATTTGGCCTGAGATTTTAATTTATTTNATTTAAGACTATGCTTGAAAATCATTAATTAGGGTTTTTTGGAGTTGAGTGGAAGTTAAACTGAGCTTTTCTATAATTAGATTTTATTGTGGCTCTGGCTAAGGTGATACTAAAATGATTATCAGTGCAGGCATATTCTAGTGTCAGTGTGTGACAAAACAAAACCAGCTAACCAACCAAATCAATCAACTCCTCTATACCAAACAAAAGCAATAAGTAAAAACACTGTTGCTAAGATGCCTGAATTTCAGCAAGAGTACAAAATGGTTTAAAATGATAAACAAACAAATAAATAAATGAAAGTTGATATTTTAAGACATTTGATTTGGCCTGAGATTTTAATTTATTTTTTTTTTTATGACCTCAAGTTATCATTGGAAATTTTGGATCCTTAAGTTGACTCCACATGACTGTAGAGGAATTGTGACACATTTGTACTCCTCTTAAGTTACTATGATCTAAGTTCTCTAGGCTGTGCACTCATGTGAGAATACATTGTCCTAAAATGTGAGAATTTTTCTTACACTGTAAAAATATTTAATATGTTTGGATTGTTAAAATTATTTTTCTGTATATGTTGTTTCTTTCTGTAGTTGCCAATGCCTTTCTTAATTTATTGTGCAGTTTTCAGCAGTGTAAAAGGGATTTGAAAAAGTAGGTTATACAGTCTGGTTTTGCTAACACGTACACTATGCTAGGTACTTTTTTGGAAATAAATCAAAGCAAGGGTGAAACAAGTTGAAGCGTGTTAGAAGCCCAACTCTTATAACAAGTACATTTAATAAATTATTTTAATTAATTTTTAATATAGCAGCACTTTAACCTTTTTTTCTCAGATGCTCCCATATTTAAGATATGTACGAATGCTGACTACTAACCACTTAAGACTGAAGCACAGAATGCAGTTATAGACAAATTGAGTGTGCATATTTTAGGAAAGGAACACTAACATTAGTGGGAAACATACAAACAATGTATTAATGGATCAACCTTGATATGTATTAAAAACTTTTTTTTCTTTATATATTTGTTCACCAATTGTTCACTTGAAATAACATTTATTATGATTACCTTCAAAAGCTGTCCATTTCAGCTTTTTATTTGATTAATCAGTTTTTTCCATTACTTATTGATAAAATGAAAGTCACTCCAGTGCAATTCAAATCCAATTAGATGACCCAAGTTTTAATAAAGAGAAGCAATGCTTAAAAATCATTGATCCCTTGAAAACATCTATGGAATTGTCAAGTAAATCATATATCTACATTTTAATAACAAAATTTTAAATCATCTTAAACCAATATATGTTTAATATTATGTATTATTGGAGTCTCCCAAAGAGAAATTATATCTTTCTATTAGAAGTGTATAACATCATTTAGTTTGTCTATCAATATAAGGAACATTTTTAGAAGAAAAACAAGACAGAAGGTGTAATTAATAGATATCTATATATATAAGTGTACACATATACATATGCATATCTGTGCACACATATATATAACACCTTTTAATTCTTTTTCTTCTGTCTCCCATTTTCATCTATCTGGTAATTAAACATACCAGAGTTTCATACTGAACTGATGGTATGTTGAACTAACCATTACGTGCCTTGCACCAGCAATCTCTCACAGTACAACAACTTGACTTATTTATGAGGTTACTTATGTAAGTGCTCACTAATAATAGTATGTAGTCCTGGCAACCACCAAAATGTACTAGAAAGAATTCTCTGAATTGTCACTTGTAATTGCCCTTTACTACATTAGCAGAGTAATCTAGTTGCTGTGGATCAAAGAATTACAGAACGTTAGAGACTGGAAGTGACCTCTAAAAATCATCCAGTCCAACCACCATGCCAGAGCAGGATCACCTATACCAGATCACACAGGAATGCATACAGGCAGGTCTTGAATATGTCCAGAGAGAAACTCCACAAGTCCTCCGGGCAGCCAGTAACCATAAAAACTGGATCAGTATAAACATTCACTTCTGGTCTAGGTTTTGAAGAGTGGCTGAGGCACACAAGCACATTTTGCAAGTGAACCAAAAGCAGATGAGTGCCACAGACAGTGGTAAAACAGACCTGAAATCACTGGATAGAAGGATGCTAGCTCTCAGCATCCTTTAGAATTCCTCTCATAGACCTCCCTCACAGGACTCTCTACTGTGCATGTGTCACGTACACCATAGAAGTAATTTCATTGAAGTCTACTGCATCAAGTGAAAGGAGTATCAGTAGCTACTAGTCCTTCACATCTCTCGAATTTTGTGTTTTAATAAAAATAATATCTATCTGGTTTATTGGGTGTTTTTTTGGGTTTTAGTTGGTTTGGGGTTTTTTTGGTTTCTTGGTTTGAGGGTTTTTTGTTTGGTGGGTTTTTTTGTTTGTTGGTTTGGTTTGGGTTTGTACCTGTTTGTTTGGATTTGTGTGACTTTTTTTGTGTGATTGTTGTTTGTTTCCACTGGCGTGCAATAAATTAAATGTAACTAGGCCTTCACTGAACTTACTGATCCAAATATTCTGTAACAGTTGCTATTTAACTTTCAGCCACTAATATGAAGCTAGCATACCTAGTTCTGGCCTGAGATTTTTCCTGATATATTTTCTATAGAAGTAATAGACAAATTACTAAGACTTTTATATGTGTATTTTTTCTGATTAATTTCAGTTTAGTTTTAAAGTTGGGAAGTGTGGATTTGTATTTTTTCAGACAAAAAATGTAAAAACACTGCAAGTTTTGGTGTTCAGAGGTACCAGTGATTTGTCTTTTTCAAAGATTACAATTAATGTTAAATATAAATAACTGACAAAAAAAAAAGCTTCATAATTATGCTTCTGTTAATTTCTGTAGACTTCTAATAATTTGCAATTCTATTATTTCTGCACAGAAAACGTCAGGGTTTTCTTTATATTTCTCCCTGTTCAGAGGAAGAGAAGTGTGTGGGAAAACAGTGCACAAGTTCTGATGAGTATCACAGAAATTCTGTAACAAGTTTTGGGAACCTGTAACAAATTTTAAACACTTCACCACCACTAGCACACAGTCTCTGTTATTGGTATTCCAATGCTAGCCTGGCACAAGCTGCTCCCCGACATTTTTTCAGTTTCAAAAGAAAACATTAATAATTTCTAATCTAATTGGTATCGTGATTATTGACGGCTGCTCTTTTCTGCAGAACTGCCCCTTTCCCCAGACTTTGCAAACATTTTGTCAATGGACCCTTTGGGCTTAAATTTCCCTTAACTAAAACCAGAGCCTTAGGTACCTGCTTTGGAGAAATATGTGGAAAAATTAATAGGAAGAAGCACTAGTGATTATAAACATCTGCAGGATAGTTTCAGGCCCATGGACCATTTTGAAATCACTCTAACTAGTTTATTTTAACTGATTTATGTAGCAGCAAAATAAAACAAACAAACAAAAAAGCCAACCAAACAAAAAAACCCCAAAACCCCAAATGTGTGGGCTTTACTGTATGGAACATTTATTGCAAAGAGGTTAATAGACCTGCTACCGTGTGAAGGATAGCTTTTGGTTTTTCCTTCCTTTACTGAGTACAATTTCTTTCTAGTTTACTTTCATGAAAAAAACTTACTGACAGAACTTTAATTTATATTTGTATATATGTGTGTATAGGTATATACATATATATACCAATATGGACATATATATATATATGCATATATATGTGTATATAGTGAACACCTTTGAGCATCAAAAAAAACTCACCTTTTTTTTTTTTTTTTTCCTTCCACATACTGGAATATGGAGCTGCACAGTTGTTTTGTATAAATGATATAAATTACATAGCCACACTCTTTTGGGAAAATAAAGCTTTTCTCATCTGCTGAAGAAAATACCTTTTTCATTTTCAAAGGTATGCAGAACAGCCATATTTTATACATCAGAGAATGTTTATACAAATATGCTTCAGGAAAAGAATATCTGGGCAAATAGACTTTATCAGGTGTCAAAATGCATCTGTTGATAAATGACGCTGTATGTGTTCTGAGTTAACATTAATCAGAAGGAAAGTATGCCTTCTTAATCCAGCCTTCTGGAAGAATCATGCATTTAAGCAGAATATAAATTAACTAAGATACATTTATAAGGAAGGCAAGTATTCCAAGGTTTTGTTTCAAGAATAAGTCCGGAACAAGGAGGATTACAACTACAAAAATGGCAAATATTTCACTTGTTCTTAAAAGCCTCCGTATTGTTTAAATTTTAGCCACTTTATTTATTGGATTAACACTAATTCTATGTTGTAAATTGAATCATTCTCTCTGCCAAAGTGAAACACCTGTGTCATACATTAAGTATTATTCTTCATAAATAATAATAGCAAGGTCTTGCTCTGTCATACAGTTAGGTACAGCTTTGCTATGTATCACTTAAAAATGGTGTTTATTAAGCAAAGAAGAATTATTTGGTAATAAAACAGAGAGAAGATTAAACACAATGCAATGCTAATGGCTCAATAATAATACTATGTATACATCTCTGGGTTTGTTGAATATCTTTGTTTTGGTTGTTGTTGTTTTAATCCATTAAACATGTATTTTTGAGATGTGTTAAAATAATAAGAAATGAGATTGAAAAATTCTCAAACACTTCAGGAATTTATCTGTGGATATTTTGTCCTGAAGAGAGGGTCACTATGTCTAAACTGTTCTTGAAAGAGGTTTATTTAACCTGTTCTATAAGGCACCTACCAATATTCCATATCTTGCCAGAGCAGGTTAGTTACGTTGCTTACATATCCTCACAGTGTGTAAGCCTTTCTCAATGTCTAAGTTAGACCTCCTTCAATGTAATTTAACCTATTTTTTAACTCTTCACTTAGATAACAGTTTGTTTATTCTTTGCCATAATAGTCCATAGATCTGACAGCTGCTATTTTGTCTCCCTTTAGTTTTTATTTCTTCAGACTTTCCTAATAAACAGTCCTTTTCTAGATTTCTGGACACTGTTGTATATTTCTTCCAGACTTTGTCACACTGGTCCAAATCTTTGTTTAAATCTGAACTCCAAAACCAGGTAAATTACTCAGGTGTACAAATTACATGCTGTATAGACAGGAAAGATTTGCTGAGATGTCTAATTTACTCTATTATTCTTATGCTCCAGTATGTTCTTTTAATAACAGAGCAGTTACAATTCATGTATTGGAAACTGCAATTAGTCATCTGGCACCGATAGAAGATGGATGCTAAGGCCCAGATTTATCAGCCCTTAAAAATTAGATGCCTTGCTAGTAATACTGCTTCTGCAGACCGAGGACAAAACAGCTATTCTAAAGGTAGCATTTAATCTGCAGTTTAGGTTAGAAATATAGCCCGTGAGAGAAGACTGATTTTTTTCTGATTCAGGCATAAAGAAGGCTTTGGGTCTGAGAACTTAATCCTAGCTCATTATATTCCCACTTGACTCTGAGAAATCTCTCTCCTTTCTTTAAGCTTGTGCCTGGTGTGATCAGCATGATCCAGGTTTAAGGAAAGGAGTGCCTCTGCCTCACCTTTCATCGGCCAGCTGCCAGGACTCACTTCTGCCTGTTGCTGCTCTCAGTCTCTGTGTCTGTGGATCCAGCGCAGCCACTTCAAATGCATTCTTAGTAGCTACACCACAGATCTGAACTCAATATACAGTGTAAAAAATGCATTACTGCTGTGACAGCTTAGTCATTTATCTTCCTGACCTTTTGTATACACAAAAAAATGTTTTTCATTTTGAAATATACACTTTTCATAGCCAGTGAGAAAGCATGTGGCCTGTTTGGCTTTACTAAAATAATAAAATCTAAGGTCTGTTATAAAGTGAGATTAAACCCATTTTCTACTTCACATGAGAACAGAGGCTTTGTGGTACAAGCCCCTCTCAGTATACTTCAATATGGTATATCCCTTGCTCTCTTGACTTAAGGGATATTTTTGGTTGTATTTTTTTTTATCTCGAATTGACATTCTTGGAGATGGTGCTGGTTTTATTTCACTGCATGTTTCTAATACAGAGTCCTTACTGAATTACCTGTTTCCTTTCCCTCACAGGACCTGATTTGATCTTTAATCTCCCTCAGAAGTAGCTCTTGCTGCCTTGAAACAAACAGATCTGACATTTTGCAAATACATTGTTCTAATCCACTAGTTCCCTAACTAATATCAATTGTTGAACAGAGTTGATTAGCAGCTCTGCATGGAACTTCTGCCTGTTTGCAGAGCTATGTGCACCAGTCTTCACCAATGCATAGGAGAAATGGACTTAAAGTCAACAGTGTTCCCACACTGAAGATAGGGAAACATACTGAAATCAATTTAATGTGCAAACAATTTTTTAAAAGCATTTTGTAATGCCAAAATCTTTCTGTTCAGTAAAAAATTACAAGTAAAAGCAGAGGGAAAAAAACACAGCAAAATAAAACAAAACAAAAACCCAAACAAACAAAAAAACCCTAACAGTTAAAAATGTAGTCTCAATCTAGTGGCAGTTTAGAAACCTTAGAAAAGTTTCAGAGTTCTGACAACCCTGGAAAAAATATTTAAATCTTATAAAATATGTCATAACAGAAAAAGCAATAATATCATCTGAGCTTAATGATGTAGCACATCTCTAAATATTTTTTTTCCAATTCTCCACTAATTTTATAATATTTTTTAAACACCTTGAAAAAAAAATCAGTATATGATGTTTTTGTGATTCCATAACTGCAGTAGTAAGCTCTCTCTGTGTCATGGGTTTAGTCAATTGAATCTGCTGATGAATATTCAGTATCATGCTGATGACATGCCAATTTTAAAACAAAAGTGCTGTATGGACTAAAGTGTCATATTGCTTGTAGTTCAGACTGTGACACGAGACTTCCTATTTCCATTTGCAGCTTCTGCTTTCAGTTTTTGGGGTGCTGGTCTTCTCTGATATGTGACTGTAGGCTTGCAGGGTGGAAGGATCATTTTATGGCTGATTTCTGTTGCTGCTTCTGCTTTTGCTGTGCTCTTCTGCAAAACAGGCTAAGGTAATCGTGCATCGGATCATCTCATTAAACTCCTGATCGCAACCTAGTGCTTTTTGTGCCACTTTCCTTCCCAATCTGCAGTGGGGGGGGACTGTGTATTAGAGTAGATTGTGTTAAACCAAAACAGTCTATTTTGGTGCCCCAATGTGTGGCACTAAAGGGTTAAGATAACAAGAAGCAATATAACAAGAAGATTCAGTTAATATTTGTTAGAACTTTTTTTGTTGGATTTTTTTTGTTGTTTTTAATAGCTCGTTCACCATGTTGATGCATTTCTTTTCCAAGGATGGCTGGGACCAGTGTGCTGAGGTGCAACCCTGGTTTGATTACAAAAAACCTTATGTACCTGCACTCTATGTGCACTTGCTGATGCCACTTATCACCTCAGAGGAATGGATTAATGCTATCATGTGACTGTACTGGATACTGTCACATCATGATGTGGGTACTCTACTAGCTGCTTGGACTGGATGTTATGTCACCCACTTGATGAGCCAGGGATATTCCAGAGTAATACAGGTCTTTCCCAAGAGTACCACATGGAGATCTGCCCTGAAGCTGGATAATTACGAGTGGCAAAGTGTGTGGGTGAGTACAGGCAAGTGCTTAGGATGATTAGGAAGCTGGTGAAACAGGAGTTTGATGGGTGGACTACCATATGGATAAAGAACTGGCTTGACAGCTGCACCCAAAGAGTGTCTGTCAACGGGTCCATGTCCAAGTGGAGACCAGTGATGAGCAGAGTCCCTCAGGGATCAGTCCTGCGACCATTCTTGTTCAACATCGTAGTGGGTGACATGGACAAAGGCATCGAGTGCACCCTCAGCAGGTTTGCTGATGACACCAAGCTGTGTGGTACAGCAGACATGCTGGAGGGCAGGGATGGCATCCAGAGGGGCCTGGACAGGCTGGAGAGGTGGGCACAAGCCAACCTCATGAGGTTAAATAGGGCCAAGTGCAAGGTCCTGCATCTGGGTCGAGGCAATCTCAAGCACAAATACAGGCTGGGCTGTGACTAGCTGGAGAGTAGCCCTGCGGAGAGGGACCTGGGGATGCTGGTGGACGAGAAGCTCAACATGAGCCAGCAGTGTGCACTTATGGCCCAGAGAGCCAACCAAATCCTGGGCTGCATCAGGAAAAGTGTGGCCAGCAGGTCGAGGCAGGTGATTCTCCCCTTCTACTCCGCTTTGGTGAGACCCCACCTGGAGTACTGCATCCATTTCTGGAGCCCCTATTACAAGAAGGATGTGGACAGGCTAGAGGGTGTCCAGAGAAGGGCCACGAGGATGATCAGAGGGCTGGAGCACCTCTGCTATGAGGACAGACTGAAAGAGTTGGGGCCATTCAGTCTGGAAAAGAGGATGCTCCGAGCTGACCTTATTGTGGCCTTCCACTATCTGAAGGGGGCCTACAAAAAAGCTGGTGAGGGACTTCTTAGGCTATTGGGTAGTGACAGGACTAGGGGAAATGGAGCAAAGCTGGAGGTGGGGAGATTCAGATTGGATGTGAGGAGGAAGTTCTTCACCATGAGAGTGGTGAGGTCCTGGAACAGGATGCTAGGATGCATCAGAGAGGTTTCTGGAAGACATCTGTGTTTAAGAGGACATTTGTGAGCCATGAGGTGGGTCAACAGGAGCTGTGGGGTGCTGTCCTAAAGTGATCATACTAAAACAAAAGCTCACTGAGCATGTCTGGGGAGAGTGAATATGAAGGAAATGATAGGTTCTTCACCATGAGAGTGGTGAGGTCCTGGAAGGGGTTGCTCAGGGGGTGGTTGGGGCCACTTGCCTGGAGGTGCTTAAGGCCAGGCTGGATGAGGCTCTGGGCAGCCTGATCTAGGGTAGGGTGTCCCTGGGCATGGCAGGGAGGTTGGAACTAAATGATCCTTATAGACCTTTCCAACCCTGACTGATTTTATGATTCTATGGTCACTTCTATTTCTTCACATTTCCTCCCTGAACAAGTGCAAACTCCTGACAAAATGGTAAAATATCAGGAAAAAGTACACTGTCAGCCCAGAAGTTCCCAAGAGGCAGAAATCATTGCAATGTCTTTGGGCCTGTCGCATGCCTGTTGAGCACTTCTCATCACTGTTTAGAGTACTCAGGGGCAAATGAATGTCTGTGGATCTACAGGCAGACAGTCAGGCACCACAGCAACTCAAACTCCAACAGCAGGCATGGCAGCCACACCAGAGAACCAGCCTGTGCCAGAATCAGTCACCCTTGTACAGAAATAGAAATAAAAGGAAAGAAGTTAATTTTGCAAAGCATAAGGATGAATCAGGGTCATCATGGCAACGAGCAAGAGCCAAAGGCGGTCACTTCGTCTTTATCCCTGACCTTGAAAGATGGCTAAAGACAGTGGATTAAATGACTAACAGGCTCCAGCAATACGAGGAAAGCCTCTCTTCCTCTGTACAGGCCTGTGTTTGAACTCTAGATAAACCATTCCAGGAGCTCCATAAATAAAAACAACCACGTCCTGTTCCCTACATATACAGTCCCACATTTCAGCTATGAGGAACAGGAATTTTACTGTCCCAGACAGAGAATCTAGGAGATATATATCATGACAAACCCTGTGGTTTATATTCTCTGAATAGGTGAGGACATGAGGAACAGGGACAAAAAATACCCACTTCACCCCTAGCTGCATAAGTTTATGAATGACAAGGAAATCCTCTCTTGAAGAATGTTGCTCAAAAATGGCTCACAAAAAGCAGACAAACTGACGCTGTTTCTGATCCTCCTGAATGGACTTCCAAAGCATCTTTACAAAAAGTAAATGATGGCAGTTAGAATTAGAGAGGGTCTGCCTCCAACCAGACAGAGGAAAGGTTTGGCTAGGTTTATTGAACTGTATGTATCCAACATCCAATGGCTTGGCAAGCTGAACCCATGAAAGTATAAAGGTTTGGTAGATACAGGCACACGGTGTACTCTGATGACATCAAAGTACAAGGGGTGGAACCTATCTGTATTTCTGGTGTGACAGGGAGATCCCAACAGCTGAGTGTTTTGGAAACTGAGCACCAGAATGCAGGCCACAGTTTGCTTTCATTTGGAGGGGTGGAAGGAGTCTCTGGAAACAATATTCTCAGGAGTGGAAATGCAGACAGATCATTTGGACTGATCCAGACTGTACTGGAACAGGGTGGAGCTCCAGAGCATCTGTAGTAAGAAGCCTGTAGTGTACTGAAAGGCAAACTCATTTTGAATGAGAATAGACAGCAAGTGATGTATGATGCATGGTGTATGATGTTAATTGCTGTTGAGCATTAAGTAGATGGTATAAAATAAGGGTGAATGATGTCATGGGTTTATTCAATTGTATAAGGACTATTCAATACCATGCTGACATCATGCCATCTTTTAAGTGCTGGCTGAAGCAAAGTATTGCGGGTCTTGAAATTCAAATTGTAACATGAGAATTATAGAATCATAGAATGGTTAAGGTTGGAAGTGACCTCAAAGTTCCAACTCCCCACCACAGGCAGGGACACCTCCCACAGGAACAGGTCACTCCCCTCCTGGGAGGGAGCAGCCACAGCCTTTCTGGGCAACCTGTTCTGGTGTTTCACCACCCTCACTGTAAAGAACTTTTTCCTAACATCTACTTTAAATCTCCCCTCTTCCAGTTTAAACCTGTTACTCCTCATTCTGTCATTATAAGACCTCTTAAATAGTCCCTCCCCACCCCTCCTGTAGCCCCTGTTGGATACTGGAAGGCCGCTCCAAGATCTCCTGGATGACTTCTCCAGTTGGAAGAGCTCCAACTCTCATAGCCTGTCCTCATAGCAGAGGTGCCCCAGCCCTCTGATCATCTTTGTGGCCCTTCTGATCCGGGGTTTGAGGTGTCTGTCTTTTCTGCTGGGCTGTCCACTGGCTTGGAGGTTGGGAGGGTCATTTTAAGACTGGGTTATGTTGCTGCAGATTTTTGTAAAATAGCTACATTGCATAATTTCACTAAACCTATATCAACCCAGGGCTTTCAATGTTACTTTTGTGGGGTTCTTTCTTGTGAGATTAGCCTGTCTTAAACCAGGAGAGCATGTCCTATAACCATGGTAGAGAGAAGCATGTAATCTGTAGAGCTCTGTAAATAACTTTTCTGTGTAAAAATATGATACAATTTTTCAATGGAAGATGCATTTTGCAACTGGAGAAGCTACTTAATCTACTGGTCAACTAAACTGATAGATAAGGGCTCTTTCTATCTTGTTACAGTTAGGGCCAGCTCAAGGATTCTCAGTCATGTACCAAATTAATTTTATCAGTCTCTGAGCCTGAGTTTAGAGGAGAATAAACTAGAAATATGTGACTTGCTTAATCTGTTTTCATCAGGGATAAAGGAAAAATGTAGCAGTGGACAATGGTGACCCATGTATGTTATCCCCCCTTGTCACTTAAAATATCACATAGATAATTCTGTTGCCTCACTGACTGAAGTAAGGCAATGTTCAGTGTAGTATATTTACCTAGTTTATTTTTCTTATCTGCACTCTTTTTGGTGCAAATACAAATTCCTCACCTTCTAGATTTTTAATTCAGTCATCTATGTTCTTTTTCTACCTAGTGTGTATGGACCTCACATTTACAAGGTTTAAGATACTGTGCTTTCATTATGTAATACAATCATAAAACTGAACTCCCTGATGATTCACTTTAGCAATGTTATTATGTCTATTGGCTAATAGAAGGTGTAGTGGGAATGGACAAATTCAAATTAATTTCTTACTAATTAGCAGCTTTCTATAAAATCACAGCAAGATATAAGACTGTGAATATGGAAAATTGTTTAGGGAAAATACAGGTTGTGCTAAAACTGGCAACACTGTAATAGATACTAAAACTAATTATGTTGGAATTTTTGAGGCAGTTTAGTTATTTTTCCATTTATTTATGAAAAGCAACTGACATAAACTGTCAGCTGTGGAAACTCTCATTTGAATTACAGGTCATAAAGAGATTTAGCGCCTAGAAGCAGATAATATAAAAGCTTCCAGAATATTTCTGGATTTAATGTGTAAGTTAGAGGATCACAAGCCCCTTATTAATGGCACAGAAGTCCTCTTAACCCTATCTGTAAATAAAAGTCATTACATTGTTCTTATCTCAATGCATGGCCATTACTGTGCTTTTTGTTTGTTTGTTTGGGGTTTTGTTTTTGTTGTTTGCTTTTCCAATTCTCCTACCCATCTCACTGGGAAGGGGGAAAGGAATGAGTGAGTGGCTGTGTGGTATTTAGTTGCTTGCTGAGGTTAAATCACAATACATTAGAAGGTAGTCTATCATTTCTCTTTCTGGATATCATCTGTCATATCTGTTGGATTTTCTGTTGTAATAGTAATAGTATCACTACTGATATAATAAGTACATTAGACCACCCAGAACTATATATTTTTAGAAAGCTTTCCTATCACTAAAAAAAAAAACAAACCAAAACAAAACCAAACCAAAAACTCAAACAAATTAAAAATCTCCTACTGGTAACTGTAATTATAGCTACAATTGCGTTTAAACAAACTCCTCTTTCAAATATAAACACCATGATAAGAAATAGTTAAAATGTTATCTCATAAATGTCCAGAAATATTACATATCACTGTAAACTTACAATATCTAATATAGCAGCTTTACTTTTGGGACATATGTGTATAGAAGGAGAAATTGTGCATAGTGTCAAAAGAAAGTTAAAAGACATTCATACAAGCTTCCTTTATTAACTCCCAAGAGTTGTCCTCTTTCACTTTCTGGTTAGTCCCCAGTGCTGATTCTCCCATCAGACCCTCCAAAGACAATTGAACAATTACCCTTTGCCTTTGAGGTTAATTATCAACAAAACCCAGCTGATCATTAAAGAACTACATAATCAGTACTTAGGTACACAGGAGTAAAGGCTTGAGAAGGCAAACTTCCATGCTTAAGGTGTATCATGTTCATTCCTCTAGCCATAGCATATGTAATGTTCCACTAGTTACTCACACCTACCAGGAGTATGGTGAAGGCATTTTTAATAATTTTTTGACACTGTTGCTAGGGGAGAAAGCACTCATGTTGACTAATTTTTCATTGAAAAGAAATTACCTCTCCTCCATGCTGTGACAGCAAAGAGTACTTGAAATTGAAAGTGAAATTTCCATATCAAGCACTTGCAAAGGAACAAAAGAAAACAAGAACCATCATGAAATAAGAATGACAGTAGTTTATATTATCCTAAGCATTTATCCAAGGAGACACGTTGTTAAAAAGGTTTGAATTCGGTGTGACTAAGCACCAAATCATAATCTTAATGTTGTTCTTTGTATAAATAATTAAGCATTCACAAAAGAAGGGACTTTAACCATATGGTCTACCGCCTCTTACCCAAAGCTGCAACACCACGAGCACTTAGATCAAAGCGCACACACACAAAGTCAGTTTTAACCCAGAAAACTTTCCCAAACGTCTTTGCCCTGCAAACCAGAAAGAAAGGCTTGAGGGATGGACAGCTGAGGCAGGAGGATGGCTTAAGCCCTGAGCCTCAGTATAGCTGTCCTAACCACATTGGGAACTGTTTATCAAATTAGATTGATTGACAAAGATGTCTAACATGACAGTTAAGAGGGTTTCAAAATCTAGATTTCCCAGATATGTCTTGAGATCACATAAGAGCAGGGGTAAGGTGTAGTCTTTTACTGTGCAACCTTTGTACAACCTATCCCTTGCTTTTATTTTAAAGGAAATTTCAAAAGTGTTTTAAAAGAGAGGTGAAACCAGTTTGTTTTTAGAGTAGAGATATCGTGTGTTTCTGCCTAATGACTTATATGAATCCTTGAAAGATTGGGATGTAGAGAACATCATGGAGTATTTTTGCATTCCAGTATGAATGAAGTTAAAGCCTATCACAGAGCATGCTGTATGCTGGTGTAAATAATACCATGGGAGAGAAAGGAAGCTTTAGAAGAGAGGGTACACTTCAGTTTGTTGGTTTGGAAAGCAATTAAAGCCATGGAATTAATGAATAAAAACTGTTTCTGATATTG
This sequence comes from Psilopogon haemacephalus, assembly GCA_013396835.1. Taxonomy (NCBI): domain Eukaryota; kingdom Metazoa; phylum Chordata; class Aves; order Piciformes; family Megalaimidae; genus Psilopogon; species Psilopogon haemacephalus. The sequence goes on from VWZI01012642.1 coordinate 62,122, forward strand.
TTTTGGTCTAGATTTTGTTTGTATTAATCCTTACCATTAACCAATCCCAAAATACTTTCACTGCCACACTGACTCAAATTCAAAACTAAGATAATATTATTGCAATTTACTATTATAAAAAGTTCACCCCTGTCAGTTTCTAGGATTAATATTTTGTTTGTAAAATAATGTATGCAATCTGAAAATCTTATTAGTTTTTGCTTTAGTATCTGTTTACATTGCCAGATGACATAAATGCCCAAATTGGTCCTAGATTCTGAGTGTTAATTCACACAGGAGTGAATGTACTATCTTCTGTAACGAAAAGCTTACATATGATTCTCCAGTTTATTCTTCCTGAGCTGTCTTAAAAAGCCATATGAAAAAAAAAGTCTGCATCCCCAAGCACTCCAAAATGCTTCCCAAGTGTAAAATACATATAACAATTTCATTCAAGAAATTTGTGTTCATGCAGTCAGAGTGGTTTATGAAATATGCACAGACTTTTTCTACTATTAGACACTCTGACTTTAAAACCTTCACAAATATAGAATGTGGGAGTCACAGAAACACAACATAGTGGTGAAGAAATTCCAATGCTAAGTGCTATCTGTAGTAGAAACCAAGAAAAAAACACAAAAAAAAAAAAAAAAAAAAAAAAAAAAAANTTTAAAACAAACAAACAAACAAAAAAACCTCAGTCATCTCTGAAGAAATGGAGTTTTCTGCACTGTTTATCTTACGTACCTGGCATGCATTAGTAAGGAGCCAAATATAAATTCTCAGCATATCAGTTCATGAGGTAGCTCCATTACAATCCAAGAATGGTTTCAGGTTTAAGTGACCTCCAAAGGTCACTTAGGCCAACCCTACTGCAGTGAGTAGGGGCACAGATCAGGCTGCTCAGAGTAATGTTGAGCCTGACCTTGAATATGTCAGAGATGGAGCCTCAAGTGCCTCCCTCAGAAGCCCATTCCAGCGTTCCATCATCTGAATACTCAATATAAATCTACTCTTCTTTAATTTAAAACCATTGCCTGCCATCCTAATCACCACAGACCCTTGTAAACAGTCCCTCTCCAGCCTCCTTTTGGTACTGGAAGGCCACTACTAGGTGTCCCTGGAACCTTCTCTTCTCCATGCTGAACAACAGCAGCTCCCTCAACATATCCTCATAGACAGCAGAGAGTCTTCTGTTTCTTTGGTGACAAATGATGCAGAGAACATTCCTTCTATTTTGGCCTTTGATATCCAAGTACATTTGTGGTTCAGGCTCAGCTGGCAGCTGAGCCCCTTGCAACCACACACACAAGTGCCCCCTACTTCCTCACAACATGGTGGGATAGGAAAGAGAATTGGGAGAGAAAAGGCAAAGCCACATGGGCTGAGATAAGAAGAGTTTAGCAGCACTGCAGAAAGAGGTAGCAGCAATCAAGGAGCACACCACCAATAAAATTAGATATGCAGAGGGCGACAAAAAATGCAACACCATGATGGCCCAAGCTCTCTGCCTGATCGTGTCCCATTGCCTGTGCCACACAACAGTCTCTTGCTAAAAGCTCCAACCCTTGCCCCATCTAACCCTCCCCCTAAATAGCAGGAACTACATCACTATGGTATCAAATCATCATTGGCTGGTTCAGCATCTGTCTTGGCTATGGCTCCTCCCAGTCTCTTTTGAAGAGAAGGAAAAAAAAATAATAAAAAAACTGTATCTTGTTGCAGACAAATGCAGGACAATAAATAATTCTGTAATTCTCTCCCAGATTTTTGGTCCTGACATAATTTTTGTTTCTATTGTTCTTTTAAAATTACTATTCATCTTTATCTGCCCCTTCCTCTCTTTTATGTTTTTCTTCCTAAGATTCACTTACTATATTTGTTAAACCTAGAACATAAATTTCTTTGCACTTGAATACTTTGTTATACTGTTTTCCTTTTTTTATTTTTTTTTCCAACTTACACCTGATTCTTTTTTGGTAGCAAACTATTTTTTCCAGATGTATTTCTTCAGCATATGTTTTTTGTTAAAAGGTATGTGAACAGAGACATGTTGATGAAAAAATCCTGCAACTACTCGTCATAGACTCCTGTTTCTACATATTTAAGCCAGAGGTTTGTATAGACAGGAATAGTAGTAACCTGTTATAAAGTGATGGTCGTGTAAATAAATAAATTAATATGAAAAAATTGCTTTATATACTTTCATGGGAAGATATATATATTATTATGGTGGAAAAGAATCTTATTGTTCATTAGTATGATAGTATCCCAGTAACTTCTTGCATGTTAAAGTGAGATAAATAGCATGTAACAAATTTAGCGAGTAAGACAGAAAAAATAGTTTAATAATGTATGATTTTCTAGCATTTTAATATTAACTTGGAAGTAATTAAAGTTGCTGAAAAATTATGTGAGGTTTTTTTTTTTACAAGTGGGATTTGAACAGGCTTTCAGAATTGTTTTGTATTTCAGAATCACTGAACTGATGAGACAGATAAAGAACCTGTGATTTTGATGTGGTGCTTGGGTGGGTTTGTTTAGTTTTGGTTTTTTTTTAGTTTTGGTTGTTTGATTGTTGATTTGTTTAATTAATTAATTTGGTTTTGGGGTGGGGGGGGTTTTGTTGTTTTTTTTCCTTTCTTTTTGGTTATGTTCAATTTTTCTTACAAGATTCAGGACAAATTTTTTTCTTGATGAAGAACTAAATATTTCATTGTTTATAAAAACAAATAAGAAATCAGATAAGTAAGAAGAAACTATGTTCTTTGAAGACACAAACACACATTAAAAAAAAACCCAAAACTTTTTTTTTTGTCTTGTTAGCATCTGCCACGGTTGTATTTTCACAGACAGAGGCAGAAACAGGTGTGATAGCTAAGTAAAGAAGAATGGAAGTGTTAAAATAACATGACCAAAGGCAAGCAATAGTGGCAGACAGTAGGCTGCATACTGCTTCAGATGGTGTTGGCTGATACATGCTGCAGATAATCAACCTGTCCATTTTGTTGACATTTCCAGGAAAGGAGGGGTTCTTTTGCACTCTTTTAGCAACAGCACAGATGACAGATAGAAATAAACAGTGTTTTCATGGTTGAAATGTCTGCCAGGCATGATCTTAAGCAGGATTGGCCTGAGGTAGCGCAACACTGAGCAAAAAGATTATGGTAGCAAAACAACTTGATGAGAGGTAGCTGTGGCCCCCTTTACATACACAACTTACATTACTAATGCAAATGGTTGTCAAGCACTCTTACAAGTAGAGCTCATGGCATCAACTCGCCCTTAACTCATGATCCACTGTTTTCTAAGACTTTATCCACTTATCCTTTTGTCAATTATTATGTTTATGTGAAATCAATAAAAACTGTGATAAAAAAAAAACCAAACAAACACAAAAAACCCACAAAACCCAGAAAATCCCCACAAGTGCTGACCTTACTACAGAGCTGAGAATTCAACATTCAGCTGAGGATGATAGCACCCACTGCGCAGAGCAACTGGCCAGCTGGTGAGAAATTCCGGCTGTCATCGCAATGCAGGGAGTTAACATATTTATCAGATATTTGAGATGAAAAAGTAGTAGTACATGGGGACTTTTTTTTTTTTTCATAAACCATCTGGTCCTGAGGTGCCTAATACATCTATTATTGAATCATTAAAGTCAATGAGGTGAATAACACAATTAAACTTGTTTACTTGTCATGTATCAGTCGGTTAATGTGAAATGCATCTTTTACTTTCTGGTTTACTTTGCAATAAAAACACATCTTGGCTCCCCTAAGTGATACTTAAAATTATTGCCTGATAAATATCTTCTAATTTGTAGTTTAATTTAAAGCACAGTATTTTCTTTTAAACTCTCTTCTACATATGAATATTGTATCTTAGCCACTGCAAAGACTGTTTCTTATAATTAAAACAATAAAATATAAACAATTGGCAATAACTACAGATATGTATATTAATCATTTGACTCTACTAATCAGGTAGGTGCACAGTTATGGAGGCACTGCACCAGACAGAGTTTCCTCATGCAGAATTATAAGAAAGGCAACAAGTTACAAATCTAATAAATGCATAAAAATCCTATTTGCATAAAACAGCTTAGAGTGTTTCATTAGATACACTCATAAAAGTGTGAATAAGCAGGTATTGTATTACCATAAATGGATTATGTTTCTTTGTACTAAACTGATACTTAAATAATATGGATTATATTGTTTTAATTAATTATTAAAGCCAGAAAATCTCACAGTAGTGAAAGTGAAATTTAGTGTAGAAGTCTCAGCAGCAATAATGAATGTTAGCCTAGAAAATAGGAAGCAATGATAGTCTTTTATATTTATGTTAAGACCTCTTTATGGGATCCATAAATTTTAACATGTGAAAATATTTTTAGGCTTAATGCAAGATAACTAAAGTCAAGGGGGTCATGTTTCTAGCCTTCAGTAGACTTTCAATCATAAAATTAGTGAACAGCACTAAGGATAAGCAATAAGGATAATTATTCCTACTACGAATCAGAAAAAACATCAGAAATAACAGTTATAGACATTGCTTTTGTTTCAGTAATGTACACATAATCATCTGAAAGTGGCCTCAATGCCACTCAGCAACCTCACACTATGTACACCCAAACATCACACACTGCAGTTTGTTTCAAGACAAAAGTATAGTTTAAAATATTACGCTAAAGGAACAGATCTTTTATCCTTCTCTTGTCCTTTTAGCATATCTTTATCTAGCAGTTCATTCATTAGATAAGGAATTGGCACAGTTGTAGCCTATTGATGTAAAAGTGAAATACACTAACATTGAGAGTTAACTGGTTTGACTTTACCTAGAAAGACACTAGGAATTTTCACAAGTCTGGAGACAATTTAAAGAGATACTGCACATACACCTAGAACTACAGTACTGGAATGCAGTACTCATTTCTCTGAAGGGATATTCAACCTACATTTACATGGCCCAAAGAAATACTTTCAACTGCATAAATGCTCTGCTGAATTGTGGATCATGATGAACAGCATTTATACACAATATGCATGTCATTAACCCCAAGGTTTATTTCTAGTGCTAGTGTACTATGATGCATTCCCCATATAAGGGTGTTTATGAACTTTTGAGTCTTTCTATGTAGTAAAGATTTACTTTATAATTCTAATGTCCTTATTTTCTCATTCAAGCTTTTTTTTTTTTTTTTTTTTCCATGCCAAGGGTTTGTTTTTTGGTTTTGGGGTTGTTTTTGTTTGTTTGTTTAGTTTGGTTTATTTATTTGTTTTCTTCTTAAAATTTTCCTTTCTGGGTATGTTGTAAAGAGGAATTACAGTTGAGGTGTGTAATTCAGCATGCATAACAAGAGTCACCGAAGACCTAAACTAAGAGAAAAGGACACTGCACAGGCATTCACAATTATATTCAGAACATTAAATCTACTATGTCTCAGCTTTTCTTGGTTTTGCTGTCAGCTTCAGTATTCCACATGGGAACCTGTAGTGGTTTAGCAGTTACCTGCCCCCCAACCTTTTGATATAACCCTGGCTAGGACTCAGAAACAGCTGGAAGTTAATACTTGAAGCTTTATATTTACAGCAATGCTCAATATACAAGCAGATATTTACAGATATATACAGTGAAAAGGTAATACAGAAACACCACACCCCTCCCAGAGATCAAAATCCCTAGGAGGGGTTTTTAACTGCCCCTACCACCTTTGCCCCTTTCCCCAATATTATATCACCATCTGTTGATGCAGCAGATAGGCGGAGGTAGATCAGCCAGGGGGATTAGCAGTAGGAAAGAGGTTAGTGGAATTATTGAAAACCAGCTACACAAGGCAGGGGAAAGGAGCCATGCAAGACAAGCAGCCACAGCCCAGAGAGGTCTGAAGCACTTTGACTTATCTATATTTGGGTTACAATTCTTAAAACCATTTTTTTTTTTCTTTCTCAGTAGAGCTCTAAGGGAAATAGCATCATCTGTTTTCCTATCTCAGACTATAGTCTAATTTTCTCACTCAAATTCTCCAATTAGTTCAAACCAGTGCAATCCACCCCTGTCTACTTCACTCAGAGTTTACTGAGAATTATCTATCCAATCTAATACAATATTTACAATAGTGAATATTTACAAATTCAGTTCGTCCTAGATGTATCTTAGGTGTAGGTGATTCAAAAGCTCAGAAAACAGGAAACTGTCTCCTCACAGATGAGATGAGACCAGGGACTCCCAGGTGACATTCAGTTCATGCTCACATAATGTAGATCCTCTTACGTTGGACACCAGGTAAAACCTAGAGCAGAAAACTCCTAACACTCTAAATTTAAACTCTTTCAGCTAAGGTTAGATTTATCTGTGGAATACATTGGATTTCACCATTCTCCTGCATTTCCCAATATGTATGACCAGGACCTTCTGCAGAAACCACCCCTCAGACAGGTTTCCCTTCACCTGAAGGAGAAAATACCCAATCAGCTTTCCCTAAAACATTCTTTTCATGTACAACAGGAACTCTATCACCATCCACTGTTGGAACCAAATCTGATTGGGCAGGTCCTGCTCTGTTTGCAGAACCCCTACTGTTTACCAACCAGGTTCCTTGTGCTAAATGCTTGTCCCAGTTTTCAAAAGTTCCACCCCCCATGTCCTTTAGGGTGGTCTTTAGCAAACCGTTGTAGCGTTCGATCTCCCCTGAAGCTGGTGCATAGTAGGGTATTTGGTAGACCCACACAATACCATGCTATTTGGCCCAGTTTTTTACAAGATTTTTCTTGAAATGAGTGCCATTGTCTGATTCCATTCTCTCTGGAGTTCCATGTCTCCACATGATTTGTCTCTCCAAGCCAAGAATGGTGTTACGTGCAGTAGCATGTGGAACTGGATAGGTTTCCACCATCCGGTGCTTGCCTCTACCATTGTTAGCACATACTGCCTGCCAGAACGAGAAGGAGGTAAAGTGATGTAGTCAATCTGCCACGCTTCACCATACTTGTACTTTGACCATCTCTCACCATACCATAAGGGTTTGAGTCGCTTGGCTTGCTTAATAGCAGCACAGATGTCACAGTCATGTATGACTTGGGTGATAGCACCCATGGATAGGTCAATTGACTTATGTTGCGTCCCTGCCTTGATGTCCAGATGAATCATGGGCCCACCAAGCTAAGAACAGTTCACCTCAGTGTTTCCAGTCAAGATCAAGGTCACTGTCACTGTTTGTGTCAACTTGAGAAATCTTAGCAGCTTGATCTGCCTGATGGTTGTGTTGATGTTCCTCAGTAGCTTTTCTCACACATCTTTTTAGGGGTGTGTGAGTCTATGTGCTGCACCTTCACTGGAATTCTCTCCAGTTGTGCATCAATGTCCTGCCATAGATCAGCACACCAAATAGGCTTTCCTTTCCTCTGCCAGCCACTCTTTTTCCCGTCCTTTAGCCAACCCCATAGAGCATTGGCTACCATCCATGAGTCGGTGTAGAGGTAAAGGATAGGCCAATTTTCCTGTTCAGCCACATCAAGAGCAAGTTGGACTGCTTTTACCTCAGTGAATTGACTGGATTCACCTTCTCCATCTTTTGTGTCAGTAACTCTCCTGGTAGGACTCCAGACTGCTGACTTCCACCTTTGCTTGTTCCCAACAAGACGACAGGAACCATCTGTGAACAAAGCATAGTTCTTTTCCTGATCAGAGAGATCACCACAGGGAGGACTTTCTTTAGCACGAACTGGCTTCTCCTCTGGAGGTTTTGTAGAGACTGTGCCTTTCAGCCAGTTGGTGATCACTTCTACCAGACCAGGTCGATCAAGATTACCCAGCACAGGACTTGATAATGGATTTTATTTTATCATGTTGCATTGGTTAATCTAATTTTGTTTCAGTTTTAAATTTTTTATGATTTCCCTGACATTATTCAAAAGCTTGCATGATTTTTAAAAAATGTAATACTACAGTGAATAAATAAAGTGATAATTAGCTCATTCATTGCATCTTCAACTTTATTAATTGTTTATCAAAAATTACACAGAAGTTAAAGTATTTTTTTTAATGACCTTGAAATTACAAAATTAGCAGAACCAATCTAGATGTTTTACACAGCTATGGATAACTGATACAAAAAGTTAATTGGATTGCAAAAAGGCTAATAACTTTCATGAATATCACCTTGAAATATCCACCACTCTTCACTCATAATTTTGAATCATTATGGTGTTGCACAATTAAAACTGTGCATGGAAGTACCATTATGACAACCTTTCTGGTTTTTCATTTTGAATACAAGATTAAAAAGTAATATACAGGAAAGTGACAGAGGTGAGATAGAACTAAAACCATTGTGATGACTGAGAATGAGATATAGGCAGAAGACACCCCAATATTTTGACATTCATAACTGAAAAACATTTATTTTAAAAAAAAAAACCAAAAAAAAAACAAAACAACAAAACTCTAGCTGTTTGAACATCAAGAGCCATTATATCTGTTCCCCATTGCCTGGTAGAATATTTCTTAGTTTTCAATTTTTTTTCATATTCACTTTCTGAAAAAAAAAAATAAAGAAAGGTATTCACCACCTATTTATATATTTTTAAATCAAGAAAGTTCCATTTCAATTTTAGAGTTCTTCAGTCAAAAAAATACAGTAAGAAAGAGTTGACACAATTTGACACTTCTTCATTTCTTCCACCTGGCAGCTTGGGAAAGCTGCCCAGGTTATATCAGAATGCTTTGGAACAGAACCAGTCCTTTAGCATACTAGGTGTTGACAGGCCAACCTGGTAAACACATGGTTCTGCCAGGAAAGCTGCTCCTTCGATAAGCTGAATCATATTAGCTTTGAATATGTCAGATGATCACTTAAAGAATGTAGTTACATTCATAATGTTATCCTGTCTGTACTATGGACAGAATCTGAATGATAGAAAAAATTACAGAATCACAACATGCTGGCTTAGAAGGGACACCAAGGGTTGTCTGGTCCAATCTTTCCAGGTAATAGTATAGTTTAAACGATGTGGCCCAGCACCCTGTTAAGCTGAATCTTCAAACTGAGCAGTGTAGAGGAATCCATTAGTTCTCTTGAGAGATTATTCCAATATCTCACTGCTGTCATAGTGAAAAATTTTGGGTTCCAACTGGAATCTCCCAAGCAGTAACTTTAACTCATTTATCTTGTCTTTTCCATGTGACTCTTCTTAAGGAAATCTCCATCCCCTGGTAGACATCCTTTATGTACTTGTATGTGGTAATAATGTCTCCCCTAATCCTTCTGTTCTCAAGACTAAGTAAATTCATCTCAGCATTTCCTCATATCACAAGCCTTCCAGGGATCATTCTTTTGGCCATTCTCTGGATGCTTCCAAGCCTACCCACATGATTTTTGTACAGCAGGGACCAAAACTGCACATGTGAGCCTGACAAGTGCTGAGTAGAGTGGGATGATGGCTTTTTTTTAAGTCTGTGCTGGTAATGCCCTTGTTGATGAAACCCAGCATCCTGTTGGCTTTCTTTGCTGCTGCAGTGAACCATTCAATCATGCTGAGCTTGTTGCATAACAAGAATTACAAGTCCCTTTCCACAAGGCTGCTCTCCAGCCAAATGAATCCCCGTTTGACTTGCACTCCTGGGTTATGTATTCCAGGTCAAAGACCCTACAGTTGTCCCCTTTGAAGTTCTCTTGTCCCCCTTTTGAACTTCTTGCTAGAACATTCTATCAGCCTGTTCAGGTCTTCTGGGAGGGTTGCTCTCCCTTCTGGAGTGTCAGCCTCCCCACTTTGGTGTCATCTACAAACTTCATCAGGATGCTCTTGATCCCAACATCCAGATCAGTTTATTATCAGTATTTTCTTTTTAAACAATTATTATTATAGAATAATATGCTGTTTTATTTAAATAGCATCCAAACCGACTGAGTTCCAATTTGTGGCAGAGCAGGGCACTGCCCCACCGGAGGTTTGAATGAGGTGTGAACTTTGGCAGGGCACACCCAGTCCACTGCCCCACCAGAGGTGTGAATGGGGCAGGAAACGGACTTCCTCCCTCCCCACCTCTGTCACCGGAGGCTTAGTACAATAGGTGTGAAGTGCCTTCTCCCACCCTCCGTGGGCTTGAACAGGGAGGCAACAGATCACCTCAGTATATATATGGCAGCTGGACAGATTGGAGCAGGACTTGCTTGGACTTGCAGGGACTTGCTCGGACTTGCAAGGACTTGATAGACCTTCACTGGAACCTGCACGGACCTGCACTGGGACCTGCATTGGGACCCGCACGGACCTGAACACGGACCTGGAGAAACGAACCTCGCACGGACTTTGAGACAGTCTCCCATTTGTAAGTAGAGCAAAGCTGTTTCATGCCCAAACCTTTCCATTTTTCCTGATTTTTCCTGAATTACAAGAAAAGGCATCTTCGTGAAGACTTTTCCCGACCGAATTAGAACCCAAACTTAAACTAATTTACACACAGATTGTGATTGAGGCTTTTGGAAAATATAAAAGCTACATAACTTATAATTTCAGCCTCTTCAATCGCCCCAAATCAATACACAATTACAAAGAAAAATATGATGTAATAATATTGGTCTAATACATGTATAAATAATTTTGTGAGGAACAGAAATTGGGTTTTGAGGTTGGGGGTAGCTTTTTTTCTTTTCATTATCATCTGGAAAAGTGTGGACTGGAAAATTCATGATCTTTCAAGCTGATCTTTCAAGGTTTAGTAAAACTTTCAGTTTTTCATTAAGAAAGTTTATCTCATTAATGAGACTAAGAAGGTCTATCAATACATGTGGCTATTGTGAGTGAATAATGTCTTTAAGGGCAGTCAGAGACATCACCATTTTTATCTATCAGTTAATCAAAGCCATATTAAAGCATCCATCAATGTCTGTGGGGTTTAAAGTACACAAAATATAACCCTTTTTTCAGGGATGTGGCATAATATTTTTTTGGCAGGAAAGACATCACGACTTAATTGTGCTGTCACTCTGCTTAGATGTTCTACATGAGCAGAATGTCTCTAGATAACAAAAATGGACAATTTCGTGTGCTGTTTCTAGAAACTGATGATATTGCAGCTGTTCCTAGAAAACAATTTAATAAACTGAATTCTCTGAAGAAGAATCAGTTCATATTTCACCGCCTTTGGTGTAAAGTTTTATAGAGCTGCCAAAGGCAGAGCAGAGACAAAAAAATCCCAATTTGGTCTGTTTTTCTTTGATATAAAGATGTAGTTAAAAAGGGAAGAAAGACAAGGAGAATATGCCTTTAGATGCTGTTCACAGTATGTAAAAAAATCCAACTACTTTTGTACATAAGTATTATCTCTGTACCATAAAACTGCAGTGAAAATGCTAAACCATCAGAACCAGGATGCATTTATATGGTCTTGGGTGTAATTATTTTTCTTAATTTCTGTGTATGGATTTATTTTACCCTAAAGGAAAACATAGATACAATAAGCAAAAATAAAGATGACTTAAAATCTTAGTAGTGTCCAGTTCTAAAGTGGTAATGCCATTGTGGGAAACCAAAAGGAAAAAGCTGATTATGCAGGGAATTGAATGTAAAATTATGTGTGGTTTATTATATTGCAGAGAAAGGATGATGAAATGGACTGTCCAGGGAGTTGATGGAGTCATGATCCTTGGATATCTTTAAGAAAAGATTGGATATGGCACTTGGTGGGATGGTTTAACTGATGTTATGGTGTTAGGTTATAGACTGAACTTGATGATCTCCGAGGGCTTTTCCAGCATCAATGATTCTGTGATTGCAGCATAATGACTGACAGGTTGGCCAGGGGATCAGATCTAGCCAGTGCAGATTTAGAAGGGGCAGGTCCTGCTTGACCAACCTGATCTCTTTTTATGACCAGTTGACCCACATGGTGGATATGGGGAAGGCTGTGGATGTTGTCTACCTGGACTTCAGCAAGGCCATTAACACTGTCTGCCATAGCAAACTCCTGGCCAAGCTGGCAGCCCATGGCTTGGACAGGGGCACTCTGCTGGGTTAAGAGCTGGATGGATGGCTGGCTCCAGAGAGTGGTGGACACATCCACTTGGCAGCCAGTCACTAGCAGTGTGCCCCAGGGATCAATGCTGGGTCCAGTCCTGTTTAATTATCTTCACTGATGATCTAGATGAGGGGATTGAGTCCACCATTAGTTAAATGGTTAATTCTGTGATTCTGAGATTCTGTGACTATAAGGTGATTATTTAAAACCAGAATATTTGGACCTAGTATCATATGGATGCTGTGAACTGTAAGCAATAAAATTAATGTCTCTTAAGTTGAAAAATAACATATTTCTATGTAAGTATTTTAAGAATGTATATAACATTATTTACAAAAAAAAATATTATGGAATTATCTAATCTATAATATAGAAACTATTTACATTGTCCTACATTTCTACTATAATACTATTTAGTGTAAGCAAAATATATTAAGAAAGACTTAGTCTCATACCTTGAGTCTGACCACTTTTTCTATATTTCCAGGCAATTATATTATTTAATAAGTGTTTAAAATCCTTTCCAGACAGCCTTATGATAGAAAAATTTGGTCCAAAAATACTAAGGCTATACTTTCTTCTAATATATATCTATCTTTTTTCTCATGTTTTCATTGTCAAGTAGTAAAAATAATAATATTTTATAATAATTTTAAATAATTTTAATTCTCTTTTCTCAGTGGATGTTTCAAGCTTTTGAGAACTCATCCAAATAGTTTTCTCAAGTTATTCATTTAATAAATGAACAAAGTACCAAACCTGGAAAGAAATATGAATGGCCAAGCATTTTTAAATTTAATTTCCCAAAAGGACTTAAGGAAACAACAGGGTAAAGGACCACCTTGTTCTTTGCTTTGTTAACTAAACAAACACTACTCTTTCTTTGGCTGGAAGAAAGCACGGAAATTATAATATTATAGTTCACTTCTTCTGTAAGGAGAAAATAAGGTATCATTTATGTGAGAATAAAAGCTTTCAAGAATTCACAATATCTGATACCAAGGAAATCCCTTAGGCAACCTGCTTATTCTACCTTTGTCAAAGATCTTTTTAAAGAGTTGGTAGTTTAGACTAACAGTTACCATTAAAAGTTGATCACTTTTTAGAATTTCTAGTGAATTGTTTGGGAGTTGGCCTTCACTGGATGTCAGTGAAGTTTTTTCAAGCTTTGTTGTAAAGTGAGAGTGAGATGACACACACTCTTAGAATGTAATGGTTTTGTGTAACATCCTAACTGGGTTTTAAAAGAAAGCAGAAAAGCCTTGGAAATTTAGAAAGCTTGAACTAGAGGAGAACTTCTTTAGACCATATTTTCTCTCAATTACTTTTACTGGAACCATCTACAACCACCAGTGTAGTTTGTAGGCTTGTTTGGTTTGTAGGCTTGAATTATCTCTAATTCTTTCCTTTTGCTGTTGTAAACAAATTGACAGTTTCCATTTAACCAAATCTCCTGCTGACTATGAAACATGAGTTTCAGAACACCACAAGACTTTAATCTCCCAGTTAAAGCACATTTCCTCTGCCCTCATAATTATTTTTCTATCTCAATATACTTTCTTAAATTATTTATGTATCACATAGACTAATTGTTTTATCACAGTAATGTAATTATTAGTTTGATGGAAAGCAAGGTATATCTCCAATTTCTCATGCTTAATACTGAAAAGGAAGGAAGATAGCTGTGCTGGTTTGAACTAATTGGAGGATCTGAATGAGAAATTAGACTATAGGCTAAGAGAGGAAAACAGATGATGCTACTTCACTCATAGCTTTACTGAGAGAAAAAAAAAAAAAAAAAAGTTTAAGAGTTGTACCCAAATACGTCAGACTGCTTCAGACCGCTCTGGGCTGTGGCTGTGCTTGCATGGCTCTTTCTCCCTGCCTTTTATAGCTGAATCTGAATAATTCCACTAACTTCTTTCTTTCAGCCTATAGTCTAATTTCTCATTCAAATCCTCCAAGTAGTTCAAACCAGCACATAGCACCTCCCTTCAATCACTTAGTCTCTTTGAAAACAACAAGAACAAAAAAAGTAATTGTGAAACTGCAGCCACTGTTCATACCTGAAATGTCAAGCATACTTTCAGGCCATTTCCTCTAGTTCTGTCACCTGATACCCCAACCTTACTATATCCTCCTTTCAGGTAGGTGTAGAGAGCAATGAGGTCTCCTCTCAGCCTCGTGTTCTCCAGACTAAACAATCCCAGTTCCTTCAGCTGTTCCCCATAAGACTTGTTCCCTAGAGCTTTCAGAATCTTTTTTGCCCTTCTCTGGACATGCTCCAACAACTCAAAGTCCTTCTTGTAATGAGCCCAAAACTGATCACAGCATTCAAAGTGCAGCCTTACCGGAACTGAGTGCAGTGGCACAATTAACTTTCCTATTTCTAGTGGTCACACTATTCCTGACCAAGGCCAGGATGCTGTTAGCCTTATTTGCCACCTGAGTACACCGCTGGATCATGTTCAAATAGCTGTCAACCAACTCCCCCAAGTCCTTTTCCACCAGAAGATTATAATGGCTCCATCTCTGAGCCAGGTGTTTCAGCTGAAAGCAAGGTGACAGAAATTAAGACCATAGAAAGTGACACAAAAAACAGTTACATCTTTAAAAGGAGGCTTTACTAAAATCTTCAAGGAAAGAAATATATTTCTCAACTTAGACAAAGTTTCTGTGGACAAATCTGCAAAAAAAGGAAGTTCCACTGGTAAGCAACTATGATAATTGACAGGTGTCTGCAAAATAAAAAATGGCTTCAAAGCTAATTGGAACCCTCAGCACATATTTCAGTTACTGTGGAGAACAAGGTAAATTAAAGTGCGTGCTTTGTCTACACAGGAAAAATGCTTTCATTTAACTAAATCACTTTAAAATTTGACCTAGTGATACCATAAAAATTAAAATGTGTTGATCGAAGATGGCTCCTTGTGGTGTTCACTTCTTTTAGTGAAAGCATGTGCAAACTAGAAGTGCTCAGGTGCTATTATTTCCTGATACTGCTCAAATTGTGGAATTTTTTTAATAAATAATTTTCCTAACATATTTTTCATGTTTTTCTTGAATAATGTGATGGTTTGAGGCTAATTGGAATATTTTAATGAGAAAAATTAGATTATAGGCTGAGAAAGAAAAACAATGGTGATGGCTGCTTCTCTCATAGGTTTGCTGAGATGTACTAAAGCAAAGACACAAACATAGATAAGACAGATCTGCTCAGGTCTGAGTTCTGGGCTGTTGGTCTCTCTCCCTCTCCTTGTCTTCTAGATGGATGTGCGTAACCCAGCTAATTGATTTGGCTTCTTACACCCCTTGCTGATCCTTCTAATTCACCTTAGATGTAAGGTAGATCCTGGGATAAGATTGGTGGATGCGGGGAAGGTGGAAGAATGGTTGGGAACTCCTCCTGGGGACTCCAATCTCTGGGAGGGATGTGGTGTTTCAAAAGTCTGGGTGATTTCAAAAGTGTGTGGGAGTGGATAACTCCCAAACCATCACAAATAATTTGCCACATCTCTTGATTTACAGAGGAGATGTCTAAAACCCTACCACACATTAAATATATAAATAGCTAGGTTCTCCAATTCCCAAACAATCAACTCCAGATTCGCAAGACCAAGTATTTTGGAACTTTTT
>VWZI01012642.1:77811-98125 GCA_013396835.1 Psilopogon haemacephalus
TAGTATGTATAATTCTTAGAGAGAAAACAGGGATGGGGTATGTGGTAAATGAGAGTGTTAATAAGTTTGTGTGTGATTTCAAAATATTTTCTCTGCCGTAGTATATTAAAATAGTTTGTGCAATACAATGATTTTTCAACATAAAATTAAATAATTATATTTAGTGATAAAACCAATTCTGAACATATTACAGTGCTTTTCATTAAATAATTAAACATTAAACAATTATCCTTGGACATAAAAAAAAAACCCCAAGAACCAACTTCTGAAGATATTTCTCTTAGAGTTGGTTAGCAGTTTTCCAGGAAAAAAGATGTATCATACTAATAAAAGAGAGCTTTCCTTTTCTGATCCTCTTCTTGTAATTTAGATTCTAAATTAAGTGTTAATTAAGCCACACTTATAAGATTTGCTTCATGTTTCTCATTTGAAGAAAAACTTACATTTTTCTGGCATGATTAACAACTTCTACTGCATTGAAATTTTATTCCAAAAGTGTTTGCCATACTTGTGTTTCTGTATTATTTAAACTAATTAATTTCATAGCAACAGTGATGCACTGGGTTCTATTCACACAGAAATTTAATTCATTCTTTCCTACTCTTCTCAGTCCATTCATCTTACTTTGCTTCATTCTATTTTCCCCCTTTTCTTCCTGTTTTTACAGTGTTATCATCATCACTTGTCCCTTTATTATCTCTCTTCCAACATATCTGTTCCAACATATCTGTTCTCATGACTTGTGTTTATGGGTTCCCCACTCCCCGTAGTTTCCATGTCACAAAATATTCTGCTATTTTTTTCACACAGCTGCTGTTCTTCCCACTCCTATCCACATATGAGAAATGTAATTTCTCCATTATTCCCCCAATCAGTATTTTAGTGCCATTCTCCTTAATCATCTGAACCTAACAAGTCACAATCTTTCAGTTTCTCACAAGCAGTCACCTCCCAATAGTTACTACTCATGACTACTAGACATTCAGTTTGATCACCACATCTTTCTGTTGTATCTGGATTTTCTGCAAGAATTATTTCTGCAGCACCAAGACAGAAACACGTAGCTACTTTGTAGAGTCTCATATATAATCTGTTGTACGCTGCTATTGCATATTTTTCTCCTCTATAGACCTCTTCATAGATTGTATATTAAACTATGTGTTCCAAATAAAAATAAAACTCTCCTGACTGCACATGGTATTAGAATATAGAGTCTCTGTTTAAGGGCAAGTCTGCAGTCTGAGTTCCTATAGGAATTTTTCCTCTCCAAAATATTTGTTCATTCAACAGCATTCTCTCACAGCTATCTCAAAGGCATTCAATCAAATTCTTCTTTTGAGTTCCAGTAGGAAATGACTCCTACTTTCCTATGCCAAATGAATCATTAATGGGAACAGTCTCAGATTTTCGTGTATCTTGTAATAACAAGTAGCAGATAAAAACATAAGTTGGCTGCATTTGCAAAGTCTTTTTTCATCTGCAACTGGAAAACAGGGTAAATCTTTTTCTTCAGAAATGTCTGGTTAATTACAATTCAGAGAAATGCTAAACATTTGAGTTGATTAAGCACTATTCAAACTGATATGAATAATTTAATCCATTTTAAAATCTGTAATATAACATTCCAATGCATTAAAGAAGAAAGAGTGATCCAGCACACTTCATTAGTAATAAATGGCTTTGAAGACAAATTCAGTTTTTCCTCAAAGGAAGACTGAAAATTTTACATATTATTTCATATAAAGCACAGGTTCTCAATCTGAATGAAAACACTTTGTCCAGAGACTGCAGACTTCTTTTATGGAAGAAAACCACACTTCTGCCCAAACTTTAAGGGAAAAGAAAAATATTCTAGAAAAATACTTAGTTTTATTTGTATATAACTCTAGCAGTGTTTCAGTATCAAATGTCTAAATGATTTTTTCACTGCTCATCAGACTAGCCATTTGATGTTGAAATGGTGATATGGTTATCAGTTTTTACCTTAAAAATTGGTACATCCTGCATGTCTAGTTTTAGAACCACATTGTAACAGTTCTGCATCAAAAATATATTACCTATTGACAAAATTAGTTGAATAATTTATAAGAAAACTTTTTTTCCTGGTCACCATGCTTAAACATATGAAAATTGAGAACCTTTATTGGAAATAAAGTCATGTTTAAAGTCATCTAAGAAGAAAGAATTAGAGTTTGAGGTTTTTGGGGAGGGGTCTGAATTTTTTTTTTCTTCCTTTGATTTAATCATGCAATGATGCTAAATAAAATGAATAAAGTAATCTATTTTCTTAGAGAGCCTCATTGTAAGACAGCAAAATAATGTGTACTTGTGTTTCTTTTCTGGGTTGCATATGTCTTCTGTCAACTGATTAGCATCTGAAGATTTTTTTTTTTAAGGCATCTAATTCTCCCTGAATTATTTAAACATCGGAGGGCAAAGTGTAGTGTGTAGCATTTAGACTTATAACCGAGTGATTTTAGTGAAATATAGATGTATACACATACACACATCGCTTGCCAGAAAAGTATGGAGGATATATTACTTTCTAAAAAATTCAGTGGGTTTTTGGATATGGAACATTTACTGGTCTGGATGTGCATTATATGCCTATCATATCTATTATGTCCTGATTTTCACTAGAAAATAAGGAAGTTATTCAGAGAGCAATGAACTCCTGGGCTGGGTGAGTGCAGCGCTCTTAACTCCACTCAGAAGCAGACCTATCCTTCACTTAGACAGAAAGATGGCCTCCAGATTTGGCTGCCTGTGGGCATGAAATGCATTGGTAAGAAAATAATGACAAAATAATGGCTTCAGATGTAATTGTCTTTGATTACTCATAATTAGAAAAAAATATCAATCATAACTGAATGTTAAGTAGTAAAAGTATAGTGTTTTATCTTACAATTGTCTTGAAAATATTGACTTCATGTCTGTGAACGTTCAACATCACTACAGCATAAACCAGAAAGACTGTCTTAATGTCTTAATGAAGTTTTATCAGCAGCTGTTAATGCATGTGTTCAAAGAACCTACTCTAGTATGACAAAAGGAATCAACTGTTCCGTCACATGTCTTCATTAAGTATTTTTGAGAGTTCATTCCCAGGCAAAAAAAAAAAAAAAAAAAAAAAAAACCAAAACAATAATAATAATTAAAACCAGAAAANAAAAAAAAGTACATTTGCAATTACATATTGGGGAGAAAAAAAAAAAGAAAATAGAGGCTACATATTGGGGAATGAGCAAATCTGTTTACGAAGAAAATGAGGTGCATCATATTAATATATGAATAATGTTAATGAAAGATTTTGTAGATTTCACAGGATTAACCGTGTGAAAACACTGAGCCTGCAAAATAAACATATAACAATCATAATTTTTCCACAGTTCTTTTGTACTACAATACTGCCTGTGTTACATAGATTTTGTCCCAGGTCTTTTTCAGGAAATACAAGTTCTTCAATGCAGATCACCTTGGTAGCTGATCCTTTTATAGTATGTGTCTGTCTTCTATGTTACTGATAATAAACTTTAAAACTCAAGATGCATACGTTTCTTTTAGCCTCTTCTATAAAGCGGAAAAAAAATGAACTGTTTCATCAAGTTAGTCAGCAAACAATTTTAAGATCTGACTTAATTAGTTCAATAAAACTGTATAACAGCATAAATAAAGTTTGATAATTAGACAATTTTTTAAAAGTAAGCCCTCATAGTGCGAGAAATTAGTATGAATATTCCTTTCCTCCTTGACATTACTTGTATTTCACTCAAACTAAGTATATTGCCAACTGGAGAAATGTGGGAAAAATAAGTTCCATAGGATAATTTAGTTATCTATTAAGGTCCAGAAAGAGTGCTCATGGGATTTAAAATAAAAAACAAACAGAAAAAAAAATTGATTTCTGCATAAATATTTATGATTTAAGAAAGTATAAATGAATTAAGAATCATGAAGTAACATTTTATAGTGCTCAGTTGCAAAGTGTCCTAAAATCATCCCATTTTTATGGTTCTTAGTAAGCAGTAACATAAAACACAATAAGCAGTGGAAGCCATTTGAATTTGATTTCTGTTTCATGCCATTTTATCTTTTCACTAAAGGTCAAATTCCAATTATCTATAATAATTAAGTAGATTCAGTACTAAGATGTTCTAACCTTCAGCAAGAGAGTCATTCGATGACTTCTAGCAAAGGGCAATCTTCTATTGACTAGCTATTGATTAGACTTTCTGTGATCTTGCAATGTGAGATTTCTAACAATGCAATGCTTTATGGAATTGTTCAATATCTTTTTGTTGTTCAGGAATGAAAAGCATTCGAATGGAAATATATTTTTATCTCCTTAGCGTTTTAGAAGTGGTTTAGATATTAATTCAGATATCATTAATGTAAGACCTAATGTATACTTTATTAGTTTGAAACCCATGCTTGAATTCTTCTCTCCTTTTTAACACATCTTTCTTTCTAGCTAAAAATTACAGTATTCAAATATATACAAAATTCTTGAGAATCCTGATTTTTTACAGATAACTGTTGGAAACCAAAACTAAACTATCCCACTCACTTATTATTCCACCCAAAGACACAGAAGCTCTTCATCTGTGGTAAAGAAATGAGAAAACCTGTGGTAAGGGCCAAATAATTTTAATTCAAAATTTGAAAGACAAAATATTCTCCAAATATTTTCTGCTGATATTGGAAACTATTTAGATTTTTTAAAATACAGTATCATAACTATGTGATTAGCTAAGCCTTTTTATCTATATTCCCTTCCCTCTGTTTTCAAATTTACAAGAACTTTTAACTTTACAAGATCTTTTAAAGATCTTTAATGCTCCAAGTTGTCTCTCAGACAGATATTTTGACCATATCTCAATAGAGACAAAATGCTTTAAACTGCATAAAACTCCTCTATTTATCACTTCCTAATTCTACATCTGTCATTAGGTAAATGAAGGCTGAAAATAATTCTTTTCATTCGAATAGGTATCTGACACAACAAAATAATCACTATAATATATGATCAGTATTAGTTTATAAGTAGTGCTATAAAATTACTCCCATTACAGACATTCACTTCTACAATCAGCAGGTGATAATCATTCAGTTCTGAACTGACATACTACAACTGTCATCATAAGACACTTTTAATCATTATGTGAATGAACATTTAATCAAGTAGCTGCATATAATTACCTTTAGAATACACACACAATTAAATTCAAAATCTCAGAGAAACTTTAAAAGTACTAGATTTTTTTTAAGGAGTAGGTACCTAATAAACAGCATTAAATGGGTTCAGAAATCTAACCTCCCAGCTCAGCTGATTTTAATCTGACATATGTACAGATTCTATTATCCTAGCAAGTAATAAATAGCATCTTTCCCCTGTAAAAAACACATTTTAGTGAACAAATCACTAAATGGTATATCAATAGCAGCATGTAATCTACAGTAAATAATTCAAAGTAGTTTCTTGGGCTCTCATTCTTCTAAAAAAGTGTTAATCTGCAATTTGACATAAGAATGTCATAGTGGTTGTCTTTGCTGACTAGCTGTTCATCCAACAGCTGCTGCTTGCCATAATCTCTATTTCCTCTGTAAATCATAGCATACTTGACCAGAGTGCTACTATTTTTATAGAAAGAGAAATTGACTTTGAGTCAGTCAACAAGTTTTCTAAGTGTTTGTCTGCTAGAATTATCAGTTCTTATGGACAGTTGTGCATCATTTCTGTTGTGTAGAGGATCACTTAGCACCCTTAAATTATGTGATCAGGTGTTTTTCATTAAAAACTGAATAGGTGGAAATGGTAGACTTATTGCAAAATACTGGGAAGGAGGACATAAGGGATGTTTTTGAATGAAATATAGCATTTTTCAAAAATTCTTGATAATATAAGAAGTCTTAAATTGAAGAGGCAGACTAGAAGAAAAGTGTTCTCACAGAATGGTAAGTCTGTCTTTTAACTCTGACAGCTGGTTATTGTACTTAGTTTCTCACTACCCTTAAATGGGCTAACATTCTACTCTCATTTTGCGTCATGTAGATCCTTTCAAAGGATCCAAGATGCTCCTAGGGGAATAAATCTCTTGCAAAATATTGGAAGAAATAATAAGGAAAGTCCAGATGGTTGCTTCTTTCTTTTTTATTTTGTCTTTGGTTTTTGTTTTTTTTCTTTTCAAAGACACCTGAATTCTATAAGGCTCTTTCATCCAATAATTGTCTGCATCAGACAAATCTTAGCACTCTTCCAGCATCTTCTGGAGTGAGAAAACTCATTCCTTTAAGACTAATCATAGATGAACTTCCAGAAAAATGTGGGGGTTTAGAAAGCTCTCTCAGTAGGTAGCATGGATTACACTGTACTGTCTTTATCTTCTTTCTTGCTTCATATTACTCTAAAGTTATTACCCTTAATTTTATTCCGTTATACATTTTCACATAGTATTTACACTGCAAAGAATCCACTCCAGTAGCCTGCAACACAGAGTACTTACTACAGATACTTTTAATGGTCTTTGATGATATGATTATAATTGAAATTATTATATGGACAGGTGTGTGTGTGTCCATATGTGTATACAACGTTTCGAATCATTTGCTACCATAAAGATTCTGCTCTAAATTATCACTGTCAAATTAATTTCCTGCTGTTCTAAATAAAACTAAATTGAAGTGTTATTGATTTGGTGTTACAGATGTGTGGTTCACTACAGATGTTTATTCTCATTTGCTGTTTACCAGCTGTGAAGAACACTTCTTTGAGAAAATGAAAATGCTTTATTATGTCAGTGATAATTTCACAAGACCTCTACACATTCAGAATTTATTAAGGTTAGCAAAGAAAATTTCAGAAGAGTTAGCATATGTTACAATTCTTGAAAATCCAGCTGAGTACGGTTTTGTCCATTCTTACGAGAAGAGCACTTATCTTGAAATTTAGACAGGTAAAACTGTATGCTTACAGAGGACATAAATGACCACAGGATATCCACTGTAGGAAGCTCTCATTATTCAGTCCTCTTAAATATTAAAATGTCTGAGAAAATTAAATAAAAAGGTCTACTGATATGAACAGATAAACTGCAAACAGATGAAAAATAACTCAGGGCAGATTTATATGAAGAATTCTAATATAATATAAAGAACACTGCCATAAATCTTTTCAAGTTACTCACACCATTAAAAAATTACTTACTTCTGACTGTTTGTTGCTCACTTCTAAATGTTTATTCATCTTCCTGTTTTTTAGAGATCGTGTTGAGAATTAATGGAAAGTGAACTATGAGGGCTCTGGGACCCAGGGGGAACAATGCGAGTAAAAGAGCAGCAAGAGAAGTAACAGCAGTTATAAAATAATAACAGAATTTTTCGCCTTCTGTCATAGATCTGTATCTCCTGTTCTGTTATCTTCACTGACAACACAGCACATTAATATTTTTGGTCTTGGTTTAACGAATTCATCAATTACTCACTCTCTCTTCCCATAGATGCACAAAACACATGCCACAATATTGTAAAATTTAGTCATGATAAATTTCAGCCATTTTGGAACACAGAAGAGAGAAAATATAAGCTTTTGGTGCCAAAATATTTTTAATAATAAATGAAATCTCTTTCATATACGTATAAGAATTTTTTTTGTTTTGGTTAGGTTTTTGGTTTTTTTGCTGGTTTTAATGTTTGGTAAAATACCTAAAATTTTCTTATTGCTTACAAGTTGGAATGAAATTTCACAGCCCTGAGTTATCAGTGGTTGTTTTTCTTAATAAATTGTCACAGTTATCATCTATTTATTTAGTCTTGGGAGCATTTTATAATTGAGAAAACTAGGATTCTCACTTTTGCCTTTGTGTCATAAATTTAAAACATATTGTGTGACAGTTTTATCAACAGTGCTACATCTGATAAAGTTAAAACAGAAGAAAAAGTGCCATCTATTCAAGGCAATATTTGTCATGTCCAGCCTTTCAAGAATAATTTGTAGTACAGGACATATGCAAGTTTTCTGAGTCAATTTCTCTGATGTTGGAGAGACGGAGTTTACATTTTGTGATTTGTTTTGTCTGATAAGCACAAAATTTGAGATTTCTTAATAGTATAAAGGACTTATGAGAATTCAAACAATAATGCATATATTACGAAAAGTATTTTTTCCTGATAAATATTGAAATAAACAATCTGCATTGCAAATCAGAGAATATGAAAATAAACCACACATTCTACTGAAAGATATAAATCTCTTGTGTAAATTTTATCTTTTTAGTGCTGACACAAAGAAATGATGAGGGTGCTAGTGAAGCCCAATACTGTTTCGGTTTTGGTTTTGCAATTGCTGTGGTTTTGATTCTGTATCACAGCTGGACCTAGATAAAATAACAGTTGTGCATTGCAGCTTGATATGCAAATTCTCATTTATATATTTCCTCTGGAATTTCATAAACATTTCTCAGTCATAGAATCACCTCATCACAGAATGCTTTGGTTTGGAAAGAACCCTTAAAGAAGATGTTTACAGATTCTTCCCAACCGAAAATGTACTCCCTCGTTTAGAAAGTTTAGTATCAGATTTTGTATTAACATAGAATGGTTTGAGAAGAAAATGACCTTTCCAACCCAAATCATTATGTCATGAAATGACTTTATGATCATTTAGTCCAACCACTCCTGTCATAGGCTAGATCAGATTTCTCAAAAACTCATCCAGCCTGACCTTGAACACTTCCAGTGATGCATTCACAAATACTTCGGGCAACCTATTACAGTCTCACTACTCTCAATGTGAAGTTCTTCCCTGTGTGCAATCAAAATTGAACTCGTCTTAAAATAAAACTGCTTCCCCTTGTCTTGACCCTACAGACCTGGTAAATAGTCTCCTCATGGCTTTCTTTTCTGCAGGTTAAACATCTCCAGCTTTCTCAGCCTTTGTCACAGGACAGATGTTTCAGGCTGATTATTATTGTGACTGTTCTCTGGACCCACTCCAACAGGTCCATGTCTTTTTTGTGCTGAGGTTGTCAGCTGGGCATAATATTAAATGTGAGGTACTATCAGAGCAGAGAGGCAGAATCATCTCTCTTGACCAGCCCAGGTACAGAACCTTGCTCTTAGACTTGTTGAACCTCATAAGATTCACATGAGCCCATTGCTCAAGCATGCCAATGTCTGTCCGAACATCTCTCCCCTCTAGCAGATACACTCAGTGGAATATCATCTGTAAACTTCCTGAGGGTGCAATATTTCACTTCTTATGTTATTGGTGAAGATACTAAGTATTACTTTTCCCAGCATAGACTCAAGGGACACCAGTTGGTACAGCTTTACACTTGTAAAAGGTAACTCATCTGATAAGATCACTCAGCCAGTTCCTCATCTATCTAAAAAAATCCCCCATATATCAATCCTCTATCTCTCTAACTTAGCAGCATGAATGTTGTGTGATACCATAATTACTCTTTTTGTGCAGTTCAAATAACAGTAATGTTGTTTTCTGATTGTCAATTTCTTAATTACCAAAACAAAATGTTCTGAGTCCTATAGAAATTTCTTTATTTAAAAAAAAAAATGTGCTGAGTGAAAAAGGAGAGGTAATTTACCTAAATTACTTACACTTTTAATTCAGTTAGATGACCCATCAATGTATGACACATAGTTACACAGCAGAAGTACAGTAGTACTTCTAAAATAGCAGATGATTTTTTCAAAGGTCACATCCCGTTTTCTCCTTCAAAATAATGAAACAAAAAAGTCTAAATTTATGAAAACCATATTAATTCTCAAAAAACCCAAAACCTAATTGTGATTATTTTATTCTAACAGCTCTTGGGGATTTTCTTTAACAATGACGCTACTTTTTTTAGTATGTTTATAGTTCAGTAGCAATAAGCAACATAATATGATTCAACTGAATTCAAAACTATCACCGCTTCCAACTTTTCATCATCCAAGTTCAAGACTGTATATAGCAAAGGAAACACTTTATTTGTATGTATTTTGCAAGTAATTATAATACAACACTATACCTAGGTAGGGAGTGGCTCTATAGAGTTATGAATTTTTATTCTCTGTGAAATTGTTATTCTCTGATATATCCAATACGTTATAGAATCAGATATTTTTAATTCCTCAGTGGCTGATTTGATCATCCATGGAAAATGTAAGCCTTTGTGCCAGTGTTGATGAAGTGAAACTACCAGTCATTTTTGTTTTATGATGTGAATTAATTTGAAAACCTTCCCTATAATGAAGAACTATAGCAAAACAGAGATGCTTTGTCCTGAAAAAAATCAGCCAAGTTTGAAGGATGGAGAGAAATATTCTTGTGAGAGCTGAAAGCTACAGAAATATAAAAAGAGAATATTAAATGTTTAATTATTTTGCAATGTTTTAATCTGATTTATGTTTGTTACTACTTCCAGTAATTATAGATTTGTGTTTTAATGACCGTAATTAATAACTCAACTCATGTTTTTCCAAACATGCATGAACTAATTTTTGGTCAGTATCACACTAATTTACTATGTGTCCACCATTTGCAGAAAGATTTATAATACTTCATTACAACCATGGAGAAAATGCTGATTAAGTCCTCCCACAGGGGACAAGTTTCACTTACGAAGAATTATGTGACAAACTACTACAAAAAGGAGAAAAACAGTTGGTCAAAGATGAAGCACAACATTGCGTGGTGGACAGAAGGTCACTACTACACTAGGTATGTAATGGAAGAAAGAAACTAAGAGGAATGCCTATCAGGAAATTTTATTTTGGAATGTCAACCCTATATGGTCCTCAATTCCTACCGAAACTTCTCAGAGATCTGTTCAGAAATGCCTAAAAGACACACCTCATAAATTAAAAATAAAATGAATGCCAAATAATTATTTCAGGTATTACTAGTAAAATATAATAATAAGGGTGTAAGTGAGTTGTAGACTCCAAGAAAAAACACAATGTGAGTAAAAGCATCACAATAAAAGGCAGTTGCATTATTAAGGAGATGAGTTAACAAATATATTGTGAACTATGAATAGATTAAAAAATATAATTTTTCAGAGTAATGCAACAAATTCTGTTGTTGGAGGCCATGCAGACAGAACCATATACTGATCTCAGAAGTTTTCATGATAGTCTCCACAACATGGTGTCAT
This sequence comes from Psilopogon haemacephalus, assembly GCA_013396835.1. Taxonomy (NCBI): domain Eukaryota; kingdom Metazoa; phylum Chordata; class Aves; order Piciformes; family Megalaimidae; genus Psilopogon; species Psilopogon haemacephalus. The sequence goes on from VWZI01012642.1 coordinate 88,968, forward strand.
ATAACATTGTACACCAGAAAGACAGACTGCGTAAGTTCATGGAGGTAGAAGGCATAGAATATAAAACTATAGAGTGGCTTGGATTAGAAGACACTTTAAAGGTCAACTAGTTCAAATGGCTCTGCCATAGGCAGGGGCACATTTCACTAGATAAGATTGCTATAGTTCCCAGCCTGGGACACCATCCAACCTGGCCTTCAGGGTTGAGGCATCCACATCCTCTCAGGATAATCTGTTCCAGTGCCTCATCACTCTTATGGTGAAGAACTTTTTCCCTGCATCTAATCTTTGTCCTATCACTACACGGCTTTGTACAAAGTCCTTCTTCAGCTTTCTTGTAGATCCTAAGTACTGGAAGGTTGCTATAAGATCTTGCCTTATTGGGCATCCCCTACATAAGGCATCTACCTTTACAGAGAATCTCTTCTGTAGAGCTTCCCCTTACAAGGTCTCAAAGAACTATAACAAAATTATTATGAAGGAATATTAAAGATAATGAGTGATAGTATGAGTATTAAGAGAAAAATGGAGCAGAGGATGACAAGGTGACTAAGGTTTCCTCCTTTCAAATATAACTATTATTTTCAAATACTAATAGGAATTTCCATGAAATCTAGGGACCTGCTGCTTCAGCTTTCATTACCTTTAATTAGCAAATAACCTAATTTTTTCCTTCATTAGAAATTTCCAAATCTATTTAATAAGAGGCATTCTGTTACTACAATGAAAAAGAAGCAAACAAGAAAGAAAGAAGGAAAATCATGGAGAAGAAGAAAACAGAAGTATAAAAAAGGGCTTGTCAAAGTAAGGTTGCATCATATTGCTTAATATTCCTCACAGCCAGTCTGATTTACATGATCTTGACAGCTTATTAACCTGGACCAGCAGTCTGAAAAAGCTGTAAGGTAGATGTATATTTGATCCTTACAGCATGAAGCATATGACAGAAATCCAGGCCAGTACATTCAGGTTCTTCTACAGGCTTCTTAGCAAGACAGCATCACCTAAGCAGTCTGAACAGAGCTTGCAATTGTCTAAGGTGACAGAAGTGTTCTAAGTGACAAAAAGTAACAAAGATGAATGTGTACAAGTTAAAATTTCTTCATGATAAGAAGTATTTCATAGACTGAACGACAAAAACATGTCAAGATCCAAAATGGTACATCTCACCTTTCTCACCAATTACATTTTTTCAAAGATGTTAGCATTTTCTAGTTTCCAATGAAGGGAGAGTTTTGAAAACTCCTCATAACCTAATTAACCTGCAAGGCAAAATCTGTTGTCCCCCTCTGCCAGTTAATTCAGACAAAGATTAGATTTTACTTGGTTGTGAATTGTAATAAAATCTTTTTACAGATTTCAAAAAAGCTTTCACCATTGTATGCTATGAAAGTTGCAAATATATCAGTCATGGATATCTCAATGTACTTGACAGGACTGAGTGCTTTATTTTCTGTTTTGTCTAATTTTGTTGGGGTTTTTGAAAAAAAAATAATTAGACAAAACAAAACAAAAAAGAAAACACCCCAAAACACAACCAGAAACCTTGAATGGATATATTATCTTAACGTTACTGGAAGACTGTATATTTCCATATTTCCAGTAGTAGAAACATGAACGTGCATTTTTCCCTTGCCCCAAACCAGCTCTTCAAGATAATTAGTGCAGAGAGTAATTGTAGACTATAAATGTTTATAGCCAGAGAGGTAAACTAGCAATTAGTGATAGCACAGGTGTGAAAGGAAGTTAAGTGAATTTACAGGGGAGCTATGCTCGAAATATACATCTACTTTTGCCATAAAATATGACAGCACATTTAGAGAGGTCTAGAAGTAAAGTCAAGTGTACAAGCATTGAAAATCAAAACAAACAAATAATAAAGACAAGACTGAAAGAGCTGAGAAGGAACTTATCAATAGCAACATTCTGGAATAAAGCTTTTGTACCCTTTACTTGAATTTCAGATCATCTGAATGAGGCAGTGCCCTTCAGGAAACAACTCAGCTCTCACACATGAGAGAAAAAAAAAAAAGAATAAATAAAATTAGGGGTGAAGGCTGTCACAGAAACTTAGTCTTGGTTATGCTGATATTTCAGATGAAAAAGACATCAAACTATGTATATTCCATAAATAACTATGGAATTAAAAGTTAACTTATCTAGCCACTTCCTCCCTAAAATTGTGGCATAGCCTTATAATGATAATTGACTTTCTAAAATAAGAACCAGAAGTGAATTCTGTTCCTTCTTTCTGTCAGTAAAGCAGGAATTGTTCTACATCTAGAATCTGTTTGGAAGCACACAAATTGCTTTTTCAAAAATAGCAAAATTAATGTATTTTGATCACTCTGGAAGAATTAGTGGATTAGATATGAATGGCAGTCATGACTGGACAGAACTTTCTAGATTTGTAGTAGGTCTGGTTCCCTACTATTTGGAAGGAACACACAGAATGTGAAAAATAGTTTGAAAAATAATCTCTTTATACACATCAAGAATCTCACAGATATATGCCAAATTGCTAAAGGAGCTTTCTATATAGGTATAAAATTTGACAAAAGAAAGACTGCTGTTAATTTGTAAAAATAATTATTCAGTTTTTATTATTTTTGTTTAAATGTCATGGAATTTACATAGTTTATGTAAAGCATGGAAGGTCACTGTGACTTATCCATTACTGGGGAGCCCAAGGTGATTTCCTACTTTTTATTTACCTCTCAGAAAAGAAGATTCAGAAAATCACTGGAAGGAAAAAAATTAATGGAGAAGAATTTTTTTTTTAAAGAGAAAAAAAAAAAAAAAAAAAGGTAGAATCAAACTCTATATCCTCAGCTGACCAGCATTCTCTTATTAAAGAAACTGTATAAAAGCATTTCATTCCAGAAAAAAATATTCTTTTAGGCAGGTACACTTGCAATTGCAGCTTTTTTGTTCTTAAAAAAAATCTGCATATGTATCAAAATAGTAAATTGAATAAATATCTTCAGTATTCAGCTTCAATCAGTTGAGACAGTGAGTTAAAAGCACTCTTCTGTTAGCTTAAAACTTTGGTTCTGTAGCTTCTATATTACAACAGAAAAGTAGTTAACCATTTTTTTAATAGTTATGCAATTCTCAGTACCTGCTTTCTGTAACTATTTATTAAACTGTTAAAAGAAAAAATATTAGATATATTTTATGCCTTCAGGCTAATCACGTTCCAATTAAAGCTAAGCATTTAGAAGACATTTAATCTCTAAATGTCTTATGAGCTGTTATGAGCAGTTTATGTTGCAATATATGCCTCATCATGCTGGTCCTGGTAGAATTACAACATTACTTGAAATGCCCCAGAGGTAGCCTGAGGCAAAAGCTTTTCCCTCCACTGTTGTAATCCTTTTCCTATATATGACTTGCTGTGAGCTACTTATATCTGGCTTCAGGTTTTCCAGTTACTTGTTCACACATTTTTGAGCAATACTACTGTATCATCATCATTCACTATTCTTCTTTATTTTACTAGGTAAATGATTGACTGCATTAAGAGTCCAGAATGAAGCTTTATAGCTTGCAGTACTTGAAGAAAGGAAAAGTGGAACAGCTGTTATAAACAATTGTGTCAGATTTAGCACACAAATAAAAATCTAGACAGCAAGAGGATTGTTTTCTCTTTTATTGCAAAATATTATATGGTAAAATAATCTTTTTAACTGAATGTGGAATTAAGGACATGAGAAGCTAGAAACTGTGGAATTCCTTTCTTCTCTTTCTGAAGTAGTCAGCATAAATGAAGAAACTAAGGAAGAAAATACAGCAGCGAAAGAGACTTTTTCCTAGAATATGGGAAAGGAATTAATTTGAAAGTAATTAGAAAAGTGATGACAGAACATATTTCAAAATATGTAGAAAAATAGAAATAAAAATCCACTATCATTAGTATTATATTTGGGAAAAAAATCACTGTGAATGCTCACATTTAGGATACATACAACAAAAAGCGGTATAACATTTAATTTAAACAGTTGGTTTTCATTTTCTTTAATTCCCTTATCCTTCATGACTTAATACTGTAACAAATTTATATTTACAGTCAGTAAATAATAACAAAAGTACTTCAGTTTTGTTAGTTTGTCTTTTGTCATTGTTTTGTGTGTGTGTGTGTTTTTTACCAACACATCGAAGTCTCTGACAGTGTTAAACATTATTGGCTGCTTTTCTGTTATATGCTGTTATCATGATCAGAAAATTCTGATGACCCTGGGGAAAGAAAGGACAGAGTCACAGAACCACAGAATGTTAGACATTGGAAGGTACTTCCAGAAATCATTGTGTCCAACTAAGTGGGTTTTGAAAGTGTCCAGAGCAGAAGAGTTCACAATCCCTCTGGGCAGCCCATTCCAGTGCTCCATCACCCTCGCTGTAAAGAAGTTTCTCCTCAAGAACCTTTGGTGCTTTTGCATTATTCAGCTGTCTTTTTTGTTTGTTTGTTTGTTTGTTTTGTTTTTTTTATCAGTTAAATAACTATTAATGTTTTGTGTAGCTTTTCTTAAAAAGCTCAAAGAACAAACATACCTCATTAGTGATCTGTTTTATTGCCACTGAAAGACTTTCACTTACTTTACTTTTCCTACTACCTAATGTGAATCTCCCCCACTGTAATATACGCCCATTATTTCTTGTCGTAACCTCACTGGCACTGAAGAATGCATTTCCTCTCTTCTTTATCTCAAAGATGTACAAGTTTATAGGTTAGAACTGAGCTCTCTCAGTCTTCCCTTATGAGCTAGATACTGAAATTTCAGATTGTACTTGCTTCTGTGAATTTTATCATTGCAGTTATCAGAAATGTTACCATGCCCCAGATAAAACGGGCTGGAATTAGAAAAAAAGTATTCTTGACTAAAAAAAATAATCTTTCATTTGAAATTGATAGAATTCAGAACCTAAAGTTTTCGCTAAATCCAGAGCTCTCATTAGCAAATTTAGCACATCTTGAAGTGTTCTGTAACACTGAGGCCAGCTGATACAGAAAAGTCTATGACAGCAATATTGAACCTTTTTTACGCAGAAAACAGCATGGTCGCAAACTGACTTGTGGAAATGGTCCTTGTGTTAGCTGCAGACTCATGCACAGAAATTCTCCCGAAAAGTCATAATTAACACTGGTCACAATAGCTCTGATGTGTTGCATTAACCAGAAACATTCTCTGTCATTGCTTAATAATCTAAGATTAATCTATATTTAAGAATTATCAAACATTCCTTATAAGAATGGATGAACACATAACACTACTGTGTATACCAAGAAATCAGTAAAGCCTTTGCCTAAGCAAAAGCATGATCTTAAAAAAGATGGTTATGCTAATTAATTCTCTGACTCACTAAGAAACTATAGTTATCCTTTTTTCTTGTGTTTAGTTAATTATCCATTTCTCAGTGAATAAGGATCTGCTTGGGAGAAGAATTTTCCTTTCTTGGGCCACAGGTTTTTTTTTTGGAACTTACTCTGAAGCATTTGTACTTAGAAAGTTGATTAGTGTGCTGTGACTATACTGATACTGAAAAAAAACCCAACAAACCAACCCTCATGTCTTTTTCTCATGTTCTTAGGGCTAAAAAATAATTTGATTTTATATCACAGAACATTTTTTGCTTATTTATATTCATAGGATTTGTTCTTCCTTTTAATATGAAGTAGTGACATCTTCATCTCCTTAACTCTGAAATTTTAGAGGTCAAAACACAGACAACACAATTGCTTCACTACTCCTGCCGGCCATGCTATTCCTGGTACTGTTGTCCACCTGACCACATTGCTTAATGGTGTTCAGACAGCTGTCAGCCAACATCCCCAAGACCTTTTCTGCTGTGCAGCTTTCCAGCCACTCTTCCACAAGCCAGTAGCACTGCATGGGGCTGTTATGAACCAAATGCAGCACCCAGGACTTGGCCTTGCTAACCTCATAAAACTGATTGTGCCCCACTGATCCAGCCTGTCCTGATCCCTCTGCAGAGTCTTCCTACCGTCAGACAGATCAACATTACCACCCAATATGTTGTCATCTGCATCTTGTTATAGTTTGTAATATATTACCAGCTGCATTAAAAAATTTCCACCAGAACATCTGTTCCTAAATATCTATGCCTCTAAGCTTTTTCACATACAAAATACTTAGAGCAATATACTATTTACGAAATGGAGGGAAGATGGAGTGTTATACTAGATCTTCCTAAAAAAAGACAGCTGATGTTTTCCAGTTTCTTTTACAGGTAATTTTTAATAAGTGGCAATGTCAGAGAGTCTGCTTCTGGTCTATTTTAATAACTGCAGTCACTTGTCACTTATCTCAATTGAATGTTAGCTAGTTCCAATAGGTCAGTTAATTATCCTGATCATTAACCTTTAAGAGTACAGAGGCTATGGTAATCAATTGCACCCTTGGTGTGTGGTACATCATCTAATGAGTCTGTGTCAGAAAAAGAACTCTCTGACCTCCCAATGGTGCAGTTTTTCATCATTAAATTTCTTTGTCATTTGGTTTCTTAAAAGAAGATGAGAAAAAGTGGCACCTGGCATGAATCAGCTTATTAAAAGGGATGAGTAACATAAAACTGATTGCTGAAGATGGAATAAAGGAAGAAATAATTTCCAAAAGGCTGAGTGAATCATGGTATAATTTGAAAGCATCTGGAAGCTTCAATAGTCAAAAAAGCAGGTGAAAGTAGTGATTAGTAAAATATAAGAAAAATTCAACTGTATCTCAATAGTTTATGATACCTGTTTGTGACCAAGTGAAGAACACTATCATAAACAGATTGCTGAGCAGAGATTTAAGAGATTCATCTTTGACAAACTCACTCCAGCAAATTTTTAAATACAATTTTTGTTTGAGTTTCATGTAAGTCATAAGAGGGTGAAATTCTCTTTTTCCAGAGGAATACATAAGAATGTGTGCGTAACCTAATAAAGGGCACATAACACATGAAGGCAAGCATATGCATCTTACTCTATCTTACAATCAAAGGACTGAGAATGACAGACATCTCCAGGACAAATCTCACCCTTTATTTTGCATTCAGACAAATCACTATCTGGAAATACCTATATATTTCAAGTGTCTCTTGATTTTACTCAACCCTGTCACTGCCAATGCCTATTTTTCAGAGGGTTGACACCAGGAAGATGAAACCCAGCTATATGTGAAGTGATAAACGTTGCCACTGAATTGAAACCTGAGCAGGTAACATTTTTCAACAGTTTTAGTAGTGTTAGACTCCTAAAACTTTTTCCTTTGATGTCATGGACTGTTTTCATTTAATAGGGGGATAGGATACTATAAGAACATTGTGATCCTGAAAAATTTATACCTTTGACCGAAAAAAAGGGACATCAATTCTATGACTGCACCTTCCAGGGAAAAACATGGGCTACTGGGCTACCATGTTACTGTGCCATCCTGCTTTCTTCCTAAAAGTCCTATTATCTGTCAGTGTTGACATGGAATCCAAGACAGTTGTGGTGGTTTTGCAGTTACCTGCCCCCCCCCCCACCACCTTTTGATACAAACCCTGGCTAGGACTCAGAACACTGGAATTTGATAAATGAAGCTTTATATTTACAGCAATGCACAATATACAAGCAAATATTTACAATGTATAACATATATTTACAAATATATACAGTGAAAAGGTAATACAGAAACACCACAGCCCTCCCAGAGACCAAAATCCCCAAGAGGGGTAACCAACCACCCCCTACCACCTTTCCCCCCTTCCCCAATCTTATCTCACCAACTATTGATGCTGCAGATAAGCTGAGGCAGATCGGCCACAGGGATTAGTAGTAGGAAAGAAGTTAGTAGAATTATTAAAAATCAGCCACAGAAGACGGAGACAAAGGAACCATGCAAGGAGCAGCCGCAGCCCAGAGAGTACTGAAGCAGTCTGACTATCTATATTTGGGTTACACTCTTAAAGCAATTTTTTTTTTCTTTCTCAGTAAAGCTCTGGGTGAAGTGACACCATGTATTTTCTCAGCCAATAGTCTAATTTCTCACTCAAATTCTCCAATTAGTTCAAACAGCACAAAAGTTTTGGAAGGTGTGTGTACATTCTGAAGTCACATTATGACACCATCTTTAAAAAATGATGCAATTCTATATGCAGAAACACCTTTTATCAGAGGATTTCCCTGTGATGAAGATTAGAAAATCAAAAATGCTATTTTCACATGAGGAGTGAGTCTAAAAAACCTTTCATTTTGAGGCCTGACAGTGAGAGTAAAGGAACTCCCATTAATCTGAAACTCAGTACAAATTGTTTGGGACATAGGGATCGTAAAGTATTGGTAGTGTTTTTTTTGGAGCAATTGCATAAGTGTGCAGGGTCTGGAACAATGCTGAAAAGACTGATTTGCTACAGCAGAAGATCACCTTGATCTCTGTCTAGACTTCTGACTCCTCTCATTCCATCTGCTATACCACAAAATCGAACACTACAGTAAGATTCAAACAGTAGTTTTAATTTAAATAAGGAAGATAGAAGCAAATAAGATACTTCTAAAACCTGTAATTGATTAAACACATGATGGGAAAATGAATGTTAAAAAATGTTTAATGTCTTCTGTCCAGTCTTATTCTGATTGCATGTCCTATGCCTCTAATATTGATTCATGACTCCTGATTTGTAACTCGATTTCTGATGTTTAAGCTATCTGTAACTTGAGAATTTTAAATAGATTCATCTTCTGTTCATAGGATAATAGTTTTTGAGATTTTCGTCAATAAGTATAAATCTAATTTTATATTTTAGAAATACTATATGTAAAACACTTGCAAACAGAGAGACCAGGTAAAAATGTGTAAATTTCTAATGACCATATGAGCAAAAAAACTCCTAGTCACTGCTTTGATAAGCTAAATATTTGCAATTAAAATGTTTGCTAAGCTAGTTAAATCTGAAAAAATGCTAGTAGCTGTTTGTGAAAATTAGGACCTCTCATGAATCATAGAATCATAGAATCATAGAATAGTCTAGGTTGGAAGAGACCTCAAAGATCATCCAGTTCCAACCCCCCACCATAGGCAGGGACACCTCCCACTAGATCAGGTCGCTCAAGACCTCATCGAGCCTGGCCTTGAACACATCCAGGGAGGGAGCAGACACAACCTCCCTGGGCA
>VWZI01012643.1:364-12115 GCA_013396835.1 Psilopogon haemacephalus
ACTGTCCAGCTGTCCTGGGCCCCTCTTCCCTCTAGGGCTTCGTCCCATGATACTTTAGCCAGCAGATCCCTGAAGCGATCAAAGTCTGCACACCTAAATTCTAGGGTCATAAGCTTAGAAATTGTCCTTCTGGTTGCCCTGAGGATCTTAAATTCAACTGTTTCATGGTCACTGCAGCCAAGGCTGTCCCTGAGCTGCACACTGGTCACCAGCCCTTCCCTGTTGGTGAGAACAAGGTCCAGCATAGCACCTGTTCTTGTTGGTTCCTCTACCAATTGGAGGAGGAAGTTGTCATCTATGCAATCCAGGAACATCCTGGATTGCTGATGCCTTGCTGTGTTGTCCCTCCAGCAGATGTCAGGGTGGTTGAAATCCCCCATGAGGACCAGGGCTTGTGACCTGGAAGCTGCTTCTATTTGCCTGTGAAGGGCCTCATCTGTTTGGTTCTGCTGGTCAAGTGGCCTATAGCACCACCCCCTCCCCATCTTCCCATTCCCTTTAACCCATAGTCTCTCAACCAGCTCATTATCTTTCCCCAGGTGGAGCTCCACTGATTCTAGCTGGTTACTGATATAGAGGGCAACATCTCCTCTCCTTCCCTGCCTATCCTTCCTAAAGAGCTTGTTGGACCCTCTCTCTCAGGTACTGTTCTTGAAAGCCAAATCTTCTGGAGCAGATGATTTTAGGATCATTGCAGCCTCCTGTGTTATTACCCATGAGTAAGAGACCACTGAAAGGAGCCAAAGCTGGGTTTTCAGAGCATCACAGAAGGATTCAGGTTGGAAAAGCCTCTCAGGATCACCAAGTCCAACCCATATCCCTACCCTACAAGGTGCACCACATCCACATGACTTTAAACACAACCAGGGTTGGTGACTGAACCACCTCCCTGGGCAGCACATTCCAATGCATGACCACTCTTGCTGGGAAAAATATTTTCCTAATATCCAGTATAAACCTACCCAGTTGTAGCTCGAGGCTATTCCCTCTTGTTCTATCACTATTTACCTGTGAGAAGAGACCAGCACCAACCTCTCCACAACCTCCTTTCAGGTAGCTGTAGAGAGCCATGAGGTCTTCCCTCAGCCTCCTCCTTTTCAAACTAAACAGTCCTTCAGTCACTCTTCATATGATTTCTCCAGCTTTGTTGTCCTTCTCTGCACTTGCTCCAGCACCTCCACTTCCCTCTTGTATTGAGGTGCCCAAAACTGAACACAAATGTGCTCTTTTTTGGCAGCTGCAAACAAAGTGTGCCTCAGCTCAGTGGAAAAGATGCTGTCATCTCTCTTTCTCTGCAACTGCATTTTCCATGGAACAATTATGTGGAATCATTTTGACGAGCTGTAAAATGAAAGGGCTGATGAGGAGGTGCAACAGGCAGGAATTACTTGTTCTGGTTGTAAAGCACAATTGAGTCCCTACCTGTACACTAGGCTGGAATTCAAGACGGTTTGAGGCAACCAAGTGTGATCCTTTTGAAGGAGTCCTCTGCATCAGATGCAATTTCATCCTTACAACAGCCCTTCCAGAAGATTAATCCCAAGTCTTCTACCTGCTGAGGAAAACCACAATCAATGGGGCAGATTTATCACACGGCTAATCCATAGCAGTTGTCCTCCCTCCAAGCTCTGTTTTCTCTCTGGGCACTACAATGATGATTAATTAAAGCAATTCGACCCTATCAATTAAAGCTTCCAAAGTGCTTGGTAAGCATGAAGTGGAGTAACACAGACAACTTGCTATCAGGCAGAGAAGAAACCTCCAGTTTGGTAAAAGGACCTGAGCTAAAACCCTGAGCTAAAATCCTTATCCTGTGAAAATCAGTGTTCATAGTCCCTTAAAGTTCACCCCTTGAAGAAGTTTAGTAGGACCAAATTTCAGCGACCTCCTCTCTCCTGTAGCCTTCACAAATAAGCATCTTGTTCAAAATCTGAAGAGCAGAAGAAAGCTTATTATGTTGGCTTCAGACTTGCTTCAACATAATTTTCCACTAATGTTATGAGGCACTGTAATTAATATGTGGCTTTAATTTAGAGTAAGTATTTACCAATCAAATTATAGCTGACACAGTTCTTGAAAGGATGAAAGTTGTCTTAAAAAAAAAAAAATCACTATTCATGAGTAATATTAAAAAAATTAATGTTATTTAGCAAGCCACACTGCCCTTCTCAGAAGCTGAGATTGTTTTTAATTACATCCCTGAAAGAAGATTAAAACCTTTCATTATACCTTTAGAATTGCATTAAAATAACTAAAAGCACCAAGGCTTTTTTACTGGTTGAAAAGTATATTGAGTCTCATAATAGCAGTCTTTAAATCCAACAAACCAAAGAGGAAAAAAAAAAAACCAAACAACACACCCTACCCCCATCCCTCCCCCCTCCCTCTATTATTTTCTGCACTGGGGAAAATCTTAAGCTTTGACACATATTTTCCAATGTTTCATTAATGATACCTCCACTAGCTTTTTTTTTTCCTTTCATGTTGTTGTTGTTGTTTCTCTTTTTGGTGTGCCAGCAGCAAAAGCTACCTTTAAGCTCCCAAAGCCTCAGTAGAAATGGTTAATAAATGTTGTTGTTTTGGCACCTGAAATGATGCAGTGAGTAATGCCACTCTGTTAGCACTGGAGCCAGCATCTGTCACTCGTGAATCGTCGTTTGGCTTTAGAATGTGTAACTAAGGATCTGTTTAAATACAAAAGGCCATTATCAGAGGGGGAAATGAATATAGAAAGAAGATTTTAGCTCCACAAGGAAGAAGGAAGATCCATGTGCAAAAATATGCCTCAAACCCCATGGAAAGGATGAGGAGGTCTTGTAATGACAGGATGAGGGGTATGGGTTTAAACTGAAAGAGGGAAGATTTAGATTAGATGTTAGCAATAAGTTCTTTACAGTGAGGCTGGTGAAACACTGGAACAGGTTGCCCAGGGAGGTTGTGGATGCTCCTTCCTTGAAGGTGTTCAAGACCAGGTTAGATGAGGCCTTGAGTGACCTGTTCTAGTGGGAGGTGTCCCTGTCTATGGTAGTGGGGTTGGAACTGGATGATCTTTGAGGTCTCTTCCAACCTAAACCATTCTATGACTCTATGAAAGCTGATCCTGGGTCCTGAAGCATGTGCAAGTGTGTTTTGGAGGAGGTAGGCAAAGTGTAGTGGTTCTGGAAGTTACCTGCCACCCCCTGCATGAATTCAGGAGACTACACTCAGTTGACTGGAAGTTAAGGAAGCTGTAATTACAGCTTAGCACAATTTACAAGCATACATATACACAATATACAAATATTTACAGTTATATACAATTTTAAAGTAATGCAGAAACACAAAATTCCCTCCTGAAACAGTCAGACTGCCCAGGAGGCTTCTGGACCAAACCTTCCCACCCCCTACCCCCCTTGTCCTCCCTCCTCTCCCTTCTTTCCTTCCCCTCAGGAATAACCAGATCAACACCCATATAATTCACATGATAAATCTGAGGAGATCTGAGGTGAGATACCAGGAAGACAACAAGCAGGTTAGAGGAAAAAAGGTTAGGTCAGATTAAAGAATTAAGGCAGATGCAACCACACAGACCACCAGAGAGAAGAACAAGTGAGAACTACCTGAGAAGTGTGTGAGAAGTGAGTGCCTTATCTTATATTTTGACTATTTTAATTTCTCAGCAGAAGAATGAGTGATATAGGTCACTGTTATTTTTCTTTCTTCTCACAGCTAAGGATTTAATTTGTCTCAGTAAAATATTCCAATTAGCCTCAAACCAGCACACAAAGAGAAAAGAAATGTCTCCTGGGAGATTTCACTGGTGTGCAGGGTTTCTTCTGGTGTTTTAGCTGCTGTGAAACCATCTCGACCTCTTAGCTTCTGTCTGTACATGGCTGGGATGTGGCATGCTGCTATACCCACATGCCAGGCATTGTAATCTGTAAGGATACAAATATAAAAGAGGTTATGTTGAAATGAACAATACAAGTATACAGGTTGGTTGGTCCTTTTCTTTTTTTCAGGAGAAACAGGATAAAACATTCTGTCATCAGGCATCTTCTCCATGACCCAGCAGAGCCACAGGCACTTTTCAGCTGCTTGAAGCAGGAGAGCTGTGGGGCCAGGCAGCCCTTTTGACTGCTTGGAGAGGCTTCCTGTAATTCCAGGGGCACTTTGTGGTGCTGCCTCCAATATCAAGGCATATCATACTCAGTGTGATGGTTTAATTGAGTTCATAAGGCCAACTGAGACAATTTGGCATGAGCCACTAGCCTTGTTTGGTTTTATTTTTATGATTGTGAATTTACTTGGATCCCAGTCGATATCTGCAGAAGGAAGTGAGAAAGTTTGATCACAGTCACAGGATGTTAGCGATTCAACAGACCTCCACAGATCATCAAGTCCAACGCCCCCTGCCGGAGCAGGAGCATAGAATATAGCTCAGGTCACACAGGAATTTATCCAGATGGGTCCTGAAAGTCTCCAGAGAACGAGACTCCACAACATCTCTGAGAAGCCTGTTCCAGTGCTTCGTCACCCTTACAGCAAAGAAGTTCTTCCTCATGTTGAGGTGGAACTTCCTGTGCTGAAGTTTGTATCCGTTGCTCCTTGTCCTATCCCAGGGCTCAAGTGAGAAGTTTGTCCCCTCCTTCTTGAGCCCCAGCCCTCAGATATTTATAAACATTAATTAGATCCCCTCTAAGCCTTCTCTTCAGCAGATCAAAAAGCCCCAGGTCTCTCAGCCTCTCTTCATAGGGCAGTGCTCCAGCCCCTTAATCAGATTTGTAGGTTTGATGTTTTCTTTCTTGTGCTGTCCACAACAGCACATCAGCAGGGGAGATCAAGTGTCAGCAGTGCACAGAGCTTTCTTTCCGCATGTCTCGGAGGATGCTTGCATCTCAGCTCAGTGTTTGCTGATCAGAGCATCGGTTCATACTTCAGGAGAAGTGTCCCCAACAGCCAAACTCATCCTTGCTTCGAGGTGTTGAAATACCTGTGCAGCATCTCATGACACAGATCATAAGCTCTCTGCAGCTGGGAATCATACATTGTTCTGTATTTAGGGGAAGTGTCACAAAACAGAGTCCTGCTCCTCAGGGCTTAGAGATACTGAAGTAATACAAATAGAACTACTAATGAGTGATTAGCAATCCCTGTGAGAAATGCTGTCATTATTTTATGATCCCATTACCACAAAAGTCAATGTGAAATGCAAGTTCAAGTGTGGGATGCCACAGTGCATATATTTTGCCCAGCAGCCCTGACCCCTTCCATAGCCTAGCTGTATCCTGCCCTACACTCACAGCACCAATACTCATCTCCAACTATAGGGTGTTGTGCCAGTTGCAGGTCTCAGATCTCTTGCTCCCCTCTGTTTGAAACTTTACCTGTGGTTTCTAGACATGCTGAGGCAGCCCCATCACATAACCCATGCCTGTTTGCTCACTTGCCTCGTAGTACAGCCTGGTGCCACGTGGCATCCCTGCAAGCATCAATGGGTGAGGTCAGGCAACCTCGCTTCCCCTCTTTAGAAGGACTCCCGGAGTTGCTGCTCATATTTAAGCAGTCTTCAGTGAGCCCAATGTAATATTCATGCGCCAGCTGGTGCACACAGTGTAAGAGCAGACGCTGTCCTTGTAGGCAGGACAGTCAGCAGTCTAAGAACAGGTGCTGAGATGCACAGCTTTAGTGCCCAGCACCTTGTGGGCACACGTTGTCTGCAGATGAGCCATTACTGCCTTCATCCCTGACCTGGGGCCGTAGGGTGGAACATTATCCCACTCTCTGTTCCCCAGACACAAAGCAGGTCTTTGGCTCACCTCTATCATGATCACAGAGCCACATGTGCAAGTGCCACATGTTACTGCTAAATGTTATCAATGTTATGCCCATAATGGAGAGGTATTATGTAAGCTAACAACTTATTTTTCTCCTCCATCTCTATTCTGCCAGTAATAGACAATTTAATAATTTTGTCTTTCCAGGCAGATCATAAAGTTCAGCAGGTGCAGAAGGGCTGCACTTGTAGCTCTTTCTCACTATGGGGCAAGCCTTTGCCTTTAGACTTCAGCAGTGGGCGTAGCAGTCACCTCTGTATTTCCATCCCTATAAATGTGTGCCTTGTCTTCATTTGTCTCCTTCTCCAGCATTTGTCCCAGATATCCCTGCCCCTATCCCTGTTCCTCTCCTGTTCCTCCACAGTTGCTGTAGAAGCTTGTTTTGATGGGAAAAAAAAAGTGAGGAAAAATTTCTTTAGTGTAAGGGTGGTGTAACACTGGAACAGGCTACCCAGAAAGGTGGTGGAGTCTCCTTCTCTGGAGACTTTCAAGACTCACCTGGACAGGTTCCTGTGTGGCCTGCTCCAGATGATCCTACTTTGGCAGGGACCTTGGACTCTGTGGCACTTTCCAATCCCTACCATCTTATGAATCTCCTTCTGCTCCCACCAATGTAACCCCATTTATTGCTGGAGACACTTCTGATATCTTCTGCTTTATAGCAGTATATAGTATGACAAGAACCTAAAGTGTGCTGCCCACAGCTTTTAAAAACAGGTAACATTGTCTGGCCTCTTGTCTTGCTTGCATCCTTTTGAGTCTGTATACATATATATATATTTAGCAGACATTCTGAATCTTAGAGAAATTACATATTCCATGGAGACAGAAAGAAGCATGTAAAATCTGCAAACAGCTGTAGCAGTTCTAGGAACTTCACAATGTGTTGGTTTGTTTGTTTGTTTGTTTTTTTCCCAAAGAGAATCTTGTGATGTGTGAAAGGGGAGCCCATAATTTGATTACCTGCTAGTAATTTTCCTGTCTTCCATTTCATACCTTTGAAGACTTAGGGGGATGTGAGCAGACATGTTCATTTGCAGATATATTTTGTTTTGGTGGCTTAATTTAAGCAGTGCTGAAAGTCAATTTTAAATTAGTGTGAAAATGCAGCAGTGTTGTAGATACAGTCCTGAGGTGGCTGCAGGGGGAGGGTGGAAATCCTTCCTGTGTTGCTAACCTTACTAGGGAAATTCCTTTTGAGTTCTAATCTGCTTTATATTATGCCTCCATTGTTAAACATTCATAGAATTGATTGTAAACCTTTGCAGTTATCATGTGCCATTATTTCTTTTCCATGTAACATACTTTGCTAATTTGCTATTGTGTGTTTTATTTCATAATTTGTTCACAGCCATTTTCAGAAGCGGTAGAGGACAAACTAAATTTCCAGCTTGTTGACTTTCTTAACAATCCTCTTTGACAAATTTACACCAATAGCAGCAAGAGCTACAACCATTACTCTGTTAATACTTGAGTTTCCAGAGCACTAATACATATTTTGGGCTATAATCAGGTCAGGCTTATTTGTGACCGAGGCTTTCCAAACAAAAAAATGTTGCAGCCAGGACCTCTATTTTTTAAAAATTAATTCAGTATTTGTAAAGTACAATGCAGAGAGAATTACATATGTTTGAACCATGCTAATTATTTTATTTCCCTTTCATACAGCCTTGAGAGAGTCACAGAGGAGAGGGTATAAAAGACATTTTCCGTGTAGTGTGAACAAGAGTTGAGGGAGAAAAACCTTTTCTTAGAGAGGTTAGGTTAGGTGAGAACAGCTGGAAAGTCTCTCTTTGCCTAAAAGTACATTTGTTTCCACTCTTTTGCAGTTCACTTACCATGAATATTAGAACAATTGAGTCTGGGAAAGAAAAAAATCCAACACTCAAATATTTATGGATTTTAAATATGCAGCTTGGAGTGCTCCCTGTAGACATGGTGCTTTTTTCTCCATCGAAGTGTTCACATGTTACTGGATGAATGCTTTTACAGAAGGCTAATAGTTTGCAGGTATTTCATGCCACAGTCAATCAGCTGTTACAAGGAAACTGCAGAAAATATAGCCCAGTGTGGGGCAAAAATAAAAGCACCAAAACTGCTCTGGATTTAAGGGCAGTTGAATGAATGTGTATTGTAGAACTGCAAGAAACCACTGTGACATTTTTGTTTGTGCCCATGATATTGTTACTGCCTATATAACAATGCAACTCTGCAATATAATACCTAGATTTTATTGTGGGTTATATAGTAAGCATATATGTGTGTGTGTGTGTGTGTGTGTGTGTGTGTGTGTCCTATTGCATAGCTATGCATTTTATTATTTAGCAGTAGTTTTATCACAGGCAGTAGAACAGTGGAGACTGACTGGCGATGGTGAGGGGCAATCAGCCTTGCAATTTCAAGTACCTTTTGGAGAGGTGCCTTGGCATTTTGAAGCTGTGTAGAGGGAGAACCTAATTTAAGCATTTTACCTAAAAAAAAAGAGAAAAAAAGAAAAAAAAAAAAAGAATAGCATAGAATAGAATAAAGCCAGATTGGAAGAGACCTCCAAGATCATCCAGTCCAACCTACCACCCAGCCCTATCCAATGACACTAAGTGCTCCATCCAGTCCTTTCTTGAACACCTCCAGGGATGGTGACTCCATCACCTCCCTGGGTAGCCCATTCCAATGGCAAATCTCTCTCTCTGTGAAGACTTTCTTCCTGATACCCAGCCTATATCTCTCCTGACACAACTTGAGACTGTGTCCCTTGGTTCTGTTGCTGGTTGCCTGGGAGAAAAGACGAACCCTCACCTGGCTACAATCTCCCTTTAGGTAGTCTGTCCCTTTCAAATTGTTATATCTCTCTAGGAGGCCACGCTTCTCTATGCCAAATGAGATTTTTCTCCTCTGGCATGGCATTTCTCGTCACAGGCCCTTCTACTTGCTGTTATAGCTGGCTGAAAGTCCATTTTTAAAATAGAAGGAATCAGGCACTGCTGAAAATCCCCTTTGGTCAGGTGTTCCAGGGACGTCCCAGTCCAGTTGAGGGCAGATGCTTCCAGAGGTGCCAGGGTGCCTCAAATACCTCTGCAAACAGCCCTTTATTTATAGAAGGCTCATTTCATTTATTCTCTTTAAGTAAGGCATTGGGCACCTGCTTATAGAATTGGAAAACCTGTACAGAAGCAAACAAGGGAAGAAACTTGCATTTGCAATGGTACTTGAAATCTCCCCTGTGGCCCTAAGGTGTCCCACAATAGCAGCTTCATTCACTCCATGGTGTGCTGTAGCAAGGAATTCTGTGGGCTCTTCCTGTATATTCTGGAATTCAGTGGCTTATTCACAATTCTTGCTGTGTTTCAGACACATCTTTCTTATCTCCTGCTTCAGATGCTCTTTTCCTGCTGAAGACACTTCCAGCTATATGTGAGTACACCTTTGACTAGAAAAAGGTGAGCCACAGAGCACAAGGTTTAAAAACTTAACATTAGGAAGCATTTCTTTACCAAGAAAGGGAAGTCAAACACTCACACAATCTTCCTAAAGAGGTGGCTGGACATTAATATTTTGCTTTTAACTAGTAGTCACTCTAAATGGACAGGCAGTTAGACTAGATGGTCTTTATAGGTCTTTATAGATATATTTACAACTGAAAATATTACTTCTCTCCCTCCTCTCCCTCTTCCCTGTCTCACTCTCTCTCCTCTCCCTTTCCCTTTTGGCACACTGCAAAGTTCAAGTTCAGCACCTCTGTGGTAAAGGACCTGGGAGTCCTGGTGGACAACAGGATGACCACAAGCCAACTACGTGTCCTTGTGGCTAAGAAAGCCAATGGTATCCTGGGGTGCATCAAGAAAAGTGTGGCAAGCAGGTTGAAGCAGGTTCTACTCCCCCTGTACTCTGCTCTGGTGATGCAACATCTATATTCAGTCCTGTGCTCCCCAGTTCATGAAGGACAGGACTTGCTGGAGAGGGTACAGAAAAGGGCTTCAATGATGATTAGGTGATTGAAAGGTTGGACTGGATGATCTCTGAGGTCTCTTCCAGGCAGATGTTTTCAGTGATTCTGTGAAAACATCTTTTTTTATGAGGAAAGACAGAGAATTGGGATTTTACATTCCGCAAAGAGTAGACTGAGAGGGGAATCTCATAAATGCTTATAAATACTTAAAGGATGGGTGTCAGGAGGATGGGACCAGACTTATTTCAGTGGTGCCCAGTGACACGACAAGGGATAAAAGGCACAAACTTGACCATGAGAAGTTCCATCTAAACATGAAAAAGCATTAGTATGCCCAGAGAGGTGGTGGAGTCTCCAATTCTCAAAATTTACCTGGATGTGCTCTTGTGTGACCTTTTCTAAGTGAACCTGCCTTGACACGAGGATTGGACTCGATGAACTGTAGATGTCCCTTCCAACCCCTATCATTCTGTGACCATCACGTAGCAATTCCCCGCCCTCTGTAAAGCATGACTTGTGGCAGGGCTTTTACTGCAGCCGTAGCCTGCGGCTGTGGATGGCATTATGGGAAAGCAGGATTCACACAGCCTTTTCCCAGTCTCAGCTGCAGCCCCACTGTGGTGTTTCCGTACAGTGCCTGTATAATATCAGTATCTGTTACTGACTTGGCACATGGCTGCCTCAGGTTTCCCATTTATAGGATGTAGGCATTCTGCCACCATCTACTGAAAAGCTTTGGAATGCAGAGTCCTTTCCAGAGCTCTCAGAGAGAATTAAGAAATTGTTGTTGCATTGATCTCTTTTAGGCCACTCTTTTTTTTTTTTCTTTTCTTTGTCTGGAAAACCATTTTTGTTAACACTACATTGAGTCTCTGTGACATTTTCTGTAGTGCAAGGCTGCACATGTTCATCTGATATTCATCCCTTCCCATAGCTGTTCTACACCTAGGTGTCCATCTGCACGCAGTCACCATCATCTTAAAATGGCAGGGCACAGCTCTGGCAAAAACAGCTCTGTGCAGCCAGTTGTTCACAGGCCTTTTGCAGATCATGAACCCTGAAAGTACTTTCAGATACACTTGAAAAGCTGAATGGGGTCCTCTGTTTCCAGGCTGTGAAGGTAGGCAGGATAGTTTTAAAATCTTTGTGAATAAGCTGGGAGTAAACAAGCAATTAGCAAGATGCTGATGTTCCTGAGAGCTCAGTGCTGAGCAAGAGCAGGGCACTGGAACTGTCAGTGAGGTAGTCTCTGGAGGAATGAAAGACCCTTGGAGGTGCATGCTGCTGCCAGCAGCCTTTGCAAGGCCTGGTGTTGGGACAAAACTGCTCAGAGCAGCCACACAGAAAGAGCCAATTGAATTGATTGTGGGCAATTAATGAGACAGGAATTATAAAATCTGTAGTTTTTATAATTTCCAAAAGCCCTGCTCACAATCTGTGTACAAAATAGTTTAAATTGGGTTTCTAATTTGTTCAGAAAAATCATCACAAGGATGCTTTTCAGGCAATTTAGAAAAAATCAGAAAATTTGGGAAAGATTTGGCCATGAAACATCTTTGCCCTACTTACAAACAAACAGGCGGTGTGGAGCCTTAGGGAACATCTGTGCTACTCACGGCGGTGGAGTAGGAATTTCAAGGTGGTCCCTTGGCTTCTCTGTGGCAGCGTCTTTCACGGCAATGTCCAGAGTTGTGAATTATGATCCAGCAGTGGATCAATGTGGTACAGAGTGCAATGCTGGCCAAAGTCCAAAATGACTGTAGATACGGCTTTCATGAAGCCAAGATTGTGAAGCAATGCAGGGCAAAGCCGGGGTGCTCCGCGGTGTTCCCACAAACGATGGCAGTTTACTGCAGAGGCAGGTCCCTGCAGCAGGAAGCCAGGATGCAACGGTGCAGGAGCAGGGACCGTGAGCTTTCTCGTCACTGTTCTTCCAGATGCTCCTCAGAGTCCGACTCAAGGCCCCACTCGAGGTCCCACTCGAGGTCC
>VWZI01012643.1:12147-33034 GCA_013396835.1 Psilopogon haemacephalus
TTTTTTCATTCCCTATTCAAGCCCACGGAGGGTGGGAGAAGGAACTTCAAACCTACTTCTTTCCACATTCCAAGCTTCCAGTGGCAGAGATGGGGGGAAGAAGGAAAACCGTTTTGAACCCCACTCAAACCTCTGTTGGGGCAGGGACTTGGTTGTGCCCTGCCACACCAATGGAAGAAGCTTCTGCAAAGTGTGTCTTCTGCCCACCACCAAACAGAAACCTCAGGCAAACAAAAATAGGTGAAATGAGAGCTGAGGGTGTTCTGCCTCCATTGAATTAATCTTGAAAATTAATATTAAGTGGTGGAGATGAAGGATACAAATCACCAGGCAAGATCATAGAATCACAGAATTAACCAGATTGGAAAAGACCTTTGAGATCGTTGAATCCAGCCTATCACCTAACACCTTCTAATTAACTAAACTATAGCACTAAGTGCCTCATCCAGTCTCCTTTTAAATACCTCCAGGGATGGTGATTCCACCACCTCTCTGGACAGCCCATTCCAACCTCCAACCACTTTTTCTGTGAAGAACTTCATCCTAACATCCAGCCTAAACTTGCCCTGGTGCAGCTTGAGACTGCGTCCTCTTGTCCTGTCACTCGTTGTCCACGGCAGGGGGTTGGAACTGGATGATCTTTGAGGTCCTTTCCAAACTAAATCATTCTATGATTCTATGAATCTGTGATTTTTATCCTTGTGCTTATATCTAATATTGAGGAGGTCATATCCCCTCTAAGATCAGAGGGATGTTGGTCAGCATCAAGACCATTCCACCAGCATGTCCTGTATGTGTGTGGCCCAGCTGCTCACCAGTTGTTCGAATGTACTTCAGCCAATGCTGCAACTCAGCAACCCTACAAGGTGTCTTCAGTCCTGAAATCTGGAAGTAGTCACTATGGAACCAAGGGTAAAGAAATGTCACTTGAAAGTTCAGAAATTCTTCCATAGGAAGAAGTCACAGACCTTGTATACTGCAGGTAGATAACCCTGGGGGACCTGCTGGCAGGCAGCAATGCTTGTGTTTCTTTCACCATGATGAAGGCACAGCATGGGGGAGCTATAGGAAGGCTGGGGAGGGACTGCCTGGAAAGGACTGTGGTGATAAGACAAGGGCTAGTGGTTTGAAACTGGGGCAGGGGAGATTAAGGTTGGACATGAGGGGAAAGTTCTATGCAATGAGAGTGGTGAAATACTGGAACAAGTTGCCCAGGGATGTGATTGAGGCCACATCCCTGAAGACATTCAAGATGAGACTTGCTGTGGCCCTGGGCAGCCTGATCTAGTTGGAGGTGTCCTTGCTGAGTGCAGGAGGGGTGGACAAAGGTTACCTTTGTGGGTCTCTTCCAAAGCAATGCAGTCTGTGAAGTGCTGCAGCTGGCATTGCAATGAAGTCTGCATAGAGAGACAGGTGAAAGTTTCTTCAGACAGAGGTTGCTGAGTTGCTTATTGAAATTATCACTACTGATGTTCTTTGGCTTATTGTGGAAGAAGATTTTTGTTATTTTTATGGGTCAGTTTCTTACAAATTATATTTTATGCTGTTCATGTTTTTCAAAGTACAAAAAATATCCCAAGCATTTTGTTTTGATTTTCCTGTCACTTCTTTGTTTCGTTGGTGGTTTATTTTGGGTCTGTTTTCTTATCACATACTTCCCTTCCCATCTCTCTCTCTCTCTCTCTCTCAATAATGGATCATTTCTAGAGCAGCTAAAAGAGCTGGAGAAACTGTTCCAAGAGGACCACTACCCTGACAACAAGAGGGAGATAGCTGCTGTGGTTGATGTGACACCACAGCGGATCATGGTAAGGTCAGTGTGAGTAATGGTGCTGCTGCTGCTGCCTCTGTGCAGGGACAGGGACTGGTGCAGGATGTGGATAGAATATTAAAAGATCACGAGTGATGGCACAGAGACTGCACCTGCCTCAGGTGTCAAGAGAAGGAAGAGACCTAAAAGGGATGGATATTGCACAACCACCTACCCCATTCAAAATGGCAGTGGAGTATGATTGTTTACTCCATCTCTTCCTGTTTCATAGAACCATAGAATGGTTTGTGTTGGAAGAGACCTCCAAAGCTCATCCAGTCCAACCCCCTTGCAATCAGCAGGGACATCCTGCACTAGAGCAGGCTGCCCAGAGCCTTGTCCAGCCTCAACAGGAATATCTCCAGGGATGAAGTCTCAACTACCTCCCTGGGCAACCTGTTGCAGTGTTTCACCACCCTCATGCTAAATAATTTATTCTTCATATCCAGTCTAAGTCTGCTCTGTTCTCATTTCAAACTATTGCCCTTGTCCTGTCACTGCAGGCCTTTCAGATAGTCCATCTGCAGCCTTCTTGTGTCCTCCTTCAGCTACTGGCAGGCTGCTCTTGGATCTGCCTGGAGCCTTCCCCAAGCCAAACAACCCCAGCTCCCTCAGCCTGTCCTTGTAGCAGAGCTGCTCCAGCCCTTGATCATCTTTGTGGCCTCCTCTGACTCTGCTCCATCAGGTGCATGTCCTTCCTGTGTTGAGGGCTCCAGAGCTAGATGTGATAACTTGAGGTGAGATCTCAGCAGAGCAAAGTGAAAAGTGTTCTGTAGAGATCTCTCAGCCTCAAAATGTTTCCATTATGTAATCATTAAATTCCTGAGCAGCAGCAAAACTTAGGGAAAATCCAAGTGCTTGCATGAGAAAAAGCACAGGTGAAATGCCACCTGCAGATGTCTGCTTCATGCCTAGATTCCTGCTCTGTGTTGAGGCAGAAGGGACTGTCACACGTACACACACGCTACAGCCACCTCACAGAGGTGACAGAAGGGCAGTGTGACATCCTTGGATTTACTGCAGCTGCAGGTCCCTGACCCATCTGTGGGTCATGGGGAGCTGCAGTGCTCTGTAGGGCTCTGGTGTCCCTATGCAGGAGCTGTAGGAGTCTGTAGGGCTCTAGGGTGCCTGTTCAGGAGCTGTCGTGGTCTGAGGCCCTTATGTATGAGCTATAGGGGTCTGTATAGCTGTAGGGTCCCTGTGCAGAAGCTGTAGGAAGTCTGTAGGGCTCAAGGGTCCCTGTGCAGCACGTGTAGGGCACTGAGGCCTCTATGTAGGAACTGTATAATGGTCTGTAGGGCTCTACAGCTGTCGCCTCCCCCTTCTTCCTTCCTTCTCCTTCTGCCTTCTTTCTCCCTTCTCGCCTCCCCCGTCTTCCTTCCTTCACCCCTGCCTTCTTCCTTTCTTCACACACTCCCTTTTCCTTCCTTCTCCCCCCCTTTTCCTTCCTTCCTTCTCCTCCCCTTTCCTTCTTTCCTTTCTCTCTCCTCTTCCTTCCTTTGCATTCATTTGCACATTTGCATACACACATGTTCACACCTTTGCTTATGCCCAGTTTTGCGTACGCACACTTTGATGTATTTGTGTAGATGCACTTCTGTGCTTGTTCCCACCTTTGCATGCACACATTTTGGTGTGTCTGTGTAGGTGCACTTTTGCGTCTTTGCGTACGTGCACTTTCTTGCTTGTTCGTGTCCTTGCGTAGGCGCACTTTCACGCACCCTCTTGACCAGTAAATTTAACCATGTCCTGTCTCATTGCCTCAATCCAGCCAAGCCAAACCAATGGATCAGTTTAGGAGACAAAAATCTAAAATAAATATTTTACAATTGTTTAAGTAATATGGTTCAGTGGTTGTAAAAGAAAAATGAATTTCAAAACTGCTCTCTCACTCAGGTGGCCTTTTGTCCTCTGTGCAAATCACACTGTGGTGGTTGGGATGACACCAATCTTTTGCCAGCAGGAAGCTGTCTGTCACTTATGGCTTGCTGAAAGCATGTTTGTAACCCCCCCCCACTTAACCACAACAACTCTTCCACTGTACCCACCTTACCCAGTGTCAGGAGGGGCTGAACTCAGGACATTAAGGTTCTCTGTTCAGTGAGTGCTCAAAGCAGGACAATAAAATAACAAACTCAGTTGAGATAATTTTTCATTTTAATAGTCTTGAACATTTCCAGACTTGCCATCAACCTAAGTTTCTAACCAGGCAATAAACAAGCTTAAGGCCACGCAGCTTCCAGAGGAATCTTCCCAATGTTTAAAAAGCTTTAGAACACCAAACAT
Organism: Psilopogon haemacephalus; assembly: GCA_013396835.1. Lineage (NCBI taxonomy): Eukaryota > Metazoa > Chordata > Aves > Piciformes > Megalaimidae > Psilopogon > Psilopogon haemacephalus. The sequence goes on from VWZI01012643.1 coordinate 16,244, forward strand.
TTCTAACATGGCTACAAAACAGGGACGAGTGGCAGAATTCTTTGTTTTTCAATCTCCATTCTTTTAGTAGCAGGGAAACTGTTTTGAAGGTAGATCACATTCTTGGTTCATTCAGGACTTGTTTGCCTCTACCAACAAATAGCATTATAACACCACAAGTACAAATATAAATTTCAAATGAGGCAACTTTAAAAAAAAAATAATCTGGATTTTATTTTCTTCAGCATCTCCAGTATTATGGGCCTGTAATAAATATTAAAAGCCATCTTTTACAGTACAGAAAACGTTAAATGAGTTATTTACCAATTTTATTTTTTTTTTTGCAAAAGAGCTGAAAAAACTTTTTTTTTTTATTTTTATTTTTTTTTTTTTAAAACATCAAGAAATAATAAGGCATAAAGAAGCAAACAGTAATTGCAGGACCTGTCTCTGTTAGTGGAACTTTCTCCTTCAGAACATCCAATTTTTGCTGGCAGAGGAAGGTGATTTTTGATTCTCTGCTTATGTGGCCTCGTTAGAAAAGCAATAATCATTATTAATATTTTACAGTACTTTAACTGCAGCAATTTGTCCTTACCTCTGACATCATGAGTTAAGGCCCCTGAAAAGAAAGAGTGGATGAAAAAAACACAAAAAAGGCTGTGCAGCGTTCACAGTATTGTACTCCAGCATCTGTATTTGAGTCTTATGACCAAACACACTGTATGAAACCATAGCCACAGGCTGGGCAGTGGCCTGGCCATGCCACACAGCCCTCTACCACCACTGCATCTTACCAAAATCCAGACCTGTTCTTCCCAGTAGAGCCCTTTCCATTAGCTCAGGCAGAGGCACAAACCTCCAGCTGGAAGAATACAAGACAGAGGCAACATTGTACAGGCAGAGCGAGAGGAGAGCAGGAGCTGTTCCTCAAGTCTGAAGCAGTGCTACCACGTTTCCTACTGCTGCCCTGTGTTGCACTTTGCACATCATCTCCTTTCAAATCTAAGCATCAGGGAATCAACTACAGAATCAAACAGAAACATTCTGATTGGTAAAGACCCTCAGGATCACCAAATCCAACCATTATCCCTGCTCTACAAAGCCATATCAAGGACCACATCCAAACAACTTTTAAGCCCATCCAGAGTTGGTGACTGAATCACCTCCCTGGGCAGCTCATTCCAAAGCCTGGCCACTCCTACTGGGAAAAAATGTTTCTGAATATCCAGTTTAAGTCTACCCAGTCACAGCTTGAGGCCATTCCCTCTTGTTCCATCATTATTTACCTGCGAGAAGAGACCAGCACCAATCTCTCCACAACCTCCTTTCATGTAGCTGTAGAGAGCCACGAGGTCTTCCTTTAGCCTCCTCTTCAAACTAACCATCCCCAGTGCACTCAGTTGCTCTTCTGTTCTGGTTAAAAGTTCCCAGACACCCAAAGCCTGACAGAACAGAATCACAGAATTAACCAGGTTGGAAAAGACCTCATCAAGTCCAACCTATCACCTAACCCTTCTAATTAACTAAACCATGGCATTAAGTGCCTTCTGTTAAACACCTGCAGGGATGGGGACTCCACCACCTTCCCGGGCAATCGTTCTCTCCGTGTAGAACTCCTTCATAAGGACAAAAATATTAATGGGATGCCTCTCTCCCCCCTTCTAAAGGAATTTGGTAGAAAGAGTGAAAGGGGTAAAACACACTGCACTGATTTGGAAGTCAAAAGAAAGAAAACTTTAACAATAAATAAAACGTATTTATGGTAAAAGAGGGATTACAAAGGTATAAGGGAAGGAAAACAGATACAAATAAAAATATAAAACTGGACTGATGAGAGTGGATTCTCTGGATGGAGATAGGTGGTCCTTGAAAAATGCAGGAACGTAGCAGGGTTGGCCACGTGGCTAAGTAGGAGCAGCTACAACAAGGTGTTGGTCAGGCAAAGCAGGAAGCAGAGAGAGCGTTTGTCTCTCTTACAGGGTTGCAGACAGGAAGGAGGAATGGAGGGTCCGCCCACAGGAGGGGGTACAGACACCTGGGGGCTCGGGTTTGCAGACCACTCCTGTGGGAGCGGCTCAGGGGCACCTGGGGCCTTAACCTGGAACTCTCCTCTTAAGATTTATTCTCCAGGCCCTTCCTCAGCTTTCTTGTCCTCTTCTGCACTTGCTCCAACACCTCCACATCCTTCTTGAAATAAGGTACCCAAAAATGAACACAATACTCGAGGTGAGGCTGCATCAGAGCCGAATATAAGGGGACAATCACCTCCCTACTCCTGCTGGACAATGCATTTCTGATACAAGCCAGGATGCCTTTGGCTTTCTGTGCCACCTGGGCACACTGCTGGCTCATATTCATCTGCTTGTCACTTACAACCCCCAGGTCCCTTTCAGCTAGGCAGCTTTCCAGCCACACTGCCCCAAGCCTGTAGTTTTGCTTGGGGTTGTTGTGACCCAAGTGGAGGACCTGGCACTTGGCCTTGCTGAAGTTCATCCCATTAACACTGGCCCATCCAGCCAATGCCAAGTCCCTTTGTAGAGCCTCCCTACCCTCATGCAGATCAACACTGCCACCCAACTTGGTGTCGTCTGCAGACTTACTGCTGACACACTCTGTCTTCGTCAAGGTCATCAATAAAAATACTAAGCAGAAATGGTCCCAGAACTGAGCCCTGGGGGACACCACTTGTGACCGGCTGCCAGCTGCATTTAGCTCCATTAAGCAAGACCTTTTGGGCCCTTTTGTCCAGCCATGCTTTATCCAGCAGAGCTGTGCTCATCCAAGCCATGAGCAGTCAGGTTGTCCCCAGTTCTGTGGGGAACAGCGTCAAAGGCTTTTTGGAAGTCTAGGTAGACAACCACAGCCAGTAGCCAGGTCATCTTGTCATAGAGGAAATGAATCTAGAAGCCTAGCTTGGATCATTGCTCTGGTCACACCTGCACAGCCACCTCTGCACATTCAAGGATGCATTTCACTGGTAGTTTCTTCAGAGAGCTGCCACCGTTGCTATGACAATTCTTCTGTAGTTTATTAGTAAGGGAAGAGTACCAGTTAATTCAGAGAAAATGAAAACATGAAATATTTACTGTTTTGGCTTCTGTTTTGTTATTCTTAGTTTTGTTGTTTGTTGTTTTGGTGTTTTTTTTTTCCTTATAGGCAGCAAAAATAATGCCCAGTTTGGGAAAGGACAGACTGGATTTCTGTTTCAGGTCTGCTTTATGTCAGAAAACAAAACAAAGAAATAAATCCACCCCTCCAAAAAGAGAGCACCACAGAGGATCAACTGGATTCAAACTTATATCATGTTTTCAATTATACAATGGTGAAATGCTCCAAGTGAAAGGGTTTATTGATCACTCAATAATGAAGAAACAGAACTAAGCCTCAAAAAGGCAGCATCCAATCTATATGGACTGATAGACATAATTGATTCCTTTTAGTCTTGAGGTGTTAACGCAGGAAAAGATTAGGTTATCTGAGAGGAGCAGCCTGAATGTTTAGATTGCTATTCAATAAAGGCTTTTTATGGTACCAGCACTTTGAGAGGGCTGTTTCATATTTTCAGGCTTATCTGTCAACAGCTGTACATAATCCACCACTTGTGGATCAATACAAGCCAAAGGTATTGCATTGCAGTGTGGTAATTCCTCAAAAAGGAGAGCAGACATTTAGGCTTCTTTGGTAGCATTGATTCTAGTGAGAGGTGTCCCTGTCTATGGTGGGGGGTTGGAACTAGGTGATCTTTAAGCTCCCTTCCAACCTAAACCATTCTATGATTTTATGATTCTATGTCTCTGGGGAAGCTAAAAGATGGTAATCATCCTTACTTCAAAGAGTGATTGTTTAAAATTTCCCATGGTCTGGGAACGTGTGGAACACAGATGGCATGGAAGGGAGCGGCAGAGGAGTGGCATGATCGCCTTGGACATGACTTGCCTCATCATGGCCAAAGCAATGTGCATCAGATCACAGGATCACAGGATGTTAGGGGTTGCAAGGAACCTCCAGAGATCAGTGAGTCCAACCCCTTTGCCAGAGCACCACCATAATCTAGTGCAGGTCACACAGGAACACATCCAGACGGGTCTTGAAAGTCTCCAGAGAAAGAGACTCCACAACTTCTCTGGGCAGCCTGTTTGTGCTGGTTTGAACTAATTGGAGGATTTAAATGAGAATTAGACTATAGGCTGAGAAAGGAAAATATTCCAGTGTCTCCTTCATTCATTTGTTTACTGAAATGGTATAAAGTTAGAATCAAAACAAAGATAAGACAGACCGCTTTGCACTATGGCTGCTGCTGTATCTCTCTCTCCCTGCCTTCTTAGCTGGATCTGAATAACTTAACTAATTACTTTTCTGCTGCTAACCCTCCTGTCTGATCTACCTTCCCTTATCTGACAGATAGTGAGATAAGATTGGGAAGTGGGGGGAAGGTGGTGGGGTGGTTGAAAACCCTTCTTAGGTACTCTGCTCTCTGGGAGGGGTGTGGTGTCTGTAAATACCTGTTATATATTGTAAATATCTGTATATTGTGCAAAGCTGCAAATATAAAGCTTCATTTCCTTAACTTCCAGCCAACTGAGCTCTAGCCTGGGTTATTTCAAAGTGTGGGGGGCGGGGAACTGCCGAACCACCACACTGTTCCAGTGCTACATGTCCCTTACAGTAAAGAAGTTCCTCCTCATATTGATGTGGAACTTCCTGTGCTGTAGTTTATATCCCTTGCCCCTTGTCCTATCACAGACAGCGACCTAGAAGTTTGTCCCCTCCCTCTTGATGCCCAGCCCTCAGGTATTTATAAACATGGATTCATTGAACATTTAATCACAGGTCCATGTGCTGGTGGAAGAAACCTGATCATGCACATCACAATGTCCAACACCAAGAGCAGCATGACTTGTGCCTTCCAGGCACCCTGCCTTCAGACCCAGTACAGCAGTGCCTTATAGAGGAAATGGTTTTGATACTTGGAGTCTCCTGCACAAGTGCTTTTGTGGGCCAGGAAACACCATTGCCAGAATGTCACCGCTTGCCTGCTAGCACAAAAGGAACGATACAGCCCTGAAAAGGGTGATATGTTCATTCTACTGTGGGGCAGAGGAGGGGAAAGTTTGCACCCTGACTCTGAGCCAGTTCTGCCTAAACTCACTCGTCTCCTTGTGAGCCTCAAGACCAGTAAAATCAACTCAGACATTAATTTTGAACTCTCTCCTCTGAAAATCTTCACTTCAGCTACTTCTGCCAGTATCCTACATCCCTACTCCCAGCAGACATGCCACCACAAGCCCTTTTCTGCTGGACAAATTTCCAACCAAACTTCCCCAAGCCTGCAGTGTTGCATGGGATTGCTGTGGCCCAAGTGCAAGACCTGTCACTTGGCCTTGTTGAAGCACATACCATTGACCTCAGCCCATTGATCCAGTCTGTCTAATTCTTTCTCTGCAGCCTCCTTGTGGCCCAACCTGAACAATTCTATGAATCAGAGCAAAAGACAAAGAAATGGCATTAAAAAAAAAAAAAAAATCACTGTGCCTAGTAAGTGCTACAACATTGTTTAGGGACAAAATTATACAATCTGGAGTGATCTGAGCTGCGTTTTCTCAGAGGAACTGATCTGAAAGAAAAATTTCTGCAAGCTCCAAAATCCAAGACAGAGTGATTCTGTCTCCTTGCTCCCAGCCAGGAGCAAGATGGTTCTGAAAGGCCTGGCCATCAGCCAGCACCAAAATAATGAGAGGCAAGCTGGCTGCCTGGCTGTTCGTTCTCCCCCTCCCAGCCCTGCGCAAGGATCCCTTCTGGCAAAACTCTTCCTCATCCATTAGCTGGCAGGAGATCTTTTGCATCCTAAATAATCTGTCTGGGGAGATTAGGAGCTGAGCCTTCTGCAACGGTGGGGGAAGGAGGATGTCCCTGGTGAGGTATCAGGTGAGGGTTTATGCTAATAACTAGCTGGCACCTTTCATTATTTAATCTTTTTTTTTTTTTTTTTCCTTTTGCAATGTTATTCTGCAAGCTGCTTAGTTTAATTAAAGCTCCTCAGCATGGGCTTCTCCCTGCATGTACTAAGTGCTGCCTTTAGGTCTTTCAGCAAGCTAACTATTAATTTCTGGAAGTAAATCTGTGTGCCTGCCTGCTCTTTTGGCTCAGGGGATGACAGCTTTCTGTGCTCCTTCCCAGTATCCTTCTGCAGATGGACATGCCAGAGTCAAACCTTCATCTGCTTCTTGCTGCCTGAGGGCTGCCCTCGGGTTCACCCAGAGGTGCTTGCTGAGAAGCTACAGTCAAGTTTTCCCCTAGAGACAGCATGTTTTAGTGTGTGATTCTCTTTCTAAGAAGTTGTGGTGTGGTCAAAAACCCAAATGATAATCTGTTTACCTATTGTATGAAAAAGCAAACAGGTGAAGGCAAACCCTTGCCCTGGTTGTGTACCTCTACATAGTGATTTAATACACTCAGCAACATGAGTGCCCACCTGGAAATCAGAGCCAGCTGCTTTTCTTCTTCCCACCTCTTCTTTCTGAGGTTTTTCCTTATATCCATATTTATACATTCCAGCAAAGAGCTGTCTTGCCCTGTCATTGAAATCGTAGAAAAAGCCTTCACCTCCTCAAAAACTAATAACCAATACATTGGGATTGTTTTGCTCACCATCTTTCCTTGACAGTACATTAAACAGATGTTACAGTGTGTACCAGTGAGACATACACAGACAAGCAGCAACTGTCTGCAGTTGAATGAAACTGAGAGAGAAATAAGAAGGAAAGTATGGAGGAGATAGTCAGAATCTGGTTACCAGGAGCTGGTGGGATGCTTGCCCTCGCAGCAACAAAATTAAACAAAGCCTTGGAGGTCCTGAATTCTCTTGTGCTTGCCGAGAGTCACATTCCTGCAGGAGCGACCACAGGTTCAGAACACAGTAGTGTCACCGTGTTTCTTATGGAAATGTTGCATGTGGATACTACTACAATACTATTACATTGCCCTTACACTGACATTTGCCTTAGACCGTTGCCCAAGTCACCGAGGCTTTGTTTCATGCCATGTCTATGAGCAGGCAAAGGACCAGAGATACAAGAAGAAAAGGTTCTGTGCTCAGGGCTGCTCCAACTGTAGTGCAGTGTCTTGAATTTAAGCTTCGAAGTGAGCTGGACCATGGCATCCCTAACATCTGAGGACTTCACCTTCCGTAAGCACAGAGCCAGGATGCTCTGGAGAGATGGCATCACTTGTTGAATTGCAAAAAGTGTCTCCAGTAACAGTGCTGCTGCTGCTCATCTGGGAAATCAGTGTGGATCATGTCGAAAACTCAATGCAGACTTCACTGGCACGTGGCTTCACCCAGAGGACCTCAAAGCAATAAGTCTGACATAAAGAGCTGGCTGATGAATGAATGAATGAATTAATATATAATTGGGTTGTAGCCTTGACTATGAAGTACATAGAGATGTTGCCTGGGGGCTCATGGTGTGATTTCAGATGCATGCTGTGGTTGTGATCTAACAGGGAGTAAGACCTGATTGTGGCCAAGGAAGAGGTCGCATGTGAAACTATGGATTGGATGTAATGAAGCCGTAATATAGTTGTTCTGGCCTACTCTTCAAGTGGATTGCATTCAGCACTTGTCCTTTCTGGAAGATCTGTTCATAAACTCAAGATCGTCTCAAGGAATTCAGAAGTGGGAATGTCTGTGGTGCTGAACTAGCAGTGGCAAGACTTCATAAGATATCAAATCAAATTCTTGCCATCTGCTTCCAGTAACCAGGCCATAGTGGTGTCCTAGAAGGCAAAAATAATTTACTGCTGGAATCACATACTTGGAAGACTACCTTGCTGAAAACAAGCTTCTGCTGCTCACCTGAAACCAGGCATCACATTGCTTGGTGGACTCTCTGTTTAAGGACTCCAGCATTCTAGGTAGGTATTCACAAGGAAAGCAAGGGTTTGCTACAAGCTGTGTTCTCCTTCAGCCACAGCATTTTGCTCATGTGTCCTCATAACACAAATTCCTGAACAACCCCATGTATGCCTTTTGCTGGAGCTGTGATACGTAGCACCACTATCGGCAGGCCATTTCTCTTTCCTAGAAGAATTGATTCTTCTGCCATATGAAGAAAGGCTGTAGTTATGCCTACCACCCTCAGGGACAAGGGTGCCCAGCACACAGGCACTCATCAGCTGAAGCAGTCTGTCTACACGTTTTGCTTACTTTCACATTTCTTCTCTTTTTTTCCGCCCCCTAATTTAGACTGATGGCCCAAGTAATGAGCTGTCTCAGAAAGCCTTGAAAAGCTCTGAAAGCAATGTCAGTGCCAGGGAGAGACAGACCCAAAGAAAGGCAGCCTGACAGCAGGAAGTGACACAACTCTCCCTCTTTGTAATAAAGAATGTTAGTCCAAATTCTTGTAATACTAGAAAGAGTGGTTTCAAAAATTACGTGCCTATTTTGTCACTGAGTCACAGAACCCTAGAGGTTGGAAGAGACCTCCAGAGATCACTGAGTCCAACCCTCCCTGCCAAGGCAAGATACCCTAGGGTAGTCCCCACTGGAATGCATCCAGATGGGTTTTGAAAGTCTCCAGAGAAGGAGACTCAACAACCTCTCTGAGCAGCCTGTTCCAGTGCTCTGTCACCCTCACTGTAAAGAAGTTTTTCCTCATGTTGAGGTGAAATCTTCTATGTTCCAGTTTGTAGTTGTTGCTCCTGGTCTTATTGCTGCTGACCACCAAAGAGAGATTGGCTCTGTCCACTTAACACCCACCACTCAGGTATTTATACACATTGATCAGATATCCTCTTTTCTCCAGACTGAACAGCCCCAGGGCTCAGTCTCTCTTCGTAGGGGAGATGCTCAAGTTCCCAAGTCATCCCCATAGCTCTCTGCTGGACTCTTTCTTGCAGGTCCCTGTTCCTCCTGAACTGGGGTGCCAAAAACTGGACACAGATTACCAGGTGTGGTCTCACTGTTGTCATATGATGAGGGACATGAAGCAATATTTTGCAAAGGCTGAAGAGCTGTTTTGGCATTTGCTTGCTGGGCTTCTAATGTTTTCTTTTTGAAAACAGAACCCCAGTTCCCCTAATTCCTCCTTAAATAAGGGACCTTTCTATTTATGTTTTTTATTATTATTTTTCTTACTTGCTGCTGCTGCAGACGTGTCATCACTTTACTGTGTCCTGAAGTGAGGGAGAGAACATCTCAGGTTTGTCAAGGTGGTGATGGCAAAGCTCAGGGTGGCTGTGCTGCAGCCTCCTTGGCACTCTTCAGCACTCAGAAGGCTTGTGCAGGGAGTGAATCACGACAGAATAATAATGCCACATCTTGCAATTCGTTCTCATCAGTTTTAATGAAGATGAAGGGGCTCTGCTTTATGAAACCGCTTGGGCTTAACAAATTAAAAGTGCTGCTGAAAGGATACATGTGAACAGAATATTTGTCCTGATGATGCTCATTTAGGTGTACCAGGTTTTAGCGGCCCATATTCCATATATTTTTGTTGTCTTCTTGCTGCCTAAAGAAGGCCTTGCAGCTACATGATACTGTTCCTTGCTCGTCAAGAGCAGTGTTTAATTACCATTTTACCACCACTCCTGATGATGTAGCACCATTTTGCTTTGAAGCAGTATTTTGAGTGTCTGGCAGTCAGCAGAAAAGAGCAGTGGGGGGCAGCAGCATGAAGGGCTCTCCCTTGTTTTCTGCAGCAGCAAAATCAACACCCAACCAAACAGTCCCACCTGCAGGCAGTTCTCCATCTCCTCCATGAAGCTTCATTTCATGGCTCTGTGTTTATTGATTGCTGCCAGACTGCAGCAGCCACCTGGAAGGGAGAGAGTGAGCCTCCCACCTTGCTGGGGAGGTTGGCTTCAATCTGCAAGTTACTCAGGTTTGTTACAAGCAGATGCTAGAGGGAGACCCTAAGAGTAATACCAGCTTTGCCTCCAACCACTTGAAAGCAAAGCTAGCAATATCTTTTACATTATGCACCTCTTTTCTGTAAACTGAGGAGAAAAATAAGATAGTAAACACTACAGAGAAGGTCAATTAACACCTTGACAAGATTTATTTCCAGCAATAAACAGTCTCCTGCAAATATCCAGGGAAGGGTTGCAACTATTCACTTGCCTGGAGCTGTGACCTTGGATGAAACACAAAGCAGAAGTGGATAAGCTGACAGGAAACAACACTGGGCAGTGCTGGGGATCAGCATTTAATACAGGTGGCAAGGCAGGCTGTGTGCAGGTGGCAGGAGCAATGTCAGGACATGTCCATAGCAAAGCTGTGCCACGGAGCAAGTACAAGAACACCCTGCTTAAAACCATGATGATGCCATTCACCACTTGCTTTCTCTGCCCTGTTATTGGCTTTGACACTAAGTAGTGCCATGCAGCTAAACAAGATTCCTAATTGGCCTTGATGTCTCATAGATGCTCACTGAAACGAAAAATGTTGGTTTACTTTTCTTTTTCTTTTGAGAAAAGCAGGTGCCCCCAGTACAGCAGCCTGTTGAGATGAAGAGAGGGCCTAAATGTCTCCTGGAGGACAGAAGAGCCAAGAGGGAAAGTTACTTGAGCTTGAACACCAATGGTATCCTGGGATGCATCATGAAGAGTGTGGAAAGGTTATCCTCCCCCTCTACTATTTGTGAGGCTGCATCAGGAGTATCGTTTCTAATTCTGGGCTGCTGAGCTGAAGAAGGACAGGGACTGGCTGGAGTGGGTATAGGAAAGAACTACAAAGATGATTAGGGTACTGGAATGTATCTCTTATGAGGAAAGACTGAGAGAATTTGGTCGTTTTAGTCTAGGAAAGAGAAGGCTATGGGGGGGATCTCATAAATGCTCATAAATGCTTTAAGGGTGGGTATCAGGAGGACGGGACCAGGCTTTTTCTTTTAAGTGACACCCAGTGATAGGACAAGGGACACAAATTTGATGATAAGAATTTTCATCTAAACACAAGGAGGAACTTCTTTAATTTAAGGGTGACAGAGTACTGGAGCAGACTGCCTGCCAAGATTGGTGGTGAAGTCTCTGTCTCTGGAGCCATTCAAAACCTGCCTGGATGTGTTCTTGTCTGGCATTCTTTATACGAGCCTGCTTTGGCAGGGGAGTTGGACTCCATGATCTCCAGAGACCACTTCCAGCCCCTACCATTCTGTGAATCTATGATTCTTGCAGTTGATCTTTTTATGAAGAGTGGATCCCATTTTTGGAAGACAAAGCAGCATGCGCAGACACTGGAAAGGTGAGGCATGAACACTCACAACTTTCCTCTCTGCTGCTACCTTCTTCTTGCAGCTTCATTGCTGAAGAAAGATAAGCACAGTGTGAGATATTATCTGTCACTCAAAACCTCAGTCAACATGTACTAGCATCTGACTGTTCAAAACATTTCATAGTTTGGGTTTGGTCACAAACTTACACAGTTGTTAGAAAACAAAAATGCCTGGCTTGGCCAGCAGCCTTGGGCTGTTACTGGCAGAAAACAGAGAGAGAGGAGGAAGAGGAGAAAGAAAAGCACCTGCAGGGCTGCAGCAGGACCACAAGTGTTCCACAGATCAGCTTCAAAGATCAAAATGGATTTGGCGGTGCTGACTTTCATCAGCATACACTGATTCATAGGGGCTGCCTTGACATGCCGTCCATCATCACCAGCACAGGCACTGCAACCCCAAAGGGTAAACTACCTCAAGGCTTTCCAAAATAAAATCACTCCCCTACAGAGCACAGACAGATTTTTTTGTAGTAACAGCACTCAAGGCTACTAAAGGCAATAGCTCTTAAAGAAGAACTAGATTGAAAGGTAAAGTACTTATTAGCCCAGGAGTTATTTAGCAAACTGGTTTTCTTCTTGAAAGGAGCAAAGATTTCAAGGCCATTATTTAAGAAAAACTGTCTGTGGCTTTTAAGAAGCAACATCTGAGAAGAGACGATGGTGATTATTTCTGAAGTAGCTGTAATGATTTCCCTCCAGCCATCCACTCATGGAGAACAACATTTTCAACTTTTTTTGTTATACAAGTTTTGTCTTTTCAGAGCTACAATACACACACACATTCCCCCAACCCCTCCCCTCTTTGTTGGAAAAACCTTCATTGGCAAAAATTCCTGACAAGACAGCTGTGGCTTTCCCAAACCATTTCAAATGTTCTGTCCCCACCACAGGAACACAGGATGTTAGGATGTTAGGGGTTGGAAGGGACCTCCAAAGATCATAGAGCCCAACCTCCCTGCCAGAGCAGGACCATAGAATATAGCTCAGGTCACATAGGAATACATCCAGATGGGTCCTGAAAATCTCCAGAGAAGGAGATTCCACACCCTATCCGGGGAGCCTGTTCCAACACTCTGTGACCCTTACAGTAAAGATCTTCCTCATGTTGAGGTGGAACTTCCTGTGCTGTAGTTCATCTCTATTGCCCCTTGTCCTATCCCAGAGCACAGCTGAGAAGACTTTCTCTCCTCCCTTTTGACTCCCAGCTCTCAGATATTTATAGACATTGATTAGAGCCCTTCTAAGTCTTGTCTCACTAGACCAAACAGCCCCAGGTCCCTTAGCCTCTCCTCACAAGGCAGTGCTCCAGCCCTTTAATCACCTTCAGGTAGATCCCCGTCCCTCCTGAGTGAGCTGAGGAGCCCAAAACTGAATGCAATATTCCTAGGGCAGAGTAGAGAGTGAGCAGAAACTCCTTCAATCTGCTGGGTCACCAGGTTATAAGGCAGCTTCAATCTCTAGGTTATGCCATGGCATTTCTTGCAGGCAAACCCATCCAATTTGGGGACTAAAAAAACCCAAAAAACCCCCAACAAACCAATAATAGTAATAAAAAAGCTGATGAAAGACAGAAAAAAACCTAAAACCTAAAAACCAAACAAATAATCTATGCCTAGTGGCTTAATTACAGTCCAGCCCTACACCACCTTTTCCATTTCTCTTTCCCCAGCATCATCCCTGACAGCACCTTAGTTATTTGCTTACCTTGTGCTCCTCCTGTCTTTGATTTGATTAACCATCTTTGACCTTTTGATCCCTCACAGCTGTGTCAGATTTTGCCAAGCAAACCATTGTGGGAAGGAATCAGCTGGCACAGGCAATAGCGGAGGCACTCTTACTGCCCTCCATGGGGTGATAACACATTAGAAGTCCTCTTTTGCCATCTCATTTATTACCTGCAATTGCATTACACCAAAACATTAGAAGCTCCAGCATCTACTGAAATAGGCTAATTTTAATGATTAACTGAGGAACTGTTAAATTTTACTTTAGTGCACCACTGTCATTATGGAATTAGTATTAACGGCCATGTACTGCAAGAGATGTAATGAGACTGACTGGAAATGACAGTGCCAGGGAGCTGGAGCTCTATAATTAAAAACTTAGCACATATCATTAAAAAAAAAAAAAAAGAAAAATAGGAAAAAGTCCTCTCAAGATCCCTCACAGTTTGTTGCAGAATTGGACTTGGGTCCCTTGAAGGTGAAGTCTCATAACTTTATTTTTCTAACCCTCTCCTTCTCCCTCTGTTACCTTTGCTCTCTCAAGTTGCTTTTAATTATACCTGGATAAAATTATCAGACAGAAAATCAACACTTGAAAAACTGTCTGATGACAGGGCGATGGCAGGGTGGCTTCCTGAAACCTCCAGTAGTTTTTCAGTACATGAGCCATAAAACCTGTAGTCATGCCAGGTTTCCGTCATGCCTGCCTCAGCCTCTCGTGACCAGAAGAGGCAAACAGGTACTGATTTCCAGACTTCTGGTGTCACCCTTTCTCCTGTCCTGAAATTTTAAGTGGGTTAGATGCTCAAAGCTTATGTTCCCTCCCATCTCTCTTCTTATCTCCTTTGTGGTAGCAATCAGCCAGAGTTCATTGCCAACACAAGTAACCATTGATGCCCCATGGACAGCACAAGGCAGTGCCTCTCACTTTGGTGTTGCTTCACACTGCCACAAATGAAATGTGAGGTCCCTTTGGCCTCCAGAAGCCCCATGCTTTATGGCATTTGTCTTTGGCCCTTGATGGCATCTCTGTCTCACTCTTGCTCACTCCTTGCCCCTTTTTAGAACCTGTCTGACTGTATGCTTTGCTTCAAAGCATCTCAGTCCTCTAGTGAATAGCCTGGCACTATTTGAAGATTTTGGCTCCCCCCTTCATGACTCTTTTTTCTTTTCCCCCCCCCCCACTTTTCTGTCGTGAGTATCTCATCCACCCACTAGAGCTTCCTATTCTCTGACAGAGATTTATGCCTCATTATCTTCTTGATGGTTTAATTTTCCACTCTGTCTTCTCTATCTGATCTTCCCAATATTTTTTAAACATTTCTTTTCAAAGTTATTCCAACTTTTTTAAAAGTTTGTTTTCTTGTGTTAATGTCTCATATGCCTACATTATCTTCAGGGCAGTCATCGTTTTGATTAGTCCTCCCTTTGTGGATAGTCTACCTCTCCTCTCAAGCCCTGAAGAACCTGCCATGACTTTCATTCCAAGAAAATGACCTTTTGGACAGATGATTAATCAGGTAGGAATGATGTCTCCATGGTGATTCCCAGTCCTCTTCCTTTGAGAGTAAGAATATTCTCTTGATAGCAGAGGGTATAAAATGGAGACATCACAAAGGGACATCTTGGGGCTTTTTTGCTTTTCTTTCCAATTACTTTCTCCAGAAAAATGCACAAACACAGTCCTTGTTGTTGCTATCAGTTCATAACACCCAGAGGGGTTGGATGTCTGAGGCTGTCCATTTTTAGTGTAGAATTTTGTTTTATGTCTAGTCATGTATGTTTTCTGTTCTCTTAAACACAGGAATTATTGACCATGAATCTTGAATAGCAGCTCTTGCACCATAAAAATGCTGCTATTCCTTCCTGCAACCTTAACAGAAATTTTGTGGGTTTTGATATTTTTTTTTCCCTCTGGTACTATTGCAGTTCAAACACATGCTCTGCACACCACAAAAACAGTTGATTGTTTTTAAACACTGATCCTTCTGCAAGGTGCATCCATACCCTGATGGATTTCATGAGGATGATGCCTTTGCAATATTCTCTCTTTCCCAAATGCCTTCTCTAGCATTTACAACAACCATTGCAGACTTACAAAATGTCAGGAGCTGGAAGGGACCTCGAAAGATTGTCCAGTCCAACCCTCTTGCAGAGGAGGATCACCTAGAACAGATCACAGAGGAACACATCAAATTGGGTTTTGAATATCTCTAGAGAAGAAGTCTCCACAACCCTCCTGGGCAGCTTGTTCCAGTGTTCTGTCACCCTTACAGGGAGAAACTCATCCTCATGTTTACATGGAACTTCCTATGCCTCAACTTCCACCCATTGCCCCGTGTCCTGTCATTGGGCATCACTGAGCAGAGTCTGGCTCCATCCTCTTGGCACTCACCATTTACATATGTATTAATTAATGAGGTCAACTCTGAATCTCCTCCTCTCCAAGCCAAAGAGCCCCAGCTCCCTCAGACTCTCCATGTAAGAGAGATGTTCCATTCCCTTCATCATCTTTGTGGCTGTTGAAGCTACTGTTTTTGTGGTCAAAAACATGGGGCAGTACTTTGCTCCAAAAGTTTTATCAAGTTCTCTACTGTGACAAATCTTTACGGAAAGAACTCCTGGGTAGACTTAAAAAACATCCAGGGATCTCCTACAGAACAGATGGCCTCACTGACGTCAGGGGTTGCTTTGCCATCAGTGAAAACAAAGCCAGAATTTCTCCTCTGGACTTCCGGTGGCAAGTGTGTAAAGCAGTGTGTAAATCTGGAGGAAAATGTAGTGACTGTCTTTGGTTGGTGTATATTGGGTTAAACCTTTGTTCTCTACAAAATACCTGTGTCAGTTCAGGCTGCCCAAAGTGGCTGTGTTGTTGGATGTCACAGGAGACAACAGTAAAGATAAGGTTAAATTACTGAAATTGATCCAAGTTGGCTCACCAGGTAGTTGTTGTAATCCTTTGACAACTACCTGTGGAAACAGAGGAGACAATTTTTAGTCTGAGGCTTGACAGTTTTTGTAATAAGATTTATGATGATGTCTTTAGTGTTCAGAACAACCTCCTTACTCAAAGCACCCATTAGGAGAGGCTCTGCAAGGCTTTCACCAAAACTAACAATTGTGTTTTCTTGTGGGACAAGTTATTATCGCATCTTGTCCCAAATCAGGTGGTTAATAGAATGATCAGAGATGAAACAAGAATCTCTTTGTAAGGGCTACAACAAGCAGAGCCTTTCTCAATATTCGGAACATATCCTCCTGAAGGCTCTGCTATGGCAAATGGGAAACAAAGCAGAGGTCATTGGTGGTAACCAGCATGGCTTCACCAAGGGAAAATCATGCCTGACAAATGTGGTGGCTTTATATGATGAAGTCACAGCAGCAGTGGACAAGGTAAGGGCAACTGATGTCATCTACCTAGACCTGAGTAAGGCCTTTCACTCTGTCCCACATGACACCCTGGTCACTAATCTGCAAAAGCAGAGTCTTGATGGGTGGAGCACTGCTGGATAAGGAATTGGCACACAGAGAGTGGTGATCAAGGGCACAGTGTCCACCTGGAGACCAGCAACAAGTGGTGTCCCTCAGGGGTCAGTGTTGGGACCAGTGCTGTTTAACATCTTTGTCAGTGACATGGACAGAGGAATCGAGTGCACCCTCAGCAAGTTTGCAGATGACACCAAGCTGTGTGGCACAGTTGACTTGCTGGAGGGCAGGGATGCCATCCAGAGGGACCTGGAGAGGCTGGAGAGGTGGGCCCAGTCCAACCTCATGTAATTCAACAAGGCCAAGTGTAAGGTCCTGCACCTGGGT
>VWZI01012643.1:33234-80531 GCA_013396835.1 Psilopogon haemacephalus
GACAGGCTGAGAGAGTTGGGGCTTTTCAGCCTGGAGAAGAGAAGACTTCGAGGAGACCTTACAGTAGCCTTCCAGAATCTGAAAGGGGCCTAGTAGAAGGCTGGGGAGGGACTATTCACAAGGTCTTGTAATGACAGGATGAGGAGAAATGGGTTTAAACTGTCAGAGGGGAGATTTAAACAGGATGTTAGGAGGAAGTTCTTTGCAGTGAGGTTGGTGAAACACTGGAACAGTTTGCCCAGGGAGGTTGTTGATCCTCCCTCCCTGGAGCTGTTGAAGGCCAGGGTGGATGAGGCCTTGAGTGATCTGTTTTAGTGGGAGGTGTCCCTGCCTATGGCAGAGGGTTGGAACTGGATGATCTTTGAGGTCCCTTCTAACCAAAACCATTCTACAATTCTATGATTTGAAATATGAACTTTACTTTTTCTGACTGATTCATACTTTTGTTTGAAGATTAACTTTTTCAACAGGAGGTTCATGAAATCATTGCACACTGTCTCATTTTAGCACACCAACAGCTTCTCCATTTTTCAAATGAAACATCTGGAAGAGGTTTCTAATAACTCAGAAGCTTTGTGAAACTATGTGACATTTCAAGAAGCTTCCACAGGGACTTTATACAGAGTGGGTAAAGTCCAGATGAATCTATATATCACTTTTAAGATCACAGAATCAACCAGGTTGGAAAAGACCTTTGAGATCATCAACACCTACCTATCACCTAACACCTTCCAATTAACTAAACTATGGCACTAAGTGCTTCATTCACTCTCCTTTTAAACACCTCCAGGGATTTTGACTGTACCACCTTCCCAGGCAGCCCATTGCGATGCCAATCGCTCTTTCTGTGAAGAGCTTCTTCCAGCCTTGGCACAGCTTGTGTCCTCTCATTCTGTCACTGGGTGCCTGGCACAAGAGACCAACGCCCAGCTGGCCACAACTTCTTTTCAGGTAGTTGTAGAGAGCAATAAGGTCTCCCCTGAGTCTCCTCTTCTCCAGGATGAACAACCCCAGCTCACTCATCCTCTCCTCCTGTGCTCCAAATGAGGTCTCTCTTGCAGGATACCTCTCATGCATCTGAAGCTTGGAGAGGATTTCTGGTCTGTGTAAGCAATTCATGCAAGAACTTTCTTCTGAACAAAGCAAACTTACCCAGTTGAATGTGTTTTGCTTAGATTTCACACTTGGTTAGCATTGAGGGCCTCAGGTCTCTTAATATTCACTTCTTCAGCCATCACTTTGTGCCCTGCAAATAATCACTAAAGCAAGCAGAAGAGGAGCCTCTTTGGGGAGCTGCCATTTCGCTATTTGGCCTTCTCGCCTCCTTGTTTTGCCACAGGCTCACAAGCTGAGTGTTTGAGGACCAGCTTTGGCTGAAAGAGCAAGGCTTAGAAGTTGAAGAAAGCTGAGAACATGTCCAATTTGCACCAGAGGGAGCCTCTAATTCATTGGGTTGGAAGACAGCAGCTCAGCAGCAGCACACATATGGCATTTGTTTGAAAAGTTCATAGCCTGGCAAGCAGAGCCACCCAGCTCTCATCAAAACTAGTGGCAAAGAGACTGCCCCATCTGTGAGCACAGCCCTTGACCTGGAGGCTGCTCTCCCCTTCCCTTAATTTTTTTTTTCTTGTTGTTGTGTTCTGGGTTTTTTCCCCCCTCCTCCTTCATTGTTCTTTTTTAAAGGAAATAACAGCATTTCAGAAAGGTAGTGCAGACAGCACAATCAGATTTATAGCATTTCCACGAGCTGCTTCTCATTTATATTGATTTTTTTGTGCTTCATCTCTGACAGCTAACATGAGTCTTACAAAAAAAACCCCAAAAAATCCTATTTTCAGATCCCAGCTTTTGACTCCTAGCAAAACATCTTCTGGTTCCTTACATGCTTAATTACAGTTCTTTGCTTTATTGTCTGGCACTACAGCACAATTGCTGCACGTTTCTCACCGAAGTCTGCAACTGAGAAAATAATTTATTGAGAGAGAGAACTGTACTCAGCATGTTAAATCACAACACATCACTCATTTTCCTAGACTTCAAGCCTTGTGCAATGCTGGGGTATTGTATCATGCTCTTGCAATTAATAAGATTGCAGAGTCCTTGCAAATGAGCCCGTCCCAAATGCTGGGGTGGTGGTGTTGTTCTTGTTGGGGTTTTTCGTTGTTTTGTTTTGTTTTGCTTGTTCATAGAATCACTTCGGTTGGAAAAGACCTCTAAGATTAGCCAGGTCTAAGACCTCTAACATTAGACCCTCATGCCCACTAAACCATTCCCCATAGTGCCATATCCACATGGGTTTTTTTTAACACCTCCCTGGGCAGTCAATTTTTACAGTCCTGCTTAGATTAAAGAGTTAATTCCCTTCCCCACCAAATTAAAACAATAGGCCTAAAATGGTAAAGACAGATATGAGAGTGTTTTGCTTTTTATTTTTATCTCCATCTGATATCTGCAGAGCTGAAACAGTTTGAAGCACAAAGGAAACTCTTTTCCCCTTTACCAGCACGAGTGACAAAAGCTCTTCTGAAAGCTACAAGCTGCTGTTTTTGCATAGCAGACATTTGTGGCATGAGAACTGTACCTGTACATAGCTGCAGACCATACCAGGTAACCTGGGTTTGCTCATCACATGCAGTATAGCTTCTTCTAGGCTGCATCCAAGAAATGCTGTGACCTGCCTTCTTATTTAAGCTTGATCTGGAAAGGAAAGGGTACTTGTGAGTCTGCTCTCAATCCCCAGTATAGAAAATGAGCCAGCAGCATGGCGTGTGATGGCCAAGAAGGCTAAGAGCATCCTGACCTGGATCAGGAATAGTGAGGCCAGCAGGAGGAGGAGAGTGATCTTGCCCCCATTCTTGACACTGGTGAGGTCACACCTCAAGTACTGGGCTCAGTTTTGGGCTCCTCAGTACAAGACTTTGAGATGCTGGAATGGGTCCAGAGAAGAGCAAAAAAAAGCTGGTGAAGGGTCAAGAGAACAAGTCTTATGAGGAGTGGCTGAGGGAACTGGGTTTGTTTAGGCAGGAGAAGAGGAGGTGGAGGTAAGACCTTATTGCTTTCTACAGCTACCTGAAAGGAGGTGGAGTGAGGTGGGGGGGGTCAGTCTGTTCTCCCTAGTATCAGGTGACAGAATGAGAAGAAATAGCCTGAAAGTGTGCCAGGGCAGGTTTAGATTGGATATTAGGAAAAATTTATTCACTGTGGTCTAACATTGGAACAGGCTGCCCAGGGAGGTGGTAGAATCATCATTCCTGAAGGTTAAAAAAACAAACATGTAGACATGGCACACTGGGATGTGATTTAGTGGGCATGCTGGTGCTGGGTTGAGGTACGGATTTGATGATCTTAGAGGTCTTTTCCAACCAAAACAATTCTATGGTTCTATATGCTTTTTAAAGTATGGCAACTTGGGGATGAAGGGGGAAAGGCTGTTGGGTGGGAAATACTTGTCTTACCATCCTGTTTTTCCCTCATGCCAGGGCAGATGTTTGTGTGTCTGGGGAAGTATGATTGGTCTATGGTCAGAGCCTTTCAGGAAGTAGAGCCTAACAGCTTGAAATGAAAACTCACTTGTAAGACTTTATATTCTGCTGCAGGACTTCACACAGGCAAAATAAAATAAGGACAAGGCCACTCTCTGCAAGTCAGACAGTCCTGTTCTCACTCCAGGAGACCAAATCAGCCAAAATTCTACCTTTTTTCACATCCTCCAGGGATGTTCTGTGGCCCTGCTCTGCTTGAAGGCTGGGGGTGAGGAGGTGCACACTGCATGAAATGGATTAAAAACTAAAGAAATCCCCTTTTGAAGAGCTGATCTGCTGCTTACAGCTGTAGCTTTTCTTCCAATGCTGAAAAATGAATTTAAATGCCATTCAAGCACACACACAGAGAGCCCAGCAGTCACACTTGGCTTTTCTCACCATATTTCAGGCTGATTTAGCATTAAGGCAGCATACTGCAAATCTCCCCAAATAAGTGAGAAAGGGGCAGGGGAAAAGAGATGGGGAAACTGTAAGGAGCACATGGCAGTGGAGGACTTGATGAGATTGACACCTTTTCAATCTCTGGGTGTTTGCAAGGGGTTCAGAACAGAGTACAAAGTTCTCAATAGCTGTCAGGAAGTATTGTCCATGTTTGCTGCTCCACTTGCAGTTTGGTAAATGGAAAAGATTGATTGGTTTCAGAGCACCACTGTAATCGATACAGCACATTTGGATGAATCTTGCAGCTTTCCACTTAATTAGCAGTGACTCAGGTTGTTTAGCATTTCAAATCAGTAAAATGGTCCCATCAATGCCATAATTTCCCAAGAAGGGGAAGATTGCCTGGTTTTCAGGTCTTTGCTTGGATCCAGGCACATTAATAATTTTTTTCTTTGTTTGCTTATGCAGTTTCCTATAGCACCTATGCTCTAGTGCTATTGCAGGCTAAGACAGCAGAATTTGTCTTGGAGTAGAGCTTTACACCAAAAGCTTAACCTGAAGCCAATCCTGCCTCACAGGAAGGTAAAAGGAGAAGAGAGTGATTGAACAGAGGTTGGTCATACTCAAGCACTTAGGGAGCAGGAGTCATTGAGAGGTGCTGCAAGCTGGCTTCTGGTAACACCTCTGTAGCGGTCTGTAGAGCCTCTGGCACTCACACTGTCACCACCCTCAGGTCTCTCAGCCTCTCCTTGGCCGCTGGACTCTCTCAAACTGGGGATGCCTGCACTGCACACAAGACTCCAGATGTGGACTCACTACAGCAGAGCAGAGAGGAAGGAGAACCTTCCTCAACCTGTTGGTCATACTCAGTGCACCCCACATTACCACTGGTCTTTTTGGCCAAAAGAGCACATTGCTGACTCATGGTGAACTTCTTGTCCACCAGGACTCCCTGATCTTCACAGACCTGCTTTCCAGTAGGTTAACTCATAAACTAGTGGTCTAAACAGGTAAATCTCATTAAATCCAGATCAAGAATCAGGGCAACAACATCTCCGGTGCTCCCAAATGCATGCTGATGATATTTGACTCTACATAGGTGGTGTCTGCTGATAGAGATGTGTTTGTCAGAGAAAGGGGCAGAACCTGAAAGGAAGTAGTAGCCAGGTGGGGGAGAAGCTCTTCTCCCAGGCAGCTAGTGACAGGACAAAAGGGCATGGCCTGAAGCTGCACCAAGGAAGGTTTAGGTTGGATATTAGGGAGCACTTCCTCGTGGAAAGGGTGATTAGGTACTGGAATGGACTGTCCATGGAGATCGTGGAGTCACCATTCCTGGAGGTCTTTAAGAAAAGATTGGATGTGGCACTTGGTGGCATGGTTAGCTGATGTCATGGAGTTAGGTTATAGGCTGGACTGGATGATCTCAGAGGTCTTTTCCAGTCTCAATGATTCTGTGATTTCCTTTCACACAGTTCAGACAGTGGGTGAGTGAGAGGTTTCACTGAGGCCATACTAGTGCTCTCTGGTTGCCATCCCACCTAATCAGGTTATTATCTATCCTGTGAGAGGAAAGGAACAGGGTGAATGGTCCCAGTCTTGTGAAGCTGTACATAGAGGGTCAGGCAGTGCAGAAATGGTGTATATGCCCATGAGTAGCTCTGCTGCCACACTGAGATGAAAGTTTATAAAATTCATCCTGGAGACACCCACAGTACCACATGGATGAGCCCATAGCTCCATTCACCATTGCTGGTGTCCTGGTGTGGCTGATTGTTGCCTTCCTCTGATTTTGAGATGGAGATGGCTTTGCTTTGCTGAAATGCAGGGAGCATTTGCAGAGACACTGTCTGCAAGAGAGCAGCTGATAAATGGACCTAGGGAGGCATGCAAAGATAAATGAGCTCCATAACCCTTGGCTTTGTCCACTCTTCTAGTCTTTAATAACACCCCAGACCAAGTTAATCTGCATTCAATGCCTCCAGCAGCAACCTGAGCCAGCCTATTCCAGAGGCTTTGAGCACAACTTCTCACAGTTATTGTCTTTTTCTCCCCTGTCACAGGCCTATTCAAGCCTGATGCCTGGCAATTAGCTGCCAGTCTGCTGCCTGGGGAAGCAGTTCAAAATGAGTTAATGATTGAAGGAGCCTTTTAAATTTATGTGTGTGTATGTATATATATATATATGTACATATATATATGTANAGGGGACCTCATGCATTATATACAGATATACACACACACACACATGTACCTATATATATGCATACACATGTATCTACATATCTATATCTATATATATCTATATATCTGTATATATAAAATATAGAGAATACCAGATTGTAAGGGACCTCATGGATCATCCAGACTAACATTTCAGGGTAAGAATATAATTTAAATGAGGTGGCCCAGCACCCAATCTGTCATTGAAACTGTCTAATATAGGGGAGTCCACCACCTCCCCTGGGAGTTTATTGCAGTGTCTAATAGTTCAAATGGTGAATGTTTTTTTTCTGGCATACACATGTAAATATATATGAACAGAACACAGCCTTAACCCCTCCTTGCAGCTGGGTCTGTGCAGCTGTCCCCTGACTGTAAGCACTCACTGGGTCTTTGCTGGTGTCACCAAACCCCAGCAACAGCTGATTTCCTCTCAAGATAATGAAAAAAAAAGATGGCAATGATCCTTGGCTAAGCTGTGCCAGAAGCCTGTCTGGGGGTGCTTAGGAGCACCTGGCTGAAAAAGCAGGCTGAGCTACCTGCTAACTTCCACCTCTGGTTTCATAGCTGAATCTTTCAGACCCCCTCTTACTCCCCAGACTGTACCCATGCCTGTAAGAAGACATGGAAAGGGGAAAGGAAAAGTGGAAAAAACAAAAAGTTTTTCCCCAGTTTGGTTTGGTTTTAGTCTCTGACACGTCAAAATCTGAAGCACTCCAACTACCTCTCAGCAGCACATTGGAGATTTTGAGTGGCTCCTGTTTGTATTTAAAAGTTCATCAGGGTGGTGGTAGATCTAATTAGGGTCTATCTAGTTGTGATGATGGTGTCCCAGGAAGCACTGGTCTCTTGGAGAACCCCAGCAATTTCTGAGATGGGCAAAAAGAAAGGGGTGCTATCAGAAAGGGGCTACCATTATTCCCTGAGATGTAAGAGATGAAATGAGATGATCTTTAATTTTGAAATGGGATTCATTCACCCACAGGTTACCAGGGCTAAGCTTGAAGCAGTGGACATAGGCAATGATGAGATGATGAAGACTTCCAAATGTTTCTTTCCTTGTAATGGCTTGAAAATTCTGTGAAGCTGTGAAAGCTTTTTTCTCTGACTGATATGGACTTCAAACCAGCCTTTTCCCAAAGTGTTTTTTATACAATTGGTCTATTTTTTCATCCCTTATTCCCCTCTCTCTCTCTCCCTTTCTACAAGCTCTCATCTCTGCCTGTATTTTCCAACAGTGTGTTGATTACCTACTCACTATTTGTTGCCTGTGAAGAGGAGCGAGCAGAGGTCTTTTTGAGGACAGGATCAGACCCTTCCAATTGTCCCTCCAGAGACCATCACAAGCAGTTTCCACGGCCCCCAGGGCACAACTCCTGTTGAGGCTGGATGAAAACATACAAAGTAAAATGAAAGTCAGGTTTGCACTTCCACCCCAACCCCCCCACCCTGTAGGTCTGCTTGCCTTCCTCAAACCCAAAACCTAAACTGCCATTGATGAAAGCAAGGTTTAACCTTGCAAAACACCCCTCCAGGGAGTGGCAGGTGCTTTCCCCTTGAGATCTTTCTGATCCTGGTGGTTTTGGTAAGAACTAAATAATTTAAATTCCCTACTGGTTTCATTTGCATGTATTGATTCCCAGAGAGGCAGGAAGCATAAACTGGAATGATTGATGGGTGCAGCACTGGCTCTGATCAGTGTGGCACATTTAAATGAATACAATCATCTTGCACTTAATTAGAGATGATGTGGTTATTTCCCTCAGTGTTTCATGTGAGGGTGGGTACCTGACACAGCTGTTCAGCTTGCTGCAAGTGGGACTGTGCAGGTTGCACAGGTGGCTTTTGAAAGTCTCCAGAGAAGACTCCACAACTTTTCTGAGCAGCCTGCTCCAGTGCTCCAGCAGCCTAAAAATAAAGAAGTTTTCCCTTAAGCTCAATTGAAACCCACTGTTTATACCCTTTGGCCCTTGTCCTGTGTCTGGCTGCCACTAAAAAAGAGCCCAGCCCCATCCTCACAACCTCTACCCTTTAGGTATTTATTTGCATTTAGAAGATCCCCCTGGGATGCAGCTTGGTCCCCAAAGCTGAGTATCTTATTTAGGAGAGGAGGATGGGATTGTTCAACTGTATCCTGGGGTGCATCAAGAGAAGTGAAGCCAGCAGGTTGAGGGAGGTGATTCTCCCCCTCTATTCCACTATGCTGAGACCCCTTCTGGAGTACTGCATCCAGTTCTGCAGCTTCCATTACAAGAAAGATATGGACATGCTGAAACGTGTCCAGAGCAGGGCCATGAGGATAATCAGAGGGCTGGAACTCCTATTCTGTGAAGACAGACTGAGAGAGTTGGGGGTGTTCAGTCTGGAGAGGGCTCCAAGGTGACCTTACTGTGGCCTTCCCCTATCTGAAAAGGGCCTACAAGAAAGCTGGTGAACAACTTTTTAGGAGGTTGGGTAGGACTAGGGGGAATGGAGCAAAACTAGAAGTGGGTAGATTCAGATTGGATATCAGGAAGAAGTTCTCCACCATGAGGGTGGTGAGACACTGGAACAGGTTGCCCAAGGAGGTGGTGGAAGCCTCATCCCTGGAGGTGTTTAAGGCCAGGCTGGATGGAGCTCTGAGCAACCTGATCTAGTGTGAGGCTGGAACTGGATGATCTTTGAGGTCCCTTCCAACTCTGACAAATCTGTGATTGGGAAGGGTACCAGACCACAGCCTTTGTGCTACAGGCAGTTAGCAGGGTAATTGCTGAACAGGCCTCACTTAACTTACCAAGGGGAACGGCTGCAAAAGAAGATGGTGTGTTTTTCAGGGAAACAAACATCTATTTGAACCACAGTGAAATCACTTCTCAGTTGAAAAACTTCCCTACGAATGGTCCATTTCATCATCCCAAGGACCATCTATTT
The DNA here is from genome assembly GCA_013396835.1 of Psilopogon haemacephalus. Lineage (NCBI taxonomy): Eukaryota > Metazoa > Chordata > Aves > Piciformes > Megalaimidae > Psilopogon > Psilopogon haemacephalus. The sequence goes on from VWZI01012643.1 coordinate 42,288, forward strand.
TGGGTGAATAAGTCCATGAGTTAGAGTCCATGAGTCACCACATATCGCTGGACACCGTGAGAGACACTTTTGGTACCCTGAAGCGCAGCGGTCCCTGGGCCAGAGGGATGTGGGGGACCTCAGGTCTGCCATCTCATCTCCAAATCAGGGACTGTGCTTCCCATCCATCCCTGACACAGATGTGCCTACTGGCCCCTACTTTCCCCTGTTTTGGGGGTTTGCCTGAGGTGATGGGAAGAAAGGCTGGGTCCAGTCTCAGCGTCTGGGTCTGCTGCAATTGGTCTAATTCCTGTGCTTCTTAGCACTGGATGTTCAGTGAGATTCCCCAGTTTTGTGTGGGCAAAGCACAGCTGAGCACTCATTTGCCACCACAGAATCATAGAACCATTATTATAATTATACTATGTAAATTAATTGTGTACATAAGCACTGGCATGGCACACTGGAACACAGGCTTGGCAGGCTGAGAAAATGCCTGCAACTCCTCTGGATTTCCTCACTTCAAAAATGTTTCCTTTCTCTTCAAGTAACACCGAAGCATACAAATGGGTTTTTCTTACCCTGAGGCAAGGAGATAAATCATCCAGCACAAAAAAAGGAAAAAAAAAAAAAAAAAAAAAAAAAAAAAAAAAAGGCATTCGGCATAAGGAAGGAAGGATGCAGGAAGGCAGATCCTTGGTGCAGCAGCGGAGAGACTGCCAGTGCATCACCAGCCTGCTGTCTGAGGTACACTCCCTGACTACAGGGCAAGTAGCTGGATGTGTCCCCAGATTCTCATTAATTGTTTCCATAAAGTGTTCTCTGCAGCTTGGCTGAATTTATTAATGCTAAAATGTTTCTTCCCACTGTCCATTTGCTCATGCCATTGGTCTTCAGCTGTCGTCACCCCTGCAGTGACTTGGGGGATGTTTGTTTGCTGATGCTAGGTGATCTGCTGTCCTACCTCCCGGACCACATGACAAGAAAAGGCTCAATTTCAATATCCATTGGACTGAACTTCTCAGAAACAGGCTCTAGAATGTATTTTTTTTCCTTCTTCTCTACAGATGTAATCTCATGTTGGGTGGAAGCAGAGTCTGACTGCACAACTGCTTCTCCTGTATAATACCACTTTGATGTTAATTTCACTCCCTGGGAGCCTTCATTACATTCTGTGGTACAGAACCTCCAGTGGAATAACTCGAGCCTGTCTGAATCTTCCTTGTGCTCCATTAAAAAAAAAAAAAAAAAAAAAAAACCCAGTTGGAGCATTTGTCATCAGTTCATGGAACTAATTAAGAGTTTGTCTGTCACAGTAAATAAACCAAAACAAAATTAAAGAAAACATAAAATAAAATAAAGTTCAACTAAATTAAAATAGTGGGGGCAGAGCACAAGATTGGGTGCCAGGGGATGGGAGATTGGCTGAATGGTGGTGGATAAGCGCCCAGGTGGACAGCACCACAAAATGTAGGGAAAGGGTGAGCGACGCACACTAAGGAACCTTTTCTTTTTAATAAATTAAAGGCAAATTAAACCAGTTAAGCTACACTTCTTATCAGCTGCTTTTGGTAATGAAGTCTGATACTAATGAAATGAGCCAGCAATTTTATCCTGCCCTATCCTGGAGGAAAAGCTGAGAAAAGGCAGAAGGAGTGAGCCAGGCTTAAAAAAAAAATCTCCAAGTATGTCAAGAGCCAGGCAATAACTAAGCCAGCAGGTCCTGCACTGCTCTTGAGAGCTGGCACATGTATGCAAGAACATGAACAGCTGTCTGCACTGCTCCTTGTGCACCCTGCCCCTTCAAGATCAAGTACTCCCTGCTGGATGTCTGAAATACTCAAGGACACACATAAACTATAAATGTATAGAGGCTGTCAGCTTTTATACGTGATATCATTTTTGCCCTAATAGAAGAGGTAGAAAAGCTGCCTCCCAGAATGAAAAAAAAGCCCAGCCAAACAAACAAAAAATAAATAGAACAACAGTTTGGCTGTAAGACAAAGGAGACTGGGAGTTGTGTGATCTGCATTTAGAATGGGAGCCAGCCTCAGGTAAGTGGTGGCTGGCTGCTTCTTGGTGGGTTACGGATGTTAAATCTATTTTAATTAAACATAGGGAAAGTGTCTATTAGTGCAGAGGGTCTCTGCAACTTTGCATATCTAGATTTCTCTTTTGAACTTCTCACTTCTCCCAAAGATAGGGGGAGAGAAGAAACAAGAAAAATTGATCTCTTTTGTGGTCCTGGACACAAAAGTTGTGTATTTGTTACTCTACCCAGGCAGCAGATGCAAAGGATCATTGCTTTCTAGCACAGCTGTTGACTGGTATTTGATGGAAAAGGCCAGAGGCAGGGAAGGAGACTGAACCCCATCAAGTGGCTGTGGGTGAGATCTGGATTTTTACAGGTGAGCTCACACAACCTGATGTAAGGCAAAGTGGTTGGGGGAGCCCCATGGGTAAGCCTGTGATAGTCTCTTCAGGCAGCTCTCCTCCTGTCCCACAAGAGCATGCTCTAGAATAACCTGTTCCTTTCAGAGGTCCAAAATCTGGCTTTGTGTAATTGAAGGCCATCTGCCACACTGGTGTCCTTGTAGAAGTGCCTGCCAAACATTTAAAGCAGTTTACTGAAGTTCTTTTTAATGGTGTGACCTTCAGCTGTAGGGGATATGGTAAAGCCAAGACACAAGTGCTCCTCTCCTTCCAGTGCTTTGCTGCTTGCCTTGATGTGGGGCAGCAGCAGTGACTGGCTGCAGCCCTGATGGCACTAAAAACCTGACCAGAAACTGTTGCCGTGTTTCACTCAATAAATTCTGCCCTCTTTGTGTGACCTTACCAAAGGTCACAAAGGGTGGCTTGCCACAGCTGTAAAGCTGGTGTTGGTATTAAAGTAGAAGCTGCTCCAGATGAAGGAGCCCAGTCACAAGACTGCAATGGGGTGGGCAGGCAGGCCCTGAAAAGACCACAACGAAAGGGTGTACCACCTGTACTGTCACAGCTGCACCTAGGACACGCAGAAACTGAATCCCTCCTCATCTGAGTTGCTCTGGCCGGAGGAAAGCAGTAACTAATCTCTCTTCAGGACTTGGCCTCTCCCATTTCCCATTCCTGTGCAAAAAGGAACGCAAACCCCCTCTAGTGTAGAGCTGATGTGACTGGCAGGTTTTCATTTACCTGGGCTTGTGGATCTCCTCTGCTTCCTTCAATTGTCTTGCTCCATCGTTCTGGTTCCGCTTTTATTTCAAAACTACTTTCCTGGATTGCAAGAGAAGAGGGCATGAAATAAAAAAAAATCAGGAAATTTAAGTCTGGGCTCACCTCTTCCATCCAGAAAGATGCTAGAAGCAAGCAGGTGCTCAGAAGCTTTGTGAAACAAAGAGAAGTTGGAAGCACATGACCCAGACCTAATCACCTCCCCTAGACTGTACCAAACCAGCAGCCATCAACATACTTGAGATCCTCTTAGGCAGACTTACCTGACACCATGACAGTCCTGCAAATCCCCTCTGGTACTGCTGTCTTCAGAAGCTTGATGAACAAACTGAGACAATAGGGTGTGTGTGTGTGTGTGTGTGTGTGTGTGTGTGTTTGGTCACTTCTGATAAGTTACTGTGAATAGAAAGAGAGGAAACGGTCCAAAATTGTGCCAAGGAAGATTTAGGTTGGGTATTAGGAAAAATTTATTTCCTGAAAGAGTGGTCAGGCATTGGAACAGGCTGCCCAAGGAGGCGGTGGAGTCACCATCTGTGGAGATGTTAAAAAAACATATGTAGGAAAGGTATTCTGGGATGTGGTTTAGTGGGCATGATGGTGTTGAGTCGATGGATGGACACTGCTGTCTACAGCTACCTGAAAGGATATTGTGGAGGGGCTGGTGCTGGTCTCTTCTCACAGGTAAATAGTGATAGAACAAAAGTGAATGGCCTCAAGCTATGATTGGGTAAGTTTAGACTGGACATTAGGAAAAAAAATTTACCAGCAAGAGTGGTCAGACACTGGAAAGGGCTGCCCATGGAGGTGGTTTGGTTACCAACCCTGGATGTGTTTAAAGGTCATTTGAATGTGGTGCTTGGGGATATGGTTTAGGGTGCACCTTATAGAGTAAGGCTATCAGTTGGTCTGATCCTGAGGGGCTTTTCCAACCTGAATGTTTCTGCAATTCTGTGATCTTAGAGTTCTTTTTGAACCTTAAGGATTCTTTGACAAGTCTTATTTTCAGCTCAGAGTATGAACACAACCACCAGGGGCGTGGACTTCCCATGCACTAGACAAACTGAATTCAGAGCTGGCTTTCAACAGTATGTGTCTTAGCACTGGGAGCAGTGGGAATGTGAAAATGCTCAGCATTTTCACCAACCAGTGAAAATCCAACACAAATCCAGTGCACCTACCTAAGCTCATCTGCAGAGAAGGGAATGATGATGCCCCATAGACCAGAGGGAAACCTCATCTGACGCATGCAGTCAGGTTTCCTGTGATCCTTTTCCTGCTCTGGCAGGGGGGGTTGGACTCACAGGATCACAGATGTTAGGGGTTGGAAGGGACCTCCACCAATCAAGTCCAACCCCCCCTGCCAGAGCAGGGCCATAAAATCTAGTTCAGGTCACACAGGAACAGATCCAGATAGGTCTTGAAAGTCTCCAGAGAAGGAGACTCCACAAACTCTCTGGGCAGCCTGGTCCAAACGGACTGTGACTCTTATAGTAATGAAGTTCTTCCTCATGTTTAGGGGGAATTTCCTGTGTTGCATTTTATCCCCATTGCCTCTTGTTCTATCAAAGGGCACAACTGAGAAGAGTTTGTCCCCTCCCTCTTGACCCCCAGCCCTCAGATACTTATAGGCATTGATCAGATCCCCTCTAAGTCTTGTCTTCACCAGACCAAACAGCCCCAGGTTCCTCAGCCTCTCCTCAAAGGGCAGTGCTCCAGCCCCTTAATCACCTTCATAGCTCTCCACTGGACTCTTTCGAGTAGATTCCTGTCCCTCCTGAGCTGAGGAGCCCAAAAGTGAAAGCAATATTCCAGGTGAGGTCTCACCAGAGCAGAGCAGACTCGGAAGATCTCCAGAGGTCTCTTCCAATTCCCAACACCCTGTGATCCTGTGACCCTGTGTCTCTCCAGCCAGCAGCTCAAGCTGCCACCAGGTGGAGCAGCCTTCCCGAGTACCGCCTCCATCGTCTGGCTTTGCATCAGGACTCTTTTTTCCCCCCTCGTTCTTCTTTATTCTACAGGAATTCGTTACGATAAATGTTTTATCAGTGAATTCTGAAGGAATTAACAGTGATTTGCCACTCACTTTAAGGGGTTGCCGATAATCCTAATGGAACGAGAAATTAGGGTATTTAAATGTCTCATGGCACTTTTATTTCAGGAAAAAAAGGGGGGGAAAAAGAAAGAAAGAAAAAGAAAAAAAAAAAAAGTCCAAGACTAATTAAAATCCCGAAGCAGAGTTTTCACCTTATGAGATACATCAAGGTCATAAAGATCCCTTTGGAAGCTTCTGTGCAAGAGGAGAGGAGAGGGAAGAATCGAAGCCAATTTAAATACGAACTGAGTCCTCTGAGGAGTGGCAGGTTTGCATGGAAACCCTGAAAGACAACCAAATCCCTATGGGACAACCTCTCTGATAAGACTGAGCAGGAAAAATGGTAACCAGGCCCCGCTGTTTCTGCAGACTTAGGCTAACCTTTGGGAAATTATTTTATGGCTATGGTGGTCTTAGCGCGATGGTTGGACTTGATGATTTTAGAGGTCTTTTCCAACCAAAACAGTTCAATGACAGCAGCTTCCTTAGGCACAAACCTACCACTTTTCCAGGCTAGATTTGGAAGGGGAGGCAACAGGAGTATCAGTAAGCACAGTTTACTACCCACCCCACCATATCAGACTCACCTGCTCTTTGCCTAATCCATGTCACCTGGACAAACATCCATCCCTGTGAGGATCTAAGCAGCCTTCAGCGTGGGTCCTTCTTCACCCTCCAAAGCCACATGCTATTCAAAAAGGGCGGGACAGAGAGGACTTGCTCCTAGATGACAGATTTGGTTTTATTTCTTTTAAACATACACACCTGCAGCAGACAAAAGTGTTCCCTTGAAGCAGAAACAGGATGCAGCATGGGTAAAGTGGGAGCCTCCTTTTAGGCTGTCCAGTGCTTGAGATGCAGTGAAAACAGAGATAATAACAAACTGTCTCCAACGAGGCCACAGTGTTACAGCTCTTGCTGGTGTTTCTTTTTCCAGTTGGCTTGCTGGTGCTGAGGCTGCACATGGCAGTTGGGCCCTGAATCCAGAAATAAAGATCAGCATTCCCCACAGCCACATCTCCTGTGCCTTCTCCTTTCCCATTAGGCAATCAAAGGCTTGCAGTAAACAGGGACAGGTCAAATTTCAGAGGGTGTTGGATGACAGTTTGGATGCAGACATCCCTCAGAGATGAGGGAGCTTTGAACATCAGTCAGCCCCCTAATTCGGTTATCAATGAATAAATCCTTGTCCTTTGATAAGAAGAGTTGGTACAAGTGGTTTAGGATGGATATTAAAAGGGTTTTTAAAACATTGGAATAGTCTGCCTAGGCCAGTGGCAGAGTCACCATTCCTGGGAGCATTTAAATGGCATGTAGACGTGGCATTTAGGAACACTGTTTAATGCTGACCTTGTAGTGCTGGGTTGAATATCAGACATCTTGAAAGTCTCTTCCATCCAAAGATTCTCTGTGATTCTGTTTTTGTCTGCAGTGCTGCCATAGAAATGATAAAGCCACCTTCCTGAGCTTTGCAATATCTTCTATCCTTCCAGTCTTGAAATAAGTGAGAAGAGAAAGGGCAGCTACCATCTAGTGTACACCACACATTCTCCATTACACCTGCAGACTGCATCTATACGAGAACATTCTTTGCCAGGTGATAGATGCTGGATATGTAGTACTGATACAGCTGCCAGGATGGGTTCTTTAGGATCTCTGGTGGACAACCAGTGATAGAACAAGAGGACACAGCCTCGAGCTGTGCCAGGGCAGGTTTAGGCTGGATGTCAGGAAGAAGTTCTTCACAGAAAGACTGATTGGCATTGGAATGGGCTGCCCAGGGAGGGGGTGGAGCCACCATCCCTGGAGGTGTTTAAAAGGAGAGTGGATGAGGCACTTAGTGCCATGGTTTAGTTAATTAAAAGGTGTTAGGTGATAAGTAGATGTTGATGATCTCAAAGGTCTTTTCCAACCTGTTTAATTTTGTGATTGAGACCAATGGGTCTAACAAAGTGACCTTTTCCCCTCCAACCTGCTTGATGATGTTGTCCAATAATTCCACTCAGGTTTGTCACAAGACTCTACCGTTGGGTGAAAAAAGAATTTACATGAGGACCTGGCTGCCTGCTCTGGTGATCTCTTGCCCAGACTGAAACAATTACTGCACTGTCAGCACCAGTAGGAGGGAATAAATACACTGGTAGCATCACCTCGTCTTCAGGACAAGCTTTATTAACGTTTCATTGTAACAAACATGGGAGTACGAAGGCATTGGTTCTTTAAGTTTTTCAACATATGGCACCAGCAGAAGGAAAAATAACTTGGAGGTACATGACAGAGCAACAGAAGAGACGTGGCTTAACCCATATAGCTGCTAGACCATCTAGTAGAAGACATTTTGGAAGCGACAAGTCTACATTTCCCTGTATTGAAGTAAAAATGTATTTTAGGATTGATAAAATCACCTTTAAAATTTGTTTATATATATATATAACTTTTTCAAGCTTTCCTTTATATCACAAATGTCAGGGTAAGGCAGATCCTGGGTGAATCACACAATAAAAACTCCCATTTCCCATGAAAATAGGCCACGTACTCTGTGAAGTTCATCCTTTCAAAAGCAAAGCCAAGCATGCACTGTGTATAGATAAACACCCTCCCTTTTTAATGTTATCTTTAGTTCAAGTGCTTGAAGCAGAACAGTGCTAATTCATGGAAAGGCTTTCTGAGTGCTTCAGCTGCAGTGAATGTGTGACCCATAATTAGAGACTGTCTCAAACGTCCCCTTTGGAGGTCTATATGGAAGGAAACCCAACCGTCACCAGAGCAGTAACCAGCCTGAGTAATACCATTCCCAACAGTAGGGATGAGTGCTTTCAGACACAGGAAAAACAACAATCGAGTATATCCTGACACTCTGGATGCAAAGATCAGCACCCAAGGGCTGACAGTCCCTTTTGTGCTGGTTTGAACTAATCGGAGGATTTGAATGAGAGAGTATAGGCTGAGAAAGGAAAACACTGATGACGTTACTTCACTCACAGGTTTACTGAGAAAGAAAAAAAAAAAAGGTTTAAGAGTTGTAACCCAAGCATCGATAAGTCAGACCACTCTGGACCATGGTCGTTGCTGCATGGCTCTCTCGCTGCTTTTGTAGCTGGATCTGAATAATTTCACTAACTTCTTTCCTGCTGCTAATCGTCCTGGCTGATCTACCTTCCCTTATCTGGCGCATAAGGCAGATAGGGAGATAAGATTGGGAAGGGGTGGTTAAAACCCCCCTTAGGGATTTTTGATCTCTGGGAGGGGTGTGATGTTTCTGTATTACCTTTTTACTGTATATATCTGTAAATATCTATTATATATTGCAAATAGCTGCTTGTATATTGTGCAAAGCTGTAAATATAAAGCTTCATTTATCAACTTCCAGCTGACTGAGTCCTAGCCTGGGTTATTTCAAAGTGTGTGTGGGTGGGTAACTTCCAAACCACCACACCTTTACGCCACCTACTGCATACACGTCAGGTTCAACCCAAAATCCTTGATGTAAACCCCAGCAGGGTGATGCTCAGTCTGACGGTTGCTCTTCTACCAAACCAGCTCCTGCATTCCTACAGCTCCTGCTGGAGCAGCAGAGACTGCATCACAGGCCATGGGACCAGCCTGGACCACCAACTCAGCTGAAGAACTCATACTGCCATACTACACTGACTTCAGTGAAAATCTCCAACAGCTTAAACCAAAACCCACCTGAAGAAAGACAGATACAGATGCATCTGCAAATTGGCCTGTAAGGTCTTACCCAGCTCCTACACTTCCTTGCTTTACACATCCTACCTGGGCTTCATGATTCCACACTGCATCCTCATGCAAACAGCTCATGATTTCAAAGACTCACTGCTGGTCAAGGACCAAGGTTAAATGAAAAGTGAAATGAAATTATTGTCAGGAGTTAGACAGTGTCTAATGTGACACATCTTTACAGTTAGTTGGGCTTTTCTAATGATCAGCCTTCAGAAGGAGTTTAAGGTGTATGTCTCCTTGCTGAGCCATCACATTTCGGCAGCCAGCCTGTTGTGAAGCTCTCCCTTTGCCTCCCTCACTGGGATTGAGGCTGGCAATGCCTGATTGGCAGGTAATGGCAGCCTACAGTTCAGGGGACTGGATAGCCTGTGGACTGAAGTTACCACAGCTCTGAGGCGCCCAGTTCACCTTAGATGAGGATCTGCTCACCCTGGATTTCCTGGACATTTTGCACAGCTTAAAGTCAAGCTCACTAGATCTACTCTCAGCCTTATAGGGACAGTTTTCTCACTTACCTAGATGGAGGGAGCCCTTTACTCCTGGGCTTTTCACAGGATCAGAAAAAGAGGAATTGAAATGAGAGACAAAGTGTGTTTATTCCCCTTCCTTCCAAGGTATTTACCAGCTCCTGCTCCACCTATTATGACAGCCTGCTTCAAACAAAATCATATTTAGTATGGTAAAGAATACAGTATCCAGAATGCACACCATGTACCTGTGAGGCCTCCCACTGCAAAACTGCAATCAGCTGGAAACAAGGTGAAGGAATGTAATGACAAAAAAAAAAAAAAAATCACATCCCAAATGACATATTCTGCCTACCATGACTCCAGGGATGGGAAAGAAAAGCACCAGAGATTTCTCAAATGAAACGAGGAGCCCCTTCAGGGCAATTCCAAGCACAAATGTAGGCTGGACAAGGAGTGGCTTGAGAGCAGTCTCAATGAGAAGGACTTGAGAATGTCTGTTGATGAAAAACTCACCCATGAGCCGGCAATGTGCGCTTGCAGCCCAGAAGGCAACCATATGCTGGGCAGCACCAAAACAACTGTGACTAGCAGGACGAGGATAATTCTCCCACTTTGCTCTCGTGAAACTCCACCTGGAGTTCTGGTGCTGACAGCATAAAGAGTTGGAGCTGCTCAGCCTGGAGGAAAAGAGAGCTCTGGGGAGACCATCTAATGTCCTTCCAGCACCTGATGTCATCCACAGAAAGCCAGGAAGGGACTTTTTACAAGGGCATGTTGTGATAGGATGAGGAGGGATAGATTTAAGCTGGAAGAGGGTGAATTTAGACTGGATATTAGGAAGATATTCTCGACAGTGAGGGTGGTGAGATACTGGAACAGGTTGCTCAGGGAGGCTGTGGATTCTCCCTCCCTGGAGATGTTCAATGATAGGATGGACAGGGCCACAAGCAGCTTGGTCCTTGCCCATGGCAGCGGGGTTTGAACTATATGATCCCTTCCAACTCGAACCATTCCATGATCTATGATTCAAGGGTTCTCAGAGGAAGACAAGGGAGTACTATCTAGCAAACTTAGCAATATTACAAACCCAATTCTTGGGCATATGTCAGCTCATTTACTCCTTCTGTGGTTGGTCCAATTCAGTTACACATACACCTATTTCTAGGACAAATGGGTGACAAAGAAATGCAAAGATCTTCTCTAGTGCTAGTGTCACCCGGGTTAACAGAGTTGGGAGTCAGTACATGGAAATACTCTTCTGATTCTAGCACAAGCAAACATGCTGGAGTCACATGCAGGAAGACAGGAGGCTGAATTTCTAGGGGCCAAAATCTCTGAGTGAAACCTGGGCATTTTCATGTTTTCTATCTCTTCCTTGTTCCCACACCTTTTCAAACTGACCTGCACCTGACAGGGATAACCCCAGATCACAGGATCTGCTTTTCTTTTTTTTTAAATGCCAGCTAGTAAATAACTATTTTGGGATTCATGTACATTTGAAAAGAATTTGAAAAAAAAAACAAAACCAACCAAACAAAAAATTACTTTGCTTACAATGATCAACTTAATATCAGCAGCATTTAAAAATACAGTTTGTGGCACATGCCGCCCTGCCCCTGGGCTATGTGCTCTTCTGTCAAGTGTATTGTCTATCAGTTTTGGTTACAGTATGGTTGGGAAATGTATGTAAAACCCTTTTGTTCCTTTTCTAAGACCTTCAGCAGAGCATTTGCTGGCAGAACTGTTGACATATGGCAAGACAGTCTTACCCAAATAACTGCTAATTGCCTTTTTTTTCTTTTTTATACATTAAAAAAAAAAAAAAAAAGATCATGCATATGCAGTGGAAAATATAATGAGGGCTTGCACAACATACAGTGTGAAGTTGTTAAAGCCAGGAACTGTATTTAAAGATGCCTTGAATGCAGAGTGCCTGCTATCTACTGTCACTTGCAGGCTGGAGGAGGAAATCGTTGCCAACCTGCAGCCAAAGGCCATACTTAGAACACTGATTTTGTGGTGCATGGAGCTAAGTAGGAAAGAGCAGGACTGACTTGGGGTGGTAGCTCTGTGAGGTCACATATGTTATTTATGTGTAGGGCCCAAAGAGCAACATGGCACAGTGTAAGGTGGCCACAGTTTAGCTGTTCTTCATGAGGAAAAGCTGAGGGAGCTGAGCCTCTTTATCTTAGAGGAGAAGACTGAGAGATGACCTCATTAATGTTTATAAAGATGTGGAAGGTGATTGTCAGGCTCTTCTAAGTGATGTCCAATGATAGGACAAGGGGCAATGGGTGCAAACTGGAGCTTAGGAGGTTCCACATGAACATAAGAAAAAACTTTTTCACTGTGAGTGTGAGAAAACATTGGAATGGGCTGTCCAGAGAGGTTGTGAAGTCTCCATCTCTGGAGGCATTCAAAACCAGTCTGGATGCATTTTTGTATGACCTATGCTAGGTGACCTTACCCTGGCAGGGGGAGTGGATTGGATGATCTTTCAAGGTCCCTTCCAGCTCCTAATGTTCTGTGATTTGCCATGCCAGAGAGACAGGTGAAAGGGAGAGCCACTGAGGCTTTGTGATGATAGAGTTAATGTGCAAACTCTACTTCCAGCACAGACATGAAGGAACTCAGACAGCACCTCCTCTAACAGCCAGGGTTTGGGTTTGGGCATGGTGACCTGCTGGTGGGTGCTGGCAGGAGATCAACAAGCCTGGAGGCAGACAACATGCAGGGTTGTCTCTATCAGTATTTCTGAGCTTGTGGAGTATCTAGTCTTTCAAATCCCTGGCACAAAGAGGGTGGTTGTTTATCAGTGTGTGTGGATTATAATCCTTTGTGGCAGTTCACGTTGCTGAAGAAACTCTCCATTTATATCCTACAGAACCGAATGAAAAAAAAAAAAAGGAAGAGTTGGGAGGAGAATAAACTGTCTCCCACAGGTTGTCTGCAGGCAGTACCATAACTGAGAAAGAAGATAAAGATGCTATCAAAGGGGTGGGCCTGGAAACAGGCCACTAGTGATATGATGCAGAAGGAAAAGAGACCCAATATAAGACAGGGACTCACAGTTCAGAAGAAACTATTGTAATTGCAGGAATAATTGCAAAACATTGTTAGAACTGGGAAGTAATGCTTCTTTCCAACAGGCTTACAGAACAAAATGTGATGAAGAACAAAGAAATTAAAGCAAAGACTCATTTCCCCAAAGCTCCCTCCCTCCCAACCCACAGAACATATCTGTGTGCTCTTTTCTGCCAAGAATGATGTTGTAGGATGTCAGTGTCTGTTCATCAGGTCTTTGGGTCTTTCCTCTCCTGCATCCTTCCTTTGCTGCAGCAGGGAAGAGAAAAGGGCAGGGGGAGGGGAGAAGGGAAAAACTTCAAAAGTTTGCACAGAACCCAAGTTTCATGTTTCTAGCACAGATGCCTACATTTTCTATGGCATGAGCAGCACATGTATGTGTCACACAGTTTGTAAACAACTGCCATGATTATCTCCATAGCAAACTGGCTGTGCTTGTCAGAGTTCCTTGGTTTTCCCTAGCACTGTGTTACATAGCTTGAGAGCAGAGACCCCCAGCTCTGGAAAGTACTTCAGTGCTAGACCACAGAACACATATTAAAAAACACAACATTGAAGTACTAACCATAGCAAGCAGATAGATCTCCTTGGCTCTGGAAGATACAAGTAAGGCCCTTTGAAGTTTAACAGGCTGATCTATCATCCCCTGGGACCTCACAATTAAAACAGCAGCAACAGGGTCAGGAGGACAGAGAGCTGAAAAGGACTTAATACCTGCTTCCAGTTCTGCTCGTGCTGTTAAAATGCTGTATAAGACATGGCACGGTGCACTTTGGGCTGCTTTGCTTCAGAAAGGTGCCAGCAGAGAACTGAAGAGATTTATTAATTGATTGCTAATTGTGGTATGATTCCTGTGAACTCTGCCTTCATAAAGCAAAAACAGTTCCAGCCCAAATCAGTCAGAGATATTAATTTCCACTTCCAAAATGCAGCATGAAACACAGATTTCCTACAGGCTGTATGAAAGCAGCAATAATCATCAGGTATATTCTTTTTAACCTGAAGAAGGGTATCAGCTCTCCATGTATTTCTAACAGTGAGAATCTCATTAGTTCCTCTTCCTCTTTTTGATTAAACCAGGAGCTAGGAAAGGGAAAAGGAAGCATCATGGGAAGCTGCATTTTAATGAGAAGGGTGCCTCCTAGTTTTGCTTCAGTACTTTTTCCCCAAGACCCCATCAGGCCTATTTCCCACTTCAGCAGTACAGCACATTGTCCATATGCTGACAAGGACAGAGAGCTATACTCAGTAATAGGACCTTGTATTTTAAATCTCTGTGATACAGCTGCTGTAAAACTGCTATATTAGGTCTGGAGCTATATGAAATGCTACTACAAGCATATCATAATGCATCTTTCTGCATATGGCATTGGCACTTGTGATAATCTGGTGTCCCCAGTGTGAGAAGGACATTGAACTGTTGGAGAAGGGCTGTGAAGATGCTCAGAGGCTGTCCTCCCTTATAGGGACAGATTGCAAGAGTTGGGGCTGTTCAGCCTGGAGAAAAGAAGCCTCTGGGGAGATCTTCTAGTAGCCTTTCAGTACCTGAAGGGGACTATAAGAAAGGCAGGAAGGGACCTGCCTTTGTTGTGATAGGACAAGAGGAAGTGGATTTAAGCTGGATGAGGGTTGGATTTAAGATGGGCAATGGTAGATCTAGACTGGATATGAGGAAGAAACACTTTGCAGTGAGGGTGGTGAGACACTGAAACAGGCTGCCCAGGCAAGTTGCGGATGCTGCCTCCCTGGAGGTATTCAAGGTCAGGTAGGATGAGGGCTTGAGCAACCTGGTCTAGTGGAAGGTGTCCCTGCCAATGCCAGGGACTAGATGATCTTCGAGGTCCTTCCAACTCAAACCATTCTGTTAATCTATGAACCCTACACCAAAGCAGGCAGTGAATGTGAACATGTGAAAACTGCTTTTGAGAAACAGTAACTGCTTCTTGTAACTGGGGATAAACCTCAGGCTTCTGCCTTCCTAAAAATGATTCAGTTTTATCTAAAGGTGAGGCTGGTTATGCCTTCAACAAATTCTGCTATAGTAACAAGCACCACACACTCTTGCCACAGCAACATCATTGAGCCTGTAAAGCCACCCAAAGCTCCAGAAGGCAGCAGAGCTCTGGGAGGCAGCTCTCTGCCTTTGCCTCGCTTTGCAGTGGCAGCACTGTAAGTGGTGGCAGGCGTCGGAGAGCCAAGGGCATTAAACCTCTCGTGACGTGAACCTGTTGTTCCCAGAATACAGATTGTACAGAGCTGAGCTTGCTTCCAGCCGCTATAAATTGCCTGTCATTTTCCTAAGCAATGCCAAAAATTGTTCACTCAGTTACTCTTCAGTTCCTTATCTCGGCTGCTGTCTGCCTTCTGATGATCTAAGACTGTCTAAATCCATTACAGCTACAGACTGCTACTATAATATTTACTTGACAAATCAAGTCTGTTGGATATTTCCCTTTTTTTGGTGCAATACAGGCCATATTAGACAACACTCTGTATTCTCTTTGTATTCTGTCTTACTCTTTTTTTTCCTTTTTTTTTAATTCTTTTAACTAGCAATTTTCAAACAGAAAATGGAAAATAAGGGAAATAAAATACATATAAAGGCCTTACCTGCTACTTAAGCTTCCCGCTCTGTTTCCTTAGGATCATTTATACTTTCAACTTGACTATTCATTTCAGCTGGAAACAAAACAAGACAGTCAGCAAATTCTATTCCTGATGCTTGTTAAGTTTATCACATTGAGTAACGTCTGCTTCTAGCCCAAAGAGGAAATACATTGCATGAACAATTCTACACCTTAAATCCATAAAAAGGTCTCCTGGGTCAACCATCCTAAGCTGTGATTCCACAGAAACCCTGATCAGCAGTCTTGTTATGGCACAGACTACAGTATCCCTAGAAATGAAAGCCTCTGGAGTTAGATTTTCACTTTGGTCTGCATCCATCTGGTTTGACTTCAACATCCCATTAGGGATGCTCAGCTCAAGAGCTCAAGGACCTTCCTCTGTCTGTGTGCTACAAGCAGAAAGATACAGATATCTGATTCAGAGTTTTGCAGGTCTAAGTGGTCTCAATCCTCTGATCTGAACTCTTGCAGGCTTCTGACAAAGTCTCTGGCAAGATCTGGGGCTGAACTGTGAGTTACAGAGATGCTGCCACTGTGCCTGGGTGTCCTTGAACTACAAATTGCTGGAGCCTAGGAGAGGAATCACCATGCTCCTACACATACTAGTTCATAGAACCATAGAATCATTCAGGTTGGAAACAGGCTTCCAAGATCAAGTCTAACTGCCAACCCAACACCACTAAACCACGTCCCAGAATATCACATCTACATGGTTTTTTAACACCTCCAGGGGTGGTGACACCACTGCCTCCCTGGGCAGCCTGTTCCAATGCCCCACCACTCTTTCAGAAAGGAAATTTTCCTCATATTCAATCTAAACCTCCTGTGATGCAATTTGAGGCCATTTCCTCACATCCTATCACTAGTTACTTGGGAAAAAAGACCAAACCCCACCTCACTACAACTTCCTTTAAGGGAGTTACAGAGAGTAATAAGTTCTCCCCTCAGCCTCCTTTTCTCCACACTAAACAGTCCTGGCTCCCTCAGCTGGTCCTCATACAATCTGTACTCTAGACCCTTCACCAGCTTTGTTGTTCTTCTTTGGACCAGCTGCAGCACCTCAACATCCTTCTTGTACTGAAGGACCCAAAACTGAACGAAAAACTCAAAGTGCAGCCTCACCAGTGCCGAGTACAGGGGCATGATCACTTCCCTGATCCTGCTGGTCACACTGTTCCTGATCCAGACCAGGATGCTATTTGCCTTCTTGGCCACCTCTACACACTGCTACCTCATGTTAGGACTGATGTCAACCAGCACTGCCCCGAGTCTTTCTTTCTCGGGTAGCTTTCCAGCCACTCTGCCCCAAGCCTGTAGTGTTGCATGGGGCTGGTGTGACCTAAGTGCAGGTCCCAGAGCTTGGCCTTGTTAAACCTTGTACAGTTATCCTTGGCCCATTGATCCAGCTTGCCAAGTCCCTCTGCAGAGCCTTCCTAACTTTGATCAGATAGAACAGAATAAGGCAGGTTGGAAGAGACCTCCAAGATCATCCAGTCCAACCTGTCACCCAGCCCTATCCAATCAACTAGACCACGGAACTAAGTGCTCTATCCAGACCCTTCTTGAACACCTCCAGGGACAGTGACTCCACCACCTCCCTAGGCAGCCCATTCCAATGGCAAATCACTCTCTCTGTGAAGAACTTCTTCCTAATATCCAGCCTATATGTCCCCCACCACAACTTGAGATCAACACTCTCACCAAATCAGTGCCATCTCCACCATACTCCTACTTCACTTGTGTATTAACCCTTTACAGAACTAACCTTACTTGTTCTCAAATTGCTAGAAAATAAGAAATGATTTAAAACAAGGCTTAAAGTCATTTCAGTGTGACCTTTGTAAAAAATGTCATCTAAACTATGGCAGGTGCAATTGGTCCTACCTAGGCTAAATACAGAGCAGGGTTACTTCAGCACTGGCATTTTTGAGATCAGTATTCACAATCTGTTCTGCAATTAAATGCAATGGAGCCCCCTTCTTTAACCTTGCTTTATGTTGTGGTATCAACAGAAGAATATCACTCATCTGACATGAGGTGATTGGGAAAAAACTTAAACCTCAATGGGAGATTTGGAAACTAAGGGAAGATAGGAAGAGTGAGGGAAAGAAAGCGCCCCAAGTCAATAGCTGTGTCCAGCCAGGCAGTGTGATGTCTTCCTGAGTCAGTATCATGTCAATACACCTGTTAGGGTTTTGATGAATTATTTGTAAATGATTCATCACCCATATGCAGAATAGACACCATAATGGCTTCCTGGATGCATTCAATGAATAATAAGAAAACTGTCTGCTTCTGATGACAGAGCTCTGATGCTCATCACATTTAGTGATGCTGTGTTCTTTACAGGCATTTGCATAGCAAAGGCAGGATGCTTAATAAAAAACCATTAAGAGAAGGCTGCTGTGAACTGATGACAGCAGCCTGCCTTTGTCTCATTACACTGGCCTGATGCACTGGCTGGGTTTTCTGAAAATAAGCATAAGGCTTCAGCTGGGCTTTACAGGGAGCTCCTGTAAAACTCAGTCTTGATTTTAAACCTAAGATTGGGCTCCATCAGTACCTCAGATAAGTAAGCCTCCTTCTTCCCCCGTCCCCCTTTGTTTTTCTATGGCCACAAGCAGTTGAACCCCATCCCCAGTTCAGAGACAGTAGGGAAGTGCTTGAGAGGATACAGCAGAGGGTTACAAATATGATTAGGATACTAGAACATCTCTCTTATGAAGAAAGGTTGAGGGACTTGGGGTTTTTTAGCCTGGAGAAGTGAAGAAGTACTTAAAGGGTGGGCATCAGGAGGATGGGGCCCAGCGACAGGACAAGAGGTAAGCGGCACAGACTTGAACATAACAAGATCTATCTAAACATGAGAAGGAGTTTCTTTACATTGAAGGTGACGAAGCAATGGACCAGGCTGCTCAGAGGGGTGGTGAAGTCACTGTCCCTGGAGTCATTCAAAGCCTGCTTGAACACCATCCTGTGCAACCGGATGTAGGTGACGCTGCTCTGGTGGGATGAGTTTGGACTAGATGATCTCTAGGGGTTACTTCCAATCCCTATCACTCTGTGATGCTGTAATCTGTCATGCTGCTAGAATGTCAAATAGAGGGGCTCAAATTTCAAACTGCCTATGAGTGCTTCAAAAGCAACACAAAAGCAAGAGAGAGCCTCAGTGCAGGCATGGGATCTGGAGTGTCCAACAGCAGGGAAGCAAAAGGAGTCACCAAGTTCCACTTTTGCAGTGCTAATGGCAGCCAGCCATCCTGCATCACCATAGATAAAAGCCTCTAACACTTAAGCCACAGTGGGGAGGTGGTTCACAAGCACTAAGGCATCGACAGGTTTCACTGTTGGCTTTCTCTGACGTCTTTGTGACTAAGCTCAGCTCTTTGCATGAACACTGGTAGGGACAGGAAAATCTAACTGAGGGAAAAGCTTCTGCAGACCACTGGGTGAACCCCAACAACAGATGTCACTAGGAGGCCACCTACACAATCCTCTATATTTAGATGGAAAATAACACAGCAGCGAAGCACCTACTGCAAGAGCAGATGGAAGAGCTGCCATCGGGTACAGGAGGAATGTGACTCACAGCCCTCCGTTTCCTCCCAGCATGAGTTAGTATCAGAACAATGTCGCTGGGCATGCTACATTCAACCACATGGCAAGCCAAAGCTGGCTTTCTCCCCTTTAAACTATGTCTTTAGAGCTGTTAACCTGCTAACTTACATTAGTGGTCTTTTTTTGTACTACTCTGACACACAACAGCCAGCAGTTCAGGGAAGCACCTGAAGTTCAAGGAGCCTGCATATCCCCTAAATTCAGCTTTACCTGTTCCCCTTCTGCAGATTTTCTTGCCAGAAATGGCCATTCCTTTGCACTCTCCCTGTCTGTTTTCCCTTAAATGTTGTCCCTTGGAGGAGGACTCATCTGCATCTCTTCTCTCAATCTGTGAGCTGCCTAGCAGCTCTCAAGTTACAACCAGGGAAGAGTTCCTCCCCAACAGAGGGGGGGGGGGGAAAAAAAGGGAAAAAAAAAAAAAAAAAAGGCAAGCAAGACGAGAAGAAATAACCCAGCAAATAGTTCACATCTATCAAACCACTGTGTTGCTGCCAAGTCCACAGCGGCCGCAAGACATCCTGCCCCCTCCAAGAAAGCTACATGCTTAAAGGTCAGCTAGCCAGGAGTCACAGCACAACAGCTAAGTGGAGAAGACAGGCAAGCAGGAGTCTGCAAAAACAATTTTAGAACCGTCTGCAAGAAAGTGAGTGCATTTCCCCACCCCAGGACATTATGCTGTGGAACCTGGATGGCAGATGACACCAAAATGTTACTGTCCTGATTCAAAGGGGAGCTCGGTCAGACTCTTACCCGGCAAACATAACCTATTTCTTCAGCCACTACCTAAGCAATGTTTCCCTGTTGCATCTACATGACTTGGCTCCAGCACAATCAGCTCTAACTCTGGACTGCCTAGAAAGAAAACCAGCTATTTTGAATTCAGCCTGCTGTGCAGTGATGAAGCACATGCACCTGATGAAGCACATGCAAGTTACTTGTTTCTTGGATATTACATTGACACCATAAAAAGAGAGGTGTTAGCTGTTGAGGTTTTGCTTTTTATATTGCTTTGGTGAATCACATGAAGGTCAGGTTGCTGATGGTACATTCATCAGCCTGCATAAGCTTAAAATAAAAAGGCACAGGGTGGGGGGAGGAATTTCAGGTTTGATACCACCTTCCCCTTTTTCTTTCCTCCTATTGTGTCAGCAAGTAAAGACACAGCTTTCCAAAGGTTTGAAATAAAAAAGGTGAATGAGTAACTCCATTATGAAAGGAGTGAAGAGTATGATTTGCCTAATACCAGCTGGAAAACAATATCTACCTTAGTAATCTTCAAAGCTTTGGTGGTGAAAAAATAAAAAATAATAAGAAAAGGGGAAAAAAAGAATACTAAAAAAGCCTGCTGGTAAGGGAATACCATTGAGGAAACCAAAACCAAAGGTGGAGCTTGGCATCATTAAAAAATACTAATCAGCAAATCTGTTCTGGGTACAGAAAATTTAATACTCAGGGGTCTGTGCTCTGGTGGCTGATGGAGATTGCCAGCAGCAACCTGTATCTCTGTATAACAGTCCCCATTCAGGTTGATGTGTGCAGTGTCTGACAGCTTTCCTGATGGAGAACTATGCCACCTTTCAAATTATAATCATGTCTGAAATACATCACCGTTGCAGCCCTGCCCACTAGATGAACCAATATCAAGATTCACCTAAGGTGTCCAGACTCTGCATTCAGCTGTGACACAGCACATGGAATTAAAACACAAGGCCCAGGTTGCCAAGGGGTACCTGGAGATATATGCTTGTGCTTTCAGCTGTGAAGTGAAGTAGTCTCCTGGGGTGGCAGGAAACGCATCAGAGAAAAATAGGCCATTTACATGAAAATGACTGTCAAAAGGAACGTTTTCTCTCTGCTGTTGTTTGGTTGGAGTTTTGTTGGTGTTTTTTGGGTTTTTTTTTTAATCTCAGCTAGTACCCAGTACACATTAAAAACTTCAGTGACTTTTTTTTTTTTTTTCAGCAAACTGAACTGTTCAGATAAAACAGAGCAGGACAAGTTTGATCTTTCTTCTGTTCTGATTTTTTTAAAATATATATATATATATATACACACACATATATATGTGTGTGTGTGTGTGTCTGCAAGAAAATACCACTCTATAACATATTCCTAATGGCAACTTAAACTGTAGAGAAAGGAAATCTCCCCTCAATAGCAAAGCATTTTTCTGTGGCCTTAGCAAACACCCTTTTCCTGTCCTTTCATCCAACTTACAAAGTTCACAGAGAAGGGAGTTACCACCCGAGTCACAAGTAGAAGACTTTATGAGATTTTCAACAAAGAGACCATAATTTCAGAAGCTATCAGCTGATTCCAGCTGTCTTGGCTAAGGGCACGTGTTAGAAGAACTGTAGAATCATTTTTCTTTC
The DNA here is from genome assembly GCA_013396835.1 of Psilopogon haemacephalus. Lineage (NCBI taxonomy): Eukaryota > Metazoa > Chordata > Aves > Piciformes > Megalaimidae > Psilopogon > Psilopogon haemacephalus. The sequence continues at coordinate 63,487 of VWZI01012643.1, forward strand.
CAGCAGGAAATCCCTTAAGATATTAATTCAGTAAATTTGGATTTGTCCTCACTAAGCAGCCCAGACCATCCCAGTGATTTGAAATTCAAATATTTTAATATGCCTTTTTGGTTTGTTTGTTCAGAGGGTAAGGAGAGAAGGCTGGTTTGGTTTTATTCTGCACACTTACTAATAATAACATAACCTCTAGTATTTGTAAGAAAAAGGAAAAAAACATCATTATGCAGGCTTTCTTTTCCCGTGCCTCCGAAAACTTCCCTACAGGCTGGTACCCAAATCGGCCTCTGATGCAAATGCTGCAGCACAATTCGGCATGAGAGAAAGGAAATCAGCATTAGATTCTTTGTGTAACTAACACGAAGAAAGAATGCAATTGTTTCATCTTTAAGATGTAAGAAAGTATGCCTGGAATTTCTACTATGTCAGCGCTGAAGAGGTTAAAGGAGGAGTTAAAAATCAGCCTTCACTGCTAACAGGAGTCCACAATAATAAAAGTATGACTGGAATCCCAATTCCAAAACCCCTGCTGCTTGGAGGAGTAAGGAGGATCCTTTATGGAAAAACCAAGAAAGCCTCTTATGTATCTCTGTTAAGCTACTAGAGTCCATCTAGAGGAGTGACAAAGGGTCCATCTCGCCCAAACTAAGCACCAAGATGCTTACTCCATCTGTTATTTCTTTGCATGTAGGAAGAGCCTACTGTTTCAGTTTACAAATATGTTGTGCACTGCAGAGCTTGAGCAGTGTCCTGGTACTCAGCCCCCTTCCCAGGACTTTGCAGCGTTACCTGCTCACTCTGGTCAATGTCAAAGAAATTTCATTTCCAAGTCAGGACACTCAGGCTGGTAACATCCACAAACCTGACTGGAATTGCTGCTGGGTCACCAAATTGTGACAGTTTTATCAATAGAGTAAATGTCCCAGAGAGAGAACCTCCAGTTTGGCTACTAAACTGAGCTACGCATGGACTCAGAAGGAGAAAGAGAAAGGGAAAACAGCTGCAAGCTAGAAGGAGACCAACATGCAAGTTCAGAGTGGTTATACAGCCAGTGCTTGCCCCATGATGGAGTTGGGCACTAGTGTACACATTTTCAAGTATCTTCTGACTCCTGCATAAGGCCGCAAGCATTTTGGTCACACACATGGAACTTGGCCAGTTTGATATCGTGACCAAAACAACAGTGAATTAGTTACAAGGCAGGTAGACTGAACATACCAATTGAACACATAAACCCAGTCAACTATGGCAGATCTATGGCATCAAAAAAGTACTTCTACTGGATTTCCAAAACAGTAGAGATGTTGTAAGCTCTCAGGAGGACTCTCAGTTGATGAGATTATAAACAGAATTCTGATTTGTTTGAGAGGAAGTGTACAAAATACTGCCCCCCCACAAAGGCATACCACTACAATTAAAATATTATAGCAACATACCTTCCTTATTTGAAGCATCTGCTGCTTCACATGCAAGATCAACCTCCATAGGATCTTCAGAAGTTTCCGCTCTCCCTTGCATCCCTGTAAGGCAAGCCAAAGGAGGAGAAAAATCAATACTTACAGTATCTGACTAATGTCTAATTCTCAGACTCCGTATGCCTGGGTTTTATTCTCTTTTACTTCTAGCATGCTCTTACTCTTATAGATTCTACTGCTCTATAGTGGCAGCCATTAGAGAAAAGGGCAGAGGATATAAGGGGTGGAGGGGATGATCATGGTCTTCAAATAATTGCTTGAATATCTGTAACGATCTGCACTCTTTTCTAACTGGGATTGTTAAAACCACACTGTGGTGTGTGCTCCTGCCTCCCTGCCATTCCTTCCTTCTTGGTTTTGAAGAATCGCTTCTGCTTATAAAATGCAGTATTGTGATGGGGAACTCATCACACTTACAAAAGTTTCTGTAGCTAGCAGAGTAAAAATAGCCACAGTTCAAATGCAATGGGTAGTCAGATAGAAACTAGAATCTGAATTTAGGAAAATGCATTTTATCGCTGTAACTCAACATTTTTATCTCTTCTGCCTCAGGCTTGTCTAGAAGTTTAGATTCAATCTCCCAATAATATTTGAAATGGAAAAAAAATAAAGTGGTTTTGCTGTTCCATGCACAGTTGTCCTAATACCCTGCCATTTAGAGTGCCGAGAAGCCAATTTTTAGTTAATTTCCATCACTCCTCTTCTTTTTGTGGCCACTATAAAACCTTTTGCACCTATCCTGTGTATGAACTACATGATGTCAAGCTCTCGGTTGCTGAGTGATTCAGACATTCATGTGGTTATTATGAAACGGCAAAGCATGGCAAGGACTGGGACATCTAAAACCCAGTTTACTCTTACAAGGAAATAATTTGTCTCTTTAGCAACGGAGATTAAATGTTCACAGCCCCATAAAACACATTATTTCTCTACCTGTGAAAATCTAGAATGGGTGGGTTTTTAAAAAATGCCTTTCAGCACACTACAGTGTGTGTGCCTTCAGCACACTCCCATAAGTGTGTGTCTACCACTGAGGTTTTCAGCCAGTTTTCTTACTGAGCATATTTAGAAGTCAGTCACAGGATCACAGGATGTCAGGAGTTGGAAGGGACCTCCACAGATCATTGAGTCCAACCCCCCTGCCATAAAATCTAGCTCGGTTCACACAGGAATGCATCCAGAAGGGTCTTGAAAGTCTCCAAAGGAGGAGACCCCACAACCTCTCTGGGCAGTCTGGTCCAAATGGACTGTGACTCTTACAATAAAGAAGTTCTTCCTCATGTTGACATGGAACTTCCTGTGCTGTAGTGCATCCCCTTTGCCCCTTGTCCTATCACAGGGCACAGAGTTTGCCCCCTCCTTCTTGACCCCCAGCCCTCAGATATTTATAAACACTGAGTAGATCCCCTCTAAGTCTTCTCTTCACGTCTGGCCTCACTATGCTGGGAATGCTGTTCTCATAGGCAACTCCCAGTGCACTACTTATGGTCCTGCCAAGCATTGAGGACCAGCACAGAGAGAAAACAACAAAAAATAGCCACCAGAATGCTCAGTTTGCCATCTCAGTCAGTGTAGGAGAAAGTGCAATGGATGATTTTACAGTGATGAAACTGTCAATCGTAATTTTAATAGATCTTATATCTACTACAGGAATCCTTCAGTGGGTTGCTGTATTACCAGCTCCACCTCTTCCTCACCAGTTTAAAATCATCTCTCCATACAAACAAAATATCTGTAAACATCTGTGACTGTGAACCCCACATGTCAGCAAATGTTTATGATGGCCCCTTTGCAGGCATGTCAAATCCTTGATGCTTCTCCAGGGAATGCAGGAGTGTAAGTGGGAATTTCTCCTGAGGTTTCATTGTCACCAAGAGGTCTAAGCTTTCCCAGCATTTACCCACAGCTCTTTTTTGGTTCACACAAAACATAAACCCACATCACCCCACCATGTGTATTTGGCCGGAACTTGTCAAGTACAAGGCTGAGAAGTTATGTTCAAAATCTCTGACTTCTCCTAGCAAAAGCAACATAAAATTTGGGTGACTATGAAATCAAGGGAGATAGCACCAAAATTAAGGTTGTGCTACATTTTGATCATCCCTGAAAAACAGCTCTGTGAAAAGAAAAAATCTGGAAAATCAACAAGCCCACCATGAGCACAGCCTGTAGCACAGACCTTCCAACCATAACACTCAGATGTCTGATGCTAAATACCAACACACTTTGACTGCCAGATGATGCCTCTGAATCTGACTTTGCCTCCTCTAAACTACTATTAACCAAAGAAGGCAGATACGATATGACAGGTTACATCTCAGCTTCCAGTTTCTCTGCTAGCTAAGATCTCAGTCTCCTCTTGTCAGATCCTAAAGACAACTAAAGCTCCCAGGGCCCGTCCCAAGATCTCCTACTAACTAGCTGGCAAGATTGGCTTCACCACACTGCTGACAGGTTTCTCACTTTCCATGTCAGCAATCTCTCATGCAAATGACAGGCAGAAAGGATTATTGGCATTGTGCTAGGTGAGGACAGAGCCCATTTAAAAAGAAGGCATTTTGTGCAAGCATGTGTATGTGTGCACACAGACCACAGAATTAACCAGGTTGGAAAAGACCTTCAAGATCATCAAGTCCAACCTAATATCTTCTAATTAACTAAATGATGGCACTAAGTGCCTCATCCACTCTCCTTTTAAACACCTCCAAGGATTGTGACTCCACCACCTCTCTGGGCAGCCTATTCCAAAGCCAACCACTCTCTCTGTGAAGAACTTCTTCCTGACATCCAGCCTGAACTTGCCTTGGCACAGCATGAGACCGTCCTCTTGTTCTGTCACTGCTTGCATGGGAGAAGAGACCAATCCCCGCCTGGCTACAACCTCCCTTCAGGTAGTTGTAGAGAGCAATAAAGTTTCCCCTGAGCCTCCTCTTCTCCAGGCTGAACACCTCCAGCTTAGCCTCTCCTCATAGGGCTGTGTTCCAGCCCCCTCACCAGCCTTGGTGCCCTTCTCTGGACATGTTCAAGCACTTGAACAACTTTCTTAAATTGTGAGCTAATTAGGGCTGCTGTTGTAGGGACAAAGCCAGAAGCTGTTGAGGGTCGTCAATCCCAAAGGTACGAGCTCACCTTTTGGGGTGGGCAGCCCTAGAGAAGTACTATATAGAGGAAGGACAGCAGCAGCAAATTTGCAGAATTACTTTTTGAGAGGCTTAGAGCCACAAACATTGGCTGGAGAGCACTAGTGTGTGTTTTGCTTTTCAACCTTCTGTCCAAGTCTGAATATCTGATTCCCCATTTTTTCTAGGAGGGGGTTATACTTGCATCAGGAGGGTTTTATAAGAGTATGTTGATTGGTGGATGTTTTCAGGAAGAAAACAATAGCAGGAAACAATGTTCAGGGACAAAGAAGTCAAAACATTTTAAACCACTCACGAACCTCGGGAGGAGGCTTGCACATAATATTGTTCAATTTTTGGGAAGAGTTTCAACCTCCGTTAATCTAAATCTTCATTTGTTCCCTTGCTATTACTGGTGGCAGAAACAGTCACTGAACTGCCATGCATGTAGAAGGGTATTATCCCAAAAGCTTCTTCCCCACCCTGCAGAAAACTTGAGTGCCACACAGAAACAAACCCCTTTCACACAGCAGAACTCGATCAATACCAGATCTGCCTTGACAACCAATTTATCCTAGAGGCCCCCCCTCATCTGCTTGTTTTGATTGCTTCAGGTTAGAGCACAAATAAGTAAGGTATTTCAGGTCTCCAAGCAGGAGCTAGGAGTTACCAAAGGTGAAGGAGGCTGGGAGATACCACTTTCAATTTCAATTACCATTTCCAATTGCACTCCTGACAGAGCTCATTACCTGAACCTTTTGCAGAGCTGTGGAACCAGCCTAGCACTAAATGACAACAGGCTTCTGGTGCAGGCAAGGATGGCTCCGGTTTTTTAAATGCTCAAAATAAGCATATACTGGGGAAGATAGAAACCTCTGTACTGCTGTTTCATCTCTTTTGTTCCCTTTATAGTCCCAACCCATCAATAGTTCCATGTGGTTACAGCTAATGCACTATTCTTTCTTTAGAGAAAGAGATTAACAAGAAGATGTGGTGGTTGTTGGTACATCAGCATCCATTTCAAAAGTGCCCAAATCTGAAGGTCAGATTCTCCACAGCCCTGATAAAGCCTAACAAGTGAAAAGTGTAACTCTCCGCCTCCCCCACTTTGCACAAGGTTTACGCCTATTTCAAGTGGTAAAACAGGACGACTATGCAGGCTTAGAAGCTGTTAACACAGAGCAATCCATAAAACTCATTTCTGCCTCATCACCAGCAAGACTTGCTATGTACTGAGGAGCACCTTTGTAACCAGGAAAGGCAGGCAGGCTCTTCTTCCAGGTAATTCAAAGCAAAATCCCAACACAGTCTCTTCAGAATCGATGAATCATTCCTGGAAGGCACCTGAATTGGGTTTCTGCTCTTAGCTGCCCACTTTAAGGGCGTTTATTTCTCTTTGTTAACTATCAAAGGGAGCTTGGGAGATGGCTCTCTTTTGGCACTGCCAAGCCTTTAAGCCCAGCCTTGGTAGAGCCCTCACAGCAGGTGTGGGTAAGGGATGGTCAAGTGGGCTCTGAATCAGGAATCAGGATTTCTGCTACTAGTAACCTGCTCATTATAAGGTCGTAGACTAGCTTTAAGGCAAACAGCAAACCAGATTTCATGCTTGCAGGTCTGTCAGGGCAATAAGGTGACATTAAGATAACTTAAATATTCCCCAATTCTAGAAGTTTTTCAGCTCAGTGGGAAGTCCTGGCCCTAAGATCATCTGGATTATTTTATGAAGAAGAGAGTTATTAATAATACAGCAATCCAGACAACTATATCTGTGCATTTTACAGGCAAAATGGCACTATTCCCCTAACACCCCTGCCCAACAATTTTGGGCATTGTCACAGAAATTCCAATAAAATACTACCTGGCCCATGGATAATCTGCAACCAGGGGAAGAAGTTCATTAGTTGTAAATTATTTGTAGAGCGGTTGCCTCTACACTTTGAAAAAAAATCACCTCTGTCATTATGCACTATGAAAAACCACACTGCAGCTACTCTGAACGACTCAGATTTCCTTGATTCATACCCACTGAATAAAATCTATTATTTTGGGTTTAGCTGTAAATACGCTTCCCATAATTGGAAGACTCTGAGAGATGCAGGCTTGCTAAAATCCAAATTTCCCTGGTTAAAATGTGAAGGCACCATTTTTCATCTGCAGAAGCAAAAAAAGAAAGACAAAGCTCTTCTGACCCATAGCTGCATTGTCTTATCTGTCAAAGCTTGTTCCATTTCTCTTGCTCTGCAAATAGCCAGAGATGATTTTTCCTTCTTCCCTTCATTTCACTGTAGCTCTTTGCTAATGTGGCTGTCAAGCCTTCACGTACTTTGTTTACTGCTGGTTTTTAGCAGTGTTATAAATGCTGCTTCACTTTGAAACTGAAGCTGTCCATGATACAAGGGCTCAGTTTGACTACTGCTTGACACCTCCATCTGAGATGACTGACCCTTTTAACCACATAAAATTCTGCCACATAGAAGATTTATGCTGTCTTTATGCATGGTTCTACATGCAAAACTATCCAACCAGCAGCTTTCGACACCCTAAAACAAACAGAGAAATAGCAGCCCGTCTGTACTTCGTTATGTTCAAGTCAGTGGGCAGCTTTCCCCTCACAATCCAACTGCAATGTACAGGTTGAGCACAACAGTGCAGAGTCTGAAAGAATAGAACCACCACAGAGGTGCCTCTCAAAATTCAGTGTGGTTGCTAACAATAAATCTCTCCATCTGTTAAATCAGGAATATTCTACCTTGGTCAAAAAAACACCACCCCACCCCAGGAATTAGGTGCCACAGAGATGAAAAGACAACTCAAGCAGGCAGATTCCCAAGGAAGGTGTTCTGGCTGGGAGGCCAGCTTTGCCAGGCCTTTGAAGACACTGAGCATCACTTCTTAATGCCACATGTGGGCTGTCAGGATTCACGCTGCAGCCTCTGCATTGTTAAATGGAGTGTTACACTTCCTCCTTTTGGCACTGTGTCTTTGTCTCCCAGAGTAACCCAGCGCAATGAAGCTCCCTGTCCCTCCAGTGTAGCGTGCATCATCTTGGCTCTCTGTGTTTGTGCACACAGCTATACCTAAAGGCATTGCCTGCTTCCAGCCACTGTTATTTCCAGCTCAAGCTGAACTGCATTTTTTTTTAAACGAGATTTTAAAGTGTCTGAGATCCTCTTATCCCTATCCCCTTCTAGCCCTTTATTAAACATTCTGTTAGTAAATCTCATTATGCCTCCTTTTCCCTAAAGGTGGGAATGGCAAGGTAATGAGGGTCGTCTCTCAGCAATCTGGTCCATAAAACCCTCACAAATTTGGCATCTCTCAAATCGCTAATGCCCATCAGGAGCTCTTTGTCTCCTTTCTCTCTCGGTAACAACAGGATAAACCTGCACAGCAGGCTCTTGTTGAATACCAGTGCATATCGGTTTAAGGAAAGGCCTTTTGAATCTTTTTTTTTAAACTTCTCTGGAAAATCCTTAGCTATGTAAGAGGCCAAGTTGCTGTTTTACAGATGCTCTTTCTCCTCTCATCAAAGGAGAAACCTGCAGCACAGAATATCTGAAATGGAGCACCCAAGAAGTTTTCAGCACATTCCTCAATCACTTGCCTGGTTGTATTCATACTAGCAGATCACCTGTCCCAAACAGCTTCCAAAGCCCTGGTGCTCCATTTCCCTGCCTATAAATACAGCAGACAGCATGCTCAGCAGTATTATGAAAATGGCATGTTTATTCACTTTGCTTTCCTATTCCATCTTTCATCCTGCCATTTCAACCGTTTATGACACTTATAAGTGAACTGGCTCACTTCCTGATCACTAGCTTGCTGATTCTAACAAGCCACACAGTTGTGAGGAAGGCATTGTGGCCACAGGAGCAAGTTGGTTGAACAACCAGTCTGCCAGAACAGCACCTGCACCTCCACTCCCATTGCAACAGGATTTTCTCTGAAGGTTCACCATGCTCATTACCATGTGTGAAGTTTGAACTGTCCTTGTAAGGCAAGTTTAATTCCTTTTGTAACCACTCTTCTGGGATGAGGACTCACTCCTTAATTCTGAAGAACTGATCTGGGAGCCCAACAGCTTTAACTGGCCTTGCTTTCCCCTCCAACACGAACAACTTAATAGCTTGTGCTGCTGCTGGATTTTCCATCAGCACATACTGTGCCCCTTGAGCATTCCCCTCCAAAGGGAGACTGAGAGCCCTGGGGCTGTTCAGTCTGGAGAAGAGTGAGAGGAGATCTCATCAATGTGTACAAATATCTGATGGGTGGGTGTCAAGTGGATGGAGCCAATCTCTTTTCAGTGGTCAGCAGAAATAAGACAAGGAGCAACAGCTACAAACTGGAACATGGAAAGTTTCAGCTCAACGACAAACTTCTTTACAGTGAGGGTGACAGAGGACTGGAAAAGGCTGCCCAGAGATCTTGTGAAGTCTCCTTCTCTGGAGACTTTCAAAACCTGCCTGGGTACGTTCCTGTGTGAACCATCCTAGGGGATCTTGCCTTGGCAGGGAGGTAGGACTTTGATCTTTGGAGGTTGCTTCTAACCTCTAAAGTTCTGTGATTCCATTTCAATCTTGCATTAACCTATTTTCTGAGCATTTCAAACGATCTTGAGACAACAGTAACAAAGTGATAAACCGTGAAAGCCAAAAAGGTCCTGGATCTTCTGAGCAGTCCAGATCTTTCAGAATACCTCTCTATTTCAGAAAGAGGGAAGAAAGTTTCCATTTCCCTCTGAAGGAGCCACACCAAGCAAAAGAGACTGCCAGTCCTGGGCCCTGAGCAGCTGCATGACAAGTAGGTGGGTGCTGGGAGTGAACAGAAACAGTATTTATAAAATAAATAATAAGGTAAGAGTGAAGAGGCAGAGAGTAAGAACCTGTGATGACACAAATAGCAAACTGCACCAGAGATGGAAGTTAGAAAAATCCATTTCAGATAAGCATCCTCATTTAGACTAAGTCCTCACTTCCCAGCTACAGAGGATACGCTGATGGGTGAAGAAGCGTGCCACCCACAGAGGATGAAAGCAAGTGTGATGGGGGCGAGGGAGGAGCTCTGTGGAGGGCTTGCGCTGCTGTTTGCTGTGGTGGGCGGGGTCACACTGCTGCCACAAGCCAGGGTGGGTCTTGTCCATGCCCCCTCCTTCCGCATGGGCCATGGCAGCTCCCGCGCTGCCGCTGCCCACGCCCCCTCCGTCCGCATGGGCTGTGGCGGCTCCCGCGCTGCCGCTGGGGATTTGCCGTGCCGGGCCAGTTCCGTCCGGTCCGCTGCTGACTGAACTGCCATTTCTGCTGGGTGAGCCGCGTGAGGCTTGAGTTCCCTCCTCAGCAGCAGTGTTGAAAGGGCACATGCAATTACAACAGCAGCTTCCCCCTTCCCCTTTCATTTTCGTTTTTAAAACGGCAACTACACGTGGCTGCCACGTGGTCCACGCGAGGAACGCGATAGCCACTGCCTGTGCTACATTTAGACACAATGAAAACACAGCTACCGCGCCTCTAGGCTCAGCATCAGAGCATAAATGGTCAGAACGGTTCCAGGTCCCAGATGCATTTGCAGCCCCAGTAAAGTTCCCCACATAATCCACTAGAAATACATACATCCTGACTGGTAAACCTTTACAAAATTCTAATACGTTATCTATTATTAACCATACTACACGGTATGTACCACATCCAAAACAACCACCCCAAAGCCTGAATAATTAAAACCTTGAGCACATCCATTTTTTATGTCCAAATGTCATCCGGAAAAAAATTAAAATATTAGCCCCATGTTGATAAGGCGCCAATTAATTTGGTTTGGGTTTAATCCAGCTACCCCTGAGCCCAAAAGCCCAATAAATACTCAATCCAATTTGGAAGTAAAAAAGGTATAAAACTTTAACAATAAATGGGAGGGAAAAGGGTTTTTTACAGAAGGTGGGAAAAAAGTGGAACCAAAATGCAGGGTATGGGGAAATGAGGGAAAAAAATACAGAAGCTGGGGAGAAGGGAGAAAAAAGGGGAAACAAAATGCAAATACAACCCGTGGAAGGCAATGGAGTCCAAAGGCTGAAATGGATGGTTTTGGTGTTAGATGAAGGCAGGATGTAGGAATTTGATGGTGAAAAGCAGTAAATCTAACTTCCAAATAAAAATAGTGGTGCTCTCCAGGAGGGTGGCAGAGGAGCACGTGGCAGTCTGGCAGCAGAAGCAGCAGAGTAGTTGCTCAGGCTGCCAGGATGAGAAGAGAGAGAGGACATGATGGCTCCTCCTTTTTATAGCCAGGTCCTAGCAGGAAGTGGGAGTGGCTAACCATGACACCTGGGAAAAGGTCAGACCACCCCTTGGGAGGAGTCAGAGGGTTCCCAGGTGGGCTTAACCCTTTACAGGAAGTTTTGCCTTTCTGGTAATACACAGGCAGAACTGCTCACCCACATGGCAGAAACCATTTATTTCTGGGGTCACTACTTCTGAAAAAGGTCAAAGAGGACCCCGGGAAAATACTCTGTTCAATACCTCTTTGAGGAAACTGCTGCCAAGTAGAGACTATTGCAACAGTAGGACTCAATGATTTTAGAAGTATTTACCCATCAAAACAATTATATAAGAAGAATGAGCTTCAAAGTAACAGGGAAGAGCAGCAAAAGGGTAAATAAGGAGGGTGCATGAATCTACCTGAAAAGCAGCAACAATATGCAGCTCGAGTGAAAGACCTTTCCCTGTTAATCATCCAGAGAACTCAATCAAAATTTCGCAGCTTAAAGAAAAACTTAATATTCACAGCAAGGAAAGGAGTATAAAGTTCAGCAAAGTTCTGCTAATAGATGGAGCTTTACAGGTGGCTTTCAAACATTTTGTGATATAAAGGTAAAACAGCCAGTATGAAAAATAAAAAATCATTTCAAACCTCCAAATAAAAAAAAAAAAAAAACCAAACCACACCAACCCTCAGTAAATACTGTCTTTGGAAAGAGTATCTGCATATCTAAAGGCTCCTCACTCCTGACTGAGAAATTCCATTTTAGTTCTTAAAAAACTGTTAGCTTCCTAAACCTGAACATAACATGCAACTCATTTGCTTGAATAGAAACGGTAATTGGCAGCACTCAATAACAAAGACCTTACAGGTGATACTTATCATATCGTTTTCCCCTACCAAGATGCACATTCAATAATCATAATTTTCCAAAAGGGATTAAAGAACTATACTTCCTCCCCCCTCAGCCCCCTCAAGCTGAGCTCTGCTCTGCACTCTTTCAAAGACAACATTTTATAGTCAGCTTTAACTATGTGGTCATGAACACAAATTTCCTTTAAATGACTAATACCAAGCTCCTCACCTGTTCCAGTTCTCTGGTCTCTTGTTTCAGACCTGGATGGAGACTCACCAAAATAGAAGAGATGTTTAAATGGAACACACAGAGACACAGGCTATATATGTGTACATATTTACATTCAAGGGCAGGAAACTTCGTAAACAAATGACTGAGGGTAGTTTTCCCTCTGTAAAGAAGGGAAGAGTTGAGTGATGGATGGTGGTGCTGGATGCATTACCCTAGGCAATCCTCCCCATTCTGCTCAGGAAGTGTCTTGCACCCAGCAGAGAGAAGCCATCACTGGAATGTGGCTTTTGGAGATTTGTGTGGCTTTTGCTGTCAGAGGATGGCATTAATGCTGACTGCTGCCTCCATTTCGCTGGTGGAAGCCTGGCATCCACCTCTGCAGCAGTGAGCCAGCCAACAGCAGCCAGCCTCAAAGGCTACATTTCCTCCTATTTTCTGCTGATAAACAGATGAGTATAGGAGCAAAATTTTACAGTGATGCTGTGGAGTAAGATGTTTCCAGAGGAAATAACAGAACTACATCAGAGCAAGGCCTGCTCTAACCACTGGCTGTCCTGTATCAGCAGACAAGAACATCCTCCTCTGAACACAGCCTATAGAAATTAGAAATCTCCAAATCTCAGCACTGGCAGAGGGAATCACGTGCCACCTACTCCCAAACCAAGACAAGCTTAAAAGAACAACCTAGTTAGTACTTGTGGGCATTTCAGTTTCTTTGGTGGCAGTCATGCTCTTGTAACCATTTCAGTAGCATGCCTTAAAATCGACTTTTGCCACTGACACTTTGCGGAATGAGTGAGGTGCAGAGCCTGACAGCAATAGCATAGCTGGTGTTTAGCAGTTGAAACACCCACCTGCCCTCCTGACACTCACCTCCTCCCACTAAGCCAAGAGTGTTTCCAAAATGCTGAAAAGCACTATGAAAACATGCCTCCTGTGGGTTGCTTTCAGAAAGAAGTAATTCACCAGCCTGGGTGTTATCACGTGTACTGTAGGAGCATACCACCACACAATGATTAGTTGGGCTGGTATTGCCTGGCAAGGATGGATTTAGAGTACCAAATCAGTTTTATTTGCTCTATTTCTTAGGAGAAAAATTTAAGACCGAACTAAAAATTTGTAGCGCAGAGTTAGAAACACTTTTCCCGCAACAGAGCTTCCAAAAGGCAATTCTGCAGTCCAGGAAAAAAGTAAGTGTCAGTACTGGCAGTCATACACTTGCCTCTCTTTCTCATGGACAGCCATTATGCAATGTTGTCTGAAATTACAAATGCTCTTTCTGGCTCACAATGGGAAACAACACTAATATGCATCGCAGAGTGTGAGATATAATGTGCAGTGCTATTGCTGCCTTTGATTTGTCTTCCATTTATATCATCTCCCAGTAAGAATTACACAAAGACAGAGCTGCAGATTTTTCTTCTCAACTTTTTTTTTCATGTTTCATCCTTTGTTTGGTTTATAAATTCTAGGGTCTAACTAGGATGTTACATCTGAGACAGGAATTTACATTTAGATAACATAATGGAAGGACTCCTAATAACCATAATCCTGCCCCTCCAAAAGGCTCCCAGAGTACTTCCCAACTGACCTAAGCTTTTAAAACCGGGATCTAGCTTATTTGCTTTAAGAAGAAGATTTCTTTTTCTTTCTCTAGTAACCTAACATTCAGGTTTCATTTTCAGTTGAGTCCTCATTCCCCCCCCCACCCCTAGTCATCCCCCACCAGTTTTGTTTTTTTGTTTGCTTTTGCTTTTTTTTCCCTTTGATATTAGTGAGTCTAATTCCCTGTGCTGTCCCTGACTTAGTCTCTAGCTATCAAAATAGCTCCAGTTTGTAGTCTGGGAGAAAATCCAGGAAAAGACCCTGAGCAGAGTGAGGGCGGATGATGACTACAAGAGGAAGGACACTTGGTGTCTTGCAAGATACAAAGAAAACAGTAGATACCCACAGATTGCAGAACACTTACTGGATATTCAGGACCCCACACAAGGGCTCTCCAGTCACAGGCAAACAAAAAATCATCAACATTCATTACAGCCACAGTAAATTGCTCTTGAGAAGTCCTCAGCCAGCTTCATCAACTCTGACACTTACCAATGTTAACACCCAGGGCAGACCAATGGTGGATTATGACTAAACCATTACTGTTACATTGGGTGAAAATTGAAGCAACTAATTGGAAAGCTTAGGCACCTTTTTTTTTTAACCATCTTCCCTTCACTTCAGATTATTGAAGATTCTTCAAAGTAATGTTATATCTTGAGGCACCAAATAGAAACTAGAGGCCAAAAATACAAGGCACATAACAGAGTCTTTAAGAAATAAAGAGCAGGAGGGAAAGGCAATTTTCAGTTCTGCCTCAATATGTTTCTTATTAGAGAACAGGCTTTCAAAAAGACCAAGATTTTTCCCTGCAGCACTGGAGATTGCACCCCTCTCACCATCAAACAGTCTTTTAATACACAGGTTGTTCTAGATGCCAGCAGACATAGATCAGTATTTTTAAAAAGCATATGACTAACATTAGAAGCTCTTTAAAATGGGAGTTCAGATCCTGATTTTCAAAAGCTTCAAGCACCTAGTAGCTCCAGTTGGCTTCAAACAGTCTCATTTCCTTGGGATGTGCTCAGTATTTTTTAAAATAAGGCCATCTATTTGGAATACTAAACATGGACTTAAAATTTCCATGCCAGCTCTCTCTCACTAAGGATGACACACGTGCTTAGAAAGCTCAGTGACATTATAACCAACAATATGGCTTTTGATTTCTTTTTCCCACAACAGAGTTTACAGAACTGCTAACAAAATCATTATCTGTCATGAAAACTGGCAAACTCTCAAATCTAAGAAGATAACTACAATTTTCCTTGAAACTATTGAGTAAGTCTGTAACATCTCCCCATATCCCCTTACCTGACAGCTAACATGGGTTCCTTACAATGAGGTGTCCTGAAAGCCAGCCAGAATACAGTAGCCAGTGCTGTGGGATAATCAGAAATGCCACATGCCATATAAAAATGCACACATAAGAAACCCAGTCTGGCATGCTGCAGTACTTAGCCCTTCCTGTAATGCCACCCCATTGCCATGGGGTGCCAGGAAACTTCAGGCTAATACTTGAGATCCTAGCATCAAAGTTGAGACCTTGACCAATTAAGCCAGAAGAGAAAAAAATGTATGAGGAATTGATAGTGGTAGACCTTTGTCCTGCTAAAGGAGGATGACACATTAAAAGTATTTCCTGAAGCTAAACTCCTTCAGACTGCTGGATTTGGATCACGTTTTATGATTTATTAATAATGAAGAGCTTCTAAAGCTCATGAACTTGCAGATGCCCAAAGCCTTTTCATTATATGGTTTTCAACTATTCTAGGCTTAAAAAAAAAAATTAAAAATTATATAGTCATTCCACCCTTGGGTCAACTCAGCAACATCTCCTCTGTTCTTAACCCTTGAGAACCCACAGCTGGAGGACAGCACAGAGCATGAGGGTCAAAATTAGAGGCTACAGATGTGCAATGTGCAGTATTTCTCCTGGTCTGGGTCTGCAAAAATTTGTACACTGGCTTGAGGATTGCCATTACCTCCAGCCTCCACAAACGCTTCAGCATCTGTTACATTCATCGAAACTACTGAAGCTTGCAATATAATGCAAACAGTGCTAATCCGCTGGTGTCACTGACTTCAGCCTTGACAGACGTTTTCCCAGAGTCACAGATAAAAACCAAAGGATCCAGCCGTAAAGGATTAAGAGTGGTGTCACCTAGAATTAAGTCACTGGCCCTGAACCATGTTTTCGTTCAGCCCTGTCAATTGTAAACTTCACAATATCTTAAAGCCAATACTTGTCGAGTTTCTTAAATATACGTATATGTATTTATATTGATATTGATTTATAGTTTCCTCATTTACTCCTCTTCAGTTCACTAAAGACAATGAATCTGAAAGTTTGAGGAGACTCAACCAACTTCACTTCACAATTACAGAATCACAAAATTAACCAGGTTGGAAAAGACCTTTGAGATCATCAAGTCCAGCCTATAATTGTACACAGGATGTTTCTTAAGTATATAAGGAAAGCAAAGAAATAAAATAAACACCTTCCATGGTTCTTTTCACACAGAATCTCTTTTAAATGATAGATTCTAAAAGGGGAGAGCCTTTAGGTGGTGTTTACCCAAAGAGCTTACAGACCACAGCAAATCTAGATAAATGCCTTGCTTACCAGGCTCCCTTGTTATTCTGGTGGAAGCTGTAAGTTAAAAGTCTGCACCCTTTCAGTTACCAGGACATGTGGTGATTTTGGGTGGTAGGGGGAACAATAAGCTTTGTGCCTTAACGATGTACTTCAGTTCACATTGGATATCTGTGATGATAGTGAGTAGTGACTGAAAATCGTGTAAGGGTCCTAAGTGCAGAGTCTGGTGAAACCCACTGTGTTTTGGGAGTACTGTGCAAAGCCAACTTTGGCTTGGTACTGTACACAAGAAGTACTTGCAGAGTAAGGAATTTGCACAGCAGAGGCTAATCCCCATTTACAGACGATAGCTATGCATTCTAGGTTTGCCTAAGGAATATGGACTTGCAACAGTGCAACAGCTGAATAAAGCAAAACTTAAGCCACAACCATACCTCAAACATAGAGAAGGAAGAGGAGAGGGTAAGCTTCTCTGTCATGCCACATCATGTGGCACCTTGCAGAAGTTTTGGCTGCTTTACCTCCTGCCATTAAAGCTTGCAGAAGCACCTGGCTCTGTCTGGAGACCAGCTGGGCATTCAGTAGCAGCCCCAACACTGCACCAAAGCCATGGCAGCTACTGCATCCTGCAGGCAGCGGGTGGTCCTGCTACACAGGGAACTAACTGGAAAAAGCACATGTGGAGTTGATCAAAATATTTCTAACTAAACCTTTTCCTGAATCAAATTACCTTTTTTTTTTTTTTTTTTCCCCTTTTAAAAGAACAGATAGTTTTATGGGAAACGACATGTTTTGAGGGAGTCATACAAATGAAGCCTGGGAAGCTCAGCATTTCCAGACAAACGTTGCTGGCTCTTGCCAAAACCCTGAACTGAAACAATCAGATTTCTGTTTAAAAAAAAAAAAAAAAAACAAACAAT
>VWZI01012643.1:80571-150849 GCA_013396835.1 Psilopogon haemacephalus
AAAAGGAGTAAGAAGTTTTAAATAGTAAAAAGTTCCCAAATTTCAAAGGAAATTAGTAGTTTGATTTAGTAAAAAAAAAAAAATCACAGAGGGAGGAAGAAGAGGGAAGCAATGCTGCCTAGTGAGCAGGATACTCCTATTAGTATTGATCATTCATGCAACAAGTATTTCTGACAGAGCTAAACAAGATATTCTTTAACTAGCAAGAGCTGGAGGAAGCCTGCTGGTCACAGATGATACATGTGTAAGACAGCAGGCCACCTGTGTTGAAAGTCCATTAAATGGATGCTCCAAGTAGGCTGGATAAGCATGCAGTCTTTGCACCCTTTGAGTAGAGACAACCATGGGTGGTAGCTTGCATGGTATTACTGGTTCAAATTTGGGAATTGTGTGGCATGGCTATATGGTAGTAACAATGAATGACGATAGTGACAATACTCCTGGGGTTCAAGTGACCCTGAGTTATCCTTCTCCATCTTCCCTGTCAGCAAAATTCATAGAATCACAGAAATATTTTGGTTGGAAAAGACATTTAAGATCATTGAATCCAACAATTCTCTCTACCAAGGCTGACGCTAATCCATGTCCCTTAACATCACATTTCTGACTCTTTTAAACACCTCCAGGGATGGGGATTCAACCATCACCCCAGGGAGACACTTCAAGAGTTTTGGATCCCTTCCAATGAAGAAGTTTCTTCTAAGTCCAGGATAAACCCCTCTTGATGAAACCTGTGACCGTTTCCTCTTGTCCTGTCACTTGTTACCAACCTTGTAGACCGAAGGAAATCATATAATGGTTTGGTTCAGAAGGGACATCAAAGATCATCTAGTTCCAACCCCCCACCATAGGCAGGGTCACCTCCCACTAGAACAGGTCACTCAAGGCCTCATCCAATCTGGCCTTGAACACTTCCAAGGAGGGAGCAGCAACAACCTCCCTGGGCTACTTGTTCCAGTGTTTCACCACCCTCACTGTAAAGAACTTCTCCCTAACATCTAGTTTAAATCTCCCCTCTGCCAGTTTAAACCCATTCCTCCTCATCCTGTCATTACAAGACCATGTAAGTAGTCCCTCCAAAGCCTTTCTGTAGGCCCCCTTCCGATACTGGAAGGCCACTGCAAGATCTCCTCGAAGCCTTCTCTTCTCCAGGCTGAAGAACCCCAACTCTTTGTAGCCTGTCCTCATGGCAGAGCTGCTCCAGCCCTCTGATCATCAAAATCCACCTGGCTTCAACCTCCTTTCAGGAAGTTGTAGAGAGCCAGAAGGTCTCCCCTCAACCTCCTTTTCTCCAGGTTAAACAACCCCAATTCCCTCAACTGCTCTTCAGAAAAGTTGTGCTTTAGACACTTTACCAGCTTTGTTGCCCTTCTCTGGACCTGCTCCAGCACCTTAATGTCCTTCTTAGAGTGAGGGGCCGAAAACTAAACACAGTACTTAAGGTGAGCACAGAAGGTTTCATGTCATCAGTGCTGAGTACAGCACTATTTCCTTAAATATAGTAGCAATTCATAACCCAAGAGATGACTTAATAGTGTACCAATCACAGTACAATAGAAATATAATTAAAATAGACCCAAACTAAAGCTCATCCAGTTCAGTTCACCAGTTCTTCAATCTCATGGCACATTTGCTACAGCAAAGCTTTGAAGTTCAGGTCCATTTTACCTCTGCCAGTCCTCAGGTTTACTAACTCTGAATTAATGCATCTCCTTTTATAGCCCAAACACAAAAGAACTCTGCAAATAACTGAAAGAAGCGATAAGGACTCCGGGTGACATAGATCATGTACTGTACACGGAATTACTTTCCCCAGAGAGAGCCCACGTAGCAGCGCTTTGTGACATTCATCATTAAAGTTCAGTCCTTGGAGTGCTGCCATTTTGGTCGTCTGAAGCCAGCTCTCTGCCGATAGAGCGGAGCTTATAATGAAAGGTCATTCCTCTCGAGGGCAGCGCAGCAGTGATTTGAATATCGAGCCTCGGGAAAGGTGGTTTTCTCTCCTTAGCTGCTTTTATTTCAAGCAGTCTTTCAAGAGCTGCTAGCAGGCCAATCAGGTGAGGTATGGGATGGTTTATAGGAACAGAAGTGGAAGGTTGAAGCCGTCAAGCCTCTGAAAACTAGAAACTGGTGAAAGGAGGAAAGGGAGTTGCCTTCTTGCCAGAACTAAATTCCTGGTAATATATAGTGTTGGATCACAGACAAAGCATTTTGAAGAAATGCAGAACTTGCACAATTCTTGTAATGAAAATTTTGGGCCTCTCTGCTGTCCTTGACCACCTCAGCTGAGCAGAGCCGAGGTTGGACTAGCATCCTATGCCTTCCTCCAGCTTCTCTGTGGACGTATCACAGAATCACAGAATTGTTTTGGTCGTAAAAGACCTCTGACATCAAATCCAACCACTGAGTAACACCACCATGGCCATTAAAGCGCATACCCAGGTGCTATGTCTGCATTTTTTGTGAATGCCTCCATGAATGGTGACTCCACCATCTCCCTGCACAACCTATTCCAATGCCTGATGACTCTTTCAATAAAGATTTTTTTTCCTAATATCCAACCTAAACCTCCTCTGGCACAATTTCAGGGAGAATGTTCCCCCCGTTCCCCTCATTCCAACTCCTTTTAGGGAGTTGCAGAGAGCAATGAGGTCTCCCCTCAGCCTCTTCTTCAGACTAAACAATCTCAGTTTCCTCTGCTTTTCTTCTCCAGACCTGTTCTCTAGACCCTTCACCAGCTTTGTTGCCATTCTCTGGATATGCTCCAGCACCTCAATGTCCTTCTTGTAGTGAGGGCCTCAAAACTGAACACAGTATTCAGGGTGTGGCCCCATCAGTGCTGAGTCTGGGGGCATGATTACTTCCCTACTCTGGACACACATCACCAACAGCAAGGCTGCTCATGGAGCAACCAGAGACCCCCTGCTGTTCCAGGCAAGCCTCCTCAACAGAATCCCAGCAGAATCACAGCAAGAGGACAAATGGGATGGTGTGAAGCCTGCCCAGCAATTTGTACCTGCTGCAGTTGTTCTCAAAGGGTTAGAGCTCTCTCTAGTTCCAAAGTCTGTGGCAGTCCTGACGACTTAGCTAGTAGACAGGACAGAGATATAGTAAAGCATGGAGCAGCTTCAAGTGGTGTGCTTTCATTCTGCATGTGGCTTTTGGGTCCTGAAGTCTTTGACCAAAGACTCTTCCACCTCCCAGTCCATTAAGAGAAGGTGGAAAAACAGCAGGAAAATGGCATTTCCTAGAAATTCTGACAAAGTATATAACTAGCTCCTTTAAAAGCAGACTTTGAAATGCCATGGGCTTGCTTTGTTCCCAGCACATTCCCAGGGAGAATGTCAGGTCACATAACTCATTTGTTATCTTTACACAGAGGAGCTCCACTAAGCACCAGCCATCATAAAAATACTAACATTCCTTTTTGTGNGGGGAGGAATGGTGGGGGAGGGGGAAAGCCAGTTAGCATTTCAAACATTACCACACAGTCTGTAAATAGCAATGTCAATACATTGGGGAGCTGCACTCCTCCTTCCTTTAACGGCAGCCTGAGTTACTCAGATTGAGGTAGTAACGTTACAGACCTTCCCCATGACACCAAACTTATCTTCTGCATTCATTGAGTCACACTCTTTGCATTTGATTTTTCTCGATGGCTTAAAAAAAAAAACAAAACAAAAATTGGAATACCGTAAGAGCAGCATTTCAATCTAGTCTTACAGAAAGCACTGATCTCTGGGTAATGCGCATTCAGGAGCAGCTACTTTTTAGAGACACCATGAAGGGGGTTGTCAGGGAGAAATCTGCAATAACTGAGGTAATCATCTTCATGTTTGTGAAAACACTCCCATTTTCCCATCATCCACAGACACTTTCACAGAACCACAGAATTTACCAGGTTGGAAAAGACCTTTTAGATCACCAAGTCCAACCTATCACCTAACACCTTCTAATTAACTAAACCATGACACTAAGTGCCTCATCCACTCTCCTTTTAAACATCTTCAGGGGCCAGGACTTCACTGCCTCCATGGGCAGTCCATTCCAATGTCAATCACTCTTTCTGTGAAGAACTTGTTCCTGACATCCAGCCTAAACCTGCCCTGTCACAGCTTAAGACTGTCCCCTCTTGTTCTGTCAGTGGTTGCCTGAGAGAAGAAACCAATCCCCATTTGGCTACATCCTCCCTTCAGGTAGTTGTAGAGAGCAATAAGGTCCCCCCTGAGCCTCCTCTTCTCCAGGCTGAACACCCCCAGCTCCCTCAGCCTCTCCTCGTAGGGCTTCTGCTCCCTCACCAGCCTTGTTGCCCTTCTCTGGACATGTTTAAGCACCTCAACATCTCTCGAATTGAGGGGCCCAGAACTGGATACACTACTCAATGTGTGACCCTGAGTACAGGGGCAAAAGGACTTCCCTATTCCTGCTGGTCATACTATTCCTGATACAGGCCAAGATGTCATTGGCCTTCTTGGCCATCTGGGCACACTGCTGGCTCATGCTGAGACACTGTCAACCAGCACTCCCAGCTCCCTCTCTGCCTGGCTGCTCTCCAGCAGCTGTCCTCAGCCTGCAGTGCTGCATGGGGTTGTTATGGCCAAAGTGCAAAATCTGGCACTTGGACTTTTAAAAATTCATGGCATTGGACTGTGCCCATCTATTCAGCCTGCCCAGGTCCCTCTGCAGAGCCCTCTTACCCTCTAACATGTCAACATTTGCTCCCAACTTGATGTTGTCTGCAAGCTTACTGATGGAGGACTCAATCCCCTCATCCAGATCATCAGTAAAGATATTAAACAACAGGATTGTGTTTGCAGCTATCCATTTTAATTATATCTAAATATTTATCTCCTGAGTTGCTAAATTAGTAGATATTTAATTCTAATGATGCAACCACCTGATGGCCTAGTGCTCTCATTTGCCTGTAAATGCCAAACACAAGCCACTGAATTCAATTATGTGACAAATGGCCACAGGTACCTTGAAGGTATCCAACATCCCACAGAAAATCTGTGTTTTGCATTGCTTAAATAGCTCTATCTCATGTTTTATAGGGAGGGAGGGAAGAAGGAAAAAGTGATAGTTTGTTGTTCTTTTTTAAGGGAAAATCACCTTTGCAGTTGCACAGCTAAAGCTTAGAGATTAATAATAAAAGCATGTATGTGGCACACAGAAACAAATGTTGCTCAATGTCAAATGCAAAGCAAGACACAAATGTCCTTTTCTGTTAATTAAATAAGCTTTCACCTCAGTTGCTCTGATCTGTAAATAAGGCTCCCAAGCTAGAACAAATCTGAGAATTAAGCAAATAAAAAAAAAAACAACCACCCCTAAACCAAAATAACTCAACCCAACAGTCTACTAGTACTAGTTAGCTAATTATATTTGTCATTTTTCATTTAGGGAGTCCTAAACATTAAAACAGGTTAAAAACAGTAATACCCAGGTGCTGGTCCCTAAGGGCAACAGCCCTCCTCTGAATACCATCAGTCATTAGGCACTGATAAACTGCCAAAAACCAAGGGCATCCCTTAATATTCTGAGAGATAAGAATGGGAAAGATGGCCAGACAGGTGGATGGGAGGACAAACAGAAAGAAGGGAGGGAGAGAAGGAAGAACACATGACTCATCCCCAACACTAAATAGCATTACATCCTTCTGCAGCTATGTCTAACCTCTAAGCATTTGCTTTCCAAGCTCTTTACTGAAATTGTTCAGGTCCCTAACAGATCTCCTGGAAGCAAAATAAGGGGGTGTGCAGTGTGGTGTGTATGTGCTGAAAAGCTGAGATGTGCTTGATGAGATGGGAAAAACAGGAAGCTTCTGAAAGGGTGAAAAATCTCCGACCATCTGTTAGTGGTGCTACAGAGAGAAGAAAGAGGGAGGACAAAGGGGCAGCTCTCTGCAGAGAGGAGGTACAGGACTCCAGTAATTACTGGGTCACTGAGACCATTACAGCCTGTGAAAGCCCATGAAAAAAGTTTAGGAGGCTCAGCAAAAACAACAGCTCTTAGCAAGAAAAGCATCTGCAGAAAGTGAATCGGAGCAGCTTTACCCTTGATACATCCACTAATTAGAAATGATAGGTAATAGATTGGGGCAGCGAGGCCCTAGATCAGAACAAGATCTTTTCTGGTGACCTCTCTACTTGTCTCCTTCAATTGCTGTTCTCCAAGGCCTTGCAGATGGTACTCTCTTTAAATTAATACCACCCTGCCAGCCAGAAGGGAGCTTATGTTTTACTTGGCAATACAGGTGAACAGCCTGCATTTAGGTTTCAAAATGAATGCCCCAGGTGTTTCATCAATATGGCAAGCAGCTGATGTGCTCCAGCCTCCTCAGACCTGCTTAAAGGCTCATCTGTGTTTTCCTCTCTCTAAGACCAGCTAGAGAAAAATCACACAGCATTCAGGGAGTAAACTTTGCACACTGGAGCAAAATCTGAGCTGTCTTAGCTCTAAATGGCTTTCTCAGCCATGAGCTGAGAACATGCCAGTGTGAGTCACATGAAGAGCTCTCTCCTGTGCCTTCTCTCCTATGAGATGGATAGGAGTTACGGCTGACTACAGGTGCAAGCTAGCAAAGAGCAAGCTGGTTTTAACACCAGAAGCTGTGACCAAACCCCTGCCAAAAAGCAGTGCTACACTAACTCTGGCTTCAGGGTGTGAATACATGCAGCTGATTTCCTTCCCTCCCACACACAGCTTCTTCTCCAATTATTTCAGCTGTGTGCTGTGATCCCGGCAGATTCACAAGCTGCACAAGAGCAGGCTACACACATCCTTGGATGAGAATCCTCATTTTGAAGGAAGCTGTATCAGAATCAAACACATTGCAGTGTGCTTCTATCTCCAGGATCAGGTATAAAACCCAGGCCTTGACTACCTGTGGCAGGTAAACACCCTGCAGCAGCTTTGATAAAAACAAATGGCACTAACAGTATTCTTTGGCCAAATCTTGACGTGAGTGTCTCTCCACCAGGGTCTCCTTTGAAGGTTCATTTGGAAAGATTTCCCATGTCTTAAGCTGGTAGTGTTAAACATTGGCTACATTTAATGCCAGAGGGAACAGTTTCACAAGCAGATTCTATGATCTCTGTATGTATCAGTTTCTAAGATAGCTTAAATTCCTTTAGATAGGTACCGGATATATATGTATTTCTTATCATCTGCTTTTCGTACTCCAAGAGCCAGCTGGATCTGCAAGCAGAAATGTAGTCAGAAAATCTATTTCCCTCCATGCCCTACATAATGCTGGAAGCAGGCAATACTAGAAATACTGTTTAAGGACTTTCCCCCTTTTCTTTCTTTTCGTGTTTAAGCAAACTTGCTCATGTTGCAGGGCCAGGACCATGATAAAAATCAAAGATAAAAAGTGGCCAAACTTTTGGACGCTTATCTGAGAGCAGATGTGTTCCAGCTGGCCCTTGACATGTGGTTACTGACTCAGGTTGATATTTGCAAGCAGATTTATGATGAGACAGGCATAAAAACCAAACCAAGACAAAACCTCAAACAATAGCTGTACTTACTACACACCGGACCACCACTACTTTGGAAGGCAGAGAGTTAAACAAAACCATGGAGAATGCCACTTTTGCCACTCCACGACCACCGTGTGTGAGTTGTTAGCTACACTTAGTGTAAGAGGAACTGTGAAATACCTTCTGTCTTAAGATGGAAAACTCAAAAAGTGAGAGCACAACTCTGACTTCTTGGAGATTAAACTTCTTAGACCAGCATGACCATCAGAGAGCAACTCCTGATATCTAAGGAAAGATAGGTCTGCTGGTAGGTACCTACACCAAAATGCTGAGAACATGAGGTGAGATGTCAAGAGGCAGGGCCAGGACTGAACCGAGATATGATCACAGCAGTCATGCAAAACTCGGAACCATGAGCATCCAATCACAAGTGAGGGAGAGGGAATGTGCCAGTGCTTACTACTGGCTTCATAGCCTGCTGATCAGAGCACGTGAGAAATAAATCTGAATTCAAGCCCTGCTCTGTGCTGGAAGGGGTCAACCCCCAGCCCTCATGATCTAGAGATCCCTGCAAAGCAGCCATGAGGGAAAGTCCCTTCCATTCCTTCCATGCATGTTGGGACACCAGTTATAAAAATGTGTGACCTGCTGAGCCCTTTCAACTCCCAGATGAGAGTGAAAAAGAAGGCAGTGTAGCTGCTGTACATGCAAAATAAGCAATTCCTGCCAGTTTGCTGTCTTCTCTGGAGCAGATGAGTCCTGGGTCAATGGAATTATCATACTCAGGTACCAATATATCAGAGAGGGGGAGATGCTAAGAGCCAGTCCTGCCAACTACCTCCCTGCTCAGTCTGAGAGCTTTGCTGCTACTCTTCCCTGCTGCCTGGGCAGCTGGAAAAACCAGCCAATTTAATTTCTCTCGATTGAGTTGCTGGAGTTAGGTACTGTTTTTTCAGCACAATAACATCTCATTTTGAAGCACCTGAGGTATTTCCATTTGGGGTCACTTGACACTTTAGGCTGACAGATCATACAAACACATCCACAGAGTGTGTTTTAACTGATGAAACACCGTGTAGCCATGATAGCATTTGTCACAAATTGGGACTCTCTAGTTTTCCCAGGCCCTGAGACAGTGACTTTACCGTCCCAACCCCCTAACTACGTGCCATTGTTAGCTGTAATCAGGGGCAACAGAGAAAAGATTATTGACTTTTTCTTCTCAGAACCCAGAACACAGTTTAACTGATTTTCTATCCAGGTAAGACTGGGATAGCTTGTAAGTGACTGCTTATTTCCTCCACAGAGAAAATGCTGAACGTGTAAGCATGCTGTCTTTCAAGAGCTGTCGACTAATGCAGGTATTGAGTGTTATTTGACAGGGTGCTGTAAATGGAATAAAGGCAGTTGTGGTCTCTGCAGTAGCTAAGAGTACTGGCAGAGATATGCCCTTCACACTAGTGATTGGGGAGCAAACAAACAAAAAAGGCTGCACATCTGCAAAGGGAAATAAGGAGACAAAAGGTTTACATCTCCCAGCATTTCAGAGTAGACACTGGACCAGTGAAAATAACGAAGGGGGTTTTGTGGTTGAAATTTGCCAGCTGCTGAAAAGCTACAGATTTTAAAACTTGAGATAGAAGCCAGAATTAAATTCTGAACATAGGGGGGAAATCCTTAACAATTTTTTTTTTCTTTTAACAAAGAACAGTACTAATCAGGTATGGAATGCTATGAGCATCCCATTATGAAAACAGGTACCTAAAAGGCAATGCCATTCCACACTCTTCATATTTATCTTGGATCTCTCAAAGAAGGCCAAATATTTCCGCAGTTCACAGCTGCTTATGGACTGTTTATAACTGCAACCCAAAGAGCATTTGCTGGACTCTTTTAATTGCAGCTACAAACACATTCACAGTGCACAGGAGTGATCCAGGGAAGGATCTCCAGAGCTCATGCAATACCCTACAATGGAGATGCTGAACTTTCTGTTAAATAACACAAGTCCCAAAGAGCAGCACTCCTGTACCAATATGCTGAGATACCACTACTGCATGATTAAGGTGCAGGTGCAGTCACAAAGATGTAGGAAGCAAGATTAAATGCTAACTTCCTTGCTGGCAGATTGGTCATGGTGACTAGAGACAGGGTCAGCTTGGGCTGTTGGGCTAACACTACAGGCCAGGTACACTGGTGGTGACCTCGCACACTCATCTGGAGGCAAAATGTGATGAAAACCAACCAAGCGGAGGAAAACCATCCCAGATGGCAGTATCTGCTTGACAGAACACCTGTCAACTGCATTAGGACAAGGTGAGGGGACAGAAAACCTGCTGATAAAAAAAAATATGGTTAAGAGAAAATCTGAGGTGTGAGGGACGTGTAATGCTTCATAGACCTGAATGAGATTGGGTAGGATATTTCCTGCTCTGAGTTTGCAGTACAGAGAAGGAGATCGTGCCCTGTCAAGGCAGCTGTCCTGCTTTAAGACCCACTTCACAAGTTGTGGGCACCACTTTTCATACACCACCAGCTGCCTTGTCCAAGCATGCAGGAGCAAGGACACCTATGAAGATATGGCTTAACTCCCTGGCAAAGTCAACTCTTGGGGATGTACAGAAGAGAAAACAGAACACAGCAAATAAAAAATGTGCTGATAGTATGCTGACAGTACATAGAGTTGCAGTAGTTTAAGGCTTGTTGGAAAATCCCAATAAGAGAACTTGGGACTTTTCCTGAAAATTCTATGCAGATTGTAAATAAAGTAGAGCATTAGATGCAAAATAATAATAATGACAAAGTCTGTATTGTTCACTGGTTTGCTATGAGGGACAAAATGGCAATGTATAAACAATTTCTCACTCTTTGTTGCGTTCGCCTTCTGCCTTCCACCTCCTTCACTGCTCCTCTGTACTAACCTTGACTGAACTAATAACATGTGAGTCCTTGCTGGTTTTCTATCTGGGGGGTGAGAAGAAGGTGGCACTGGCCCTTTCTGGGCCTTCTTTGTCCAGGGAGGGAGGATTCAATTGATGTATTATTTCTAAATTGTATGTATGTATATATATGTATATAATTGTAAATAATTGTATATAATTGTAAATATATGTAGATATATTTTGTATATATGCTTGTAACTTTAGCTTGCTGTAAAATATAGCTTTATCTTACTTCCAAATCTTTTGAGCTAGTCTGTTGATTTCAGTTTTGTTTGGGGGGTAATTTCTCAGCCCATCACAAGAGTAAGTGCCACCCTTCTCACATGAGAACAAAATGAACCACTCACCCACACCATTGGGCATGACTATGGCAATAACACTACTGACGGTGAAGTGATAATGCTCCTCCAAAAGCACAGGCGAGGGAATCTTTCAATGCCAGGACATATGGCTCTTTTTAAAAATTCATTCCTGTTCTGTACTTGAAATAAAAGGCAGTTCTCCCAAATCACCCTCTCCCCACTCTCACTGCTTGTGGTTTTTTTTTTCCCACACTTAGTTCTGACTGCACTTCACTTGCTCTATTTCATGAAAATCACTGGCTAAGTGCAGTTTCTTTCTCTGCTGCTCTGAGTGTGTGGCCTTTTTTGCATTTATGAAATAGCTATAAAACAGTGCAACAGCCTGGGCAGCATGGCACATTCAGGTCTAATGCAAGCAAGGCAGGAGCACAAAATTTCCAGTTTAGTTGGATCTGTGCATGTTCTATCAGAAACAAACTTTATTAAAGGGGGTAAGTTTCCAGAATTCATCAGTGAGTTAAAAAATAAATTAAAAAAAAAAAACAAACCAAAAAAACCACAACCCTCCTGTTGTAGCAAACAGAGCACAAGAACATAAAATTTGCCCACAAGGGATCCAGTTCTTTCCTTATGTAGCTCTCTGCACTTCCTTGGTCTGCTGGACCTATTCTAATTTAAGACTGAAGTTCTTACTGTTGTAAACAGGAGCTAAGCTCAGTGTTCAGACAGATGCCTCTGAAGCAATAGAGTATATTTTAAAGTGGTGCCACTTTCTGGAAGGTGCTAAAGCTAATTCCCAGATACACTGTTAACTACGATGCCATCTGTGCAGTCCTTGCCCAGTGAGTCCTACTTTTTCAACACGTTACAGGAAAAAGTTTCTAAGATGTCAGCATCTCTCCCATATTCCTTTCACTCGTTCCTTGGGTTGAGATTATTGGAAAAATATATCTGTTTTGTTTGCATGAGGCACTGCTGACTCTCTAGAGAGCACAGCTAAAACCAAAGCTTGGCAGACTGGGACACCACCACATGAAATATGGATTGCATTATCTCCCCAGTTTTCATATGGTAAAAGGGCCTTAGCAGTATCTTACAGCTCTTTAAGCCTTGTAGCTCACAAGTACAAAACATGTAACACCATGTAATACTATTCTGAACATATGAGGACTTAGAAAGATTTCGTAGCATCTGCTTTTCAGTGAGATTTCAAGACTTTATATATTTTGGCATTCTGACCATGGAAAATACAAATGAAAATGGCATTTCAAAATATTCCATTAAAAATATCCAGTTTCTCTTCCAGCATCTCCGAGGATTTAACTTTGTAATTCCTTTTTATTTTCTGGATCTGGAAAAGGGTTTTAAAAATTATTTTACCTGACCTAGTGCTGCATGCATTTTGATTCAGTTCTGTAACATAGGTTAATTAAACTAAACAAAGGACACATTGTCAACAGTTTCAGCATGAACAAAGAGATGATGATTTTTAAATGAAATAAAAACTGCCAATTCATACTTGTCTTTCTATTCTGCTTACTCAAAATGAAATGAAGAAAGCAATCAAATACACATAATAAACTTTAAACACTATCATTGTCGAGGTATTCTCTTTTTCTTATTTATTTTTTCTCTCCTTTTGTCTTTTTGTATTGTACTCTACCATCAAGCCTGATAACATAAAGCGACTGTAACAGCAGGCAAAATGTCTAAGCTGAAACATTTCTTACTGTCTCTACTTTTTATATGAAAAGCACGTAGAAAAAAAATTATATTGTTTGCTATTGAAAGAGATGAAAAATAATTAAAACTTAAAATTGATCTTGTAGCAGCTATTCTTTACATAAATTCAGGCTAGAATCTGATATATGGAGAGTAATGAAAAGAAACAGATTCATTCTGTGGCAGGAAAAGAATAAGACTTTTTCCCCCCAGGAGATGGAAATCAATATCTGGAGCAGACTGCTGACAGTATAATAGCCACTCCCTCTTGCCAATGCACAGTGCTGCACAGCATGGCCCAGGCAGCACCCTTAGAAAAGGCCTGCAGGGCGTGCTCAGCCCATTTTCTGCCCCTCTTGGAGACGGAGAGGAACACCATTTTGGGCAGCCTACTTTGGTCTGACTTCTCCACCAGTCCCTGCTTAGAAAATTAATTAACTCCATTAGCTCTGTGGTCTTTCTGGTGCATAGCACTGGTCATGAAAGTCCACAGGGGGACATCGATCAGTGAAGCTGGTCCACTGAAGTGATGCTCCTTCCTTAATAATCCTGTTGATCCTTCACCATCAGCAAAGTGATTGCTGACAGCAAGCGCCTTATACTGATATAAGAGCCTGGAGACCTCCTACTTTAGAACTGATAAATACACCACAAACATAAGCACAGACACTGGGATTAAAAACCCAGCAAGCTGCAGCAACCAAGTGGAGCAGAGACCATGCTCGGACAGAGCCACTCACAGGCATGTCAGCCTCAGCTGTCTTCAGCTTTTAACAGAGCTACCCCATTTCATAGAATCACAGAATGTTAGAGGTTGGAAGGGATTTCCAGAGATCAAGACCAACCTCCCTGCCAAAGCAAGGATCACCTAGGGCAGGTCACACAGGAGCACATCCAGACATGTCTTGAAAGTCTCCAGAGAAGGAGACTGCATAACCTCCCTGGGCAGCCTGCTCCAGTACTCCCATCACCCTTCCAGTAAAGAAGTTTCTCCTCATGTTGAGGTGGAACTTCCTGTGTTCCAGTTTGTATCTATTGCCCCTTGTCCTATCACAGGACACCAATGAAAAGAGATTGGTTTCTTCTTGATATCCACTCTTCAGATATTTAGCAATATTAACAAGATCTCCTCTCAGTTTTCTCCAGACTAAACAGCTTCAAGTCTCTCAGCCTTTCCTCATAAGACAGATGTTGCAGTGTCTTAATCATCGTCGTAAGTCTCTGTTCGACACTCTCTAGTATATTTCTGTCCCACTTGAACTGGGGAGCCCAGAACTGGACAGAGTTCCATACCTACACAGGGTATTTTAAGTGTGTCCATGAAATTCAACTTACTGTTCATGAACTTGGAAAAAAAGTCTGTTTCCCCTTCTGAAAGTAATCTTTTGCTAAGCTAAAAGCTTTCTTTACTTTCCTACAGTTATGGCCTTTTTTTACATCCATAGGGCATAGAAATTACCTGGATATACTTCTGCCCATGGCTCTGATGCCTTCAGAACAGTAAAGTGTTTTGCACTGGGACATCCAGACCAAATAGCCTTTGGGCCACTGTAGATTGATTATAGCAGGCTGGCAAGTAAAATCTTGCTGCAAAAGCTCTTCTGGCTGGTAGTGCTACTGCAAAGGCCACCTAACTTTCACAAAGTCCTTGAGAAAATAAAGACATATAAAATGCTAATTAAATCCTCTGAATAAAGGAAATGCTTTTCTTTGTTTTCCAGTAATAATCTCATTAGTACATAACTCCAACCACTTCCAGCTACTTGCTTTTGCAACAGTCCACCTCTCTGCATAGCTTAGAGCTTTAGACTTAGAAGTTTAAATACCCTTTTACAGTTTTCTGGTTCTGCAGCATCTCCAGCATTTCTGCAAAAGGTCCGAAGGTGCACTTGTCTTCCTTTGCCAAATATCAATACCTGGGTGCTGGTTTGAACTGATTGGAGAATTTGAGTGAGAAATTAGACTATAGGCTGAGAAATGAAAATACATAATGCTACTTCCCTCAGAGCTCTACTGAGAAAGAAAAAAAAAATTGTTTTAAGAGTTGTAACCCAAATATAGATAAGTCAGATGGTTTCAGACTGCTCGGGGTTACAGCTGCTTCTCTTGCATGGTTCCTTTTTCTTTGCCTTTTTGTAGCTGATTCTTAATAATTCTACTAACTTCTTTTCTACTGCTAATCCCCCTGGCTGACCTACCTCTGCCTATCTGTTGCATCAACAGATGGTGAGATAAGACTGGGGAAAGGGGAAAGGTGGTGGGGTGGTTGGTTACCCCTCTTAGGGATTTTGATCTCTGGGAGGGGTGTGGTGTTTCTCTATTGCCTTTTCACTGTATATATCTGTAAATATCTGTTATACATTGTAAATATCTGCTTGTATATTGTGCATTGCTGTAAATATAAAGCTTCATTTATCAACTTCCAGCTGTTTCTGAGTCCTAGCCGGGGTTATACCAAAGGGTGGGGGGTCAGGTAACTGCAAAACCACCACAACCTGTCAGGAGCAGATTTTAAAGATACGTTTCATATTTAGGGCCAGGCTATTCTATATCAGCCCCCAAAACTGTCACCTGATCCATTCAAATATGTGTTGTTATCAAAGACTAAACACACTCTGTCAGATTGAGAATATTTACTCCTTTCCTCTTTGGAGAACTGAATGAAAGAGACTAGAACCTTTACACACATCTTTTCAGAAGCCACAACACTCACAAATATATTTCTAAATAAAAAGAAGGCATATTTTAAAATATTTGAAACAAGTATTTTCCAAAATACTTCATGCCTCTCCACTTCATAGAATCACAGAATGCTTTGGGTTGGAAGGGATCTTAAAGATCATCTTATTACAACCTCCGCACCATGGGCAGGGGCACCTTCCACTGGACCAGGCTGCTCAAGGCCCTGTCCAACCCGGTCTTGAACACCTCCAGGAAAAGGAGCATCCAAAACCTGCCTGGGCAACCTGTTTCAGTGTCTCACCAACCTCACTGTAAATAATTTTTTCCTAATATCAAGTCTAAACCTACTCTCTTTCAGCTTCAATACTTTACCCCTCACCCTAGCACTACAAGTCTCCTGGCAAAAAGGCCCTCCCCAGCTTTCTTGTAAGCCCTCTTCAAGTACTGGAAGGCTGCTAGGTCTCCCCAGAGCCTTTTTTTTTTCTCCAGGCACAGCAGCCCTAGCTCTCTAAGCCTGTCTCCATAAGGGAGGTGCTCCAGCCTTCTGAGCAGCTGAAAATAAGTTTTGCTAAAAATTAAAAGGTAGTTACAACTGCCGTGGCTCAAGAGCAAAGATCTCAGGTTTGTCCAAAATGTTCTTTCTCCAGAAAGATGTAATTTCTCTACAACCATCCTATCAAATAAAGTCATTAGTTTGACACTATTTACAACTATAACAATGGTTGTAAAACCCTACAAATACCTGAGACTGCAACTATAAAAAATCTGAGAGCTCTTTTCCTCTAGGTTTTGGAATATTTAATTCTCTCCAAGATTATGCCATAAAATTATCTCTCTTGATGAAATACAGAGCCATAAATGACTTGAAAACCTATCTATCTGAATGGACAAAATGATGGCCACAGTTACATAGCTATTCATGTAACAAAGACTGATGAGCAAACCTGGGCTTAGCTAGAATAGAAATTTGGCAGAATTTGAACTTACAGGGAAGAAACACTGACCAGAAGACCACCAAAGAAAATCACATCTACTGCAAGAGATTTAAACCAGTGAAACCTCTCCCAAACCATTCCCAAACCTGCCTTAAAGTTGCATGGTTTGCAGAGAAAAAGAGATGGTTAATGAAGTTCCCTTAATACAGCATTCAAACGGTCTAAGATGCAACTGCACAGAAACACTAATTGCAAGGACTGTCCTGCACTTAAATGAAATCCCTGGACACTTGAATATCTTTCTTGCAGGCATTAATCAATGCCATTGTGGTCCCTGGTTGTGCTTCAACAACAGTCTTCTTGTGTATTTCTGGACTTATTCAGTGGAAAATAAATCACAGAATCACAGAATGGTAGGAGTTGGAAGGGACCTCCAGAAATCACCGAGTCCAACCTCACCGCCAAGGCAGTTGCACCTGAAAAAGGTCACACAGGATCATATCCAGGTGGGTTTCAAATGTCTCCAGAGATGGAGACTCCATCACCTCTCCAGGCAATCTGGTCCAGTGCTTTCATACCCTTAAATTAAAAAAGCTCCTCCTCATGTTTAAATGGAACTTCCTATGTAAAAGTTTGTATCCATTACCCTTTGTCTTGTCACTGGGCATCATTGAAGAAAGCCTGGTCCTATCTTCCTGACACTCACCCTTTAAGTATTTATAAGCATTTATGAGTCTTGGCAGTCCACCTCAGTCTTCTCTTCTTTTCCAGACTATAAAGATCCAGTCTTTCCTCATAAGGCAGATGTTCTAGTCTCCTAATTATGTGTCCCTATCCTTTTCCCAGTAAGGAAGCTACCCAAGTCCTTCAAATTTATTTCTTAGATGAAGAAATCTCCCAGGTCAAGACTGAACCATACCCAAGCTGCACAAAAGCAAACAATTTTAGCCCCGATACAGATAACAGAGAAATAACAGCTACTTCTGTTCATAGTACAGTGCTCCAACAGAAATCCTGTCCTTGAAAGACTTGAGCAACTTTGAGAGGAAAATTGTCATATCCAATGTCTTTATTCAGGGAGTCAAGGTGGCAAATAAGAAGATAGAGGGGAGAGCAGGCTTAGATGAGAAAAGGTTGCATATTCACACAATATGAGTTTTATTTCAATGTGCTGCAATTTGTGTTGTGGAAAAACTGTTCTGATTAAAAGTACAACTAAATGCTGCCATCACAACATGGAAGGACTATTTGTAAGTGTACATATGATGGTCTGTTAGATGAAGTATGAGTGGTCTATTAAAAGCCTGCACAATTACCTAGTCAGCAAATAGGTCAGTGCTCACCACTTAGTCTGCTTTTTAATAAAGGGATTTGAGAATATTTCCTAATCTTGTAAGAAACATAAATTTTCATTATTCTTTTGTTAAGTAGAATGAATGAATGAATGTATTCGAGTAGCTGGGAAAAAATAATTAAAAGGCACCTTAGATTGTGTTTTTGATTTGCTTGCTCCTTAGTAATAAAGAACTTGAAGATACAGTAGGAAGAAAAGGACAAAATTGGCACATGCTATACTTTGTTACTGGTTTTGGAAAAAGCAGCAGCAGGGTTTTATAAAACTCACACAGTGCCTTACATTGTTAAATTCTTCAGGGCAATCTGAGTGGTTTCTTACTAGTGTCAATTGGAAACAGTAGTGAGGTTACCAAGAATTTGAATCTTCAATCCTTAGGGCTCCCAGTGCCCCAGAACCTCAAAAGTGCCAGGATCCTCCTTGGACTCCTTGGTAATACACACACTACAGTATGAGCCTTGAGCTGTGAAGCCAAGTGATCCATTCAGAAAGTATCCTGCAAGCCCTAAAATCCCCTGAAACAAAGAGATGACCTGATAGTAAAACTTGCACAATTAGACCAAAAGATTTGCCATTTTCCCGCATGAAGACCAGATCACTGAAAAAAAATCCAGGCAGATATCAAAGTCACAATTAGTATCTAAGCAGAAACCTAGTTTTGGATTGGAAAAGGAACTTTCATCTTTGCTGGTAATTTAGTGGCTTCTACAGCTCCAGTGCTGAGGACAGCACAGGTCACAGATCACTCTCATCGAGCTAATGGCTCCCAGCGAGAGAAGAGAGATAGCTAAGTACTACCCTTTGCTCCAGGATGTGCTTGGTAACACAAAAAATGTATCAGATATAGAACAAAAACATGAGGTATTCTGCAGTATAGTAGGTGCTATGTTTGGCTATGCATATAGATCTAGCGCAGGTTAAGATTTGTGTATTTTTATTTAACAGCACTAACAATCCCATGTTCACTATTCCCCCCCTCCCATGTTCTTAGACAAAAATATGGCATTTCATTGAGTGTCAAATGTACTGTGGATACTGCTGGAAAATCATTTATCTGAAACAGTTTATGAGGTAGTATTTGGGTTACATGAAACAATGTTACATATTAAATATCTCTTTTATGCCAGGTAATATCTTTCCATTAGGAAGAGTTTCTCTCTCTTTGGAGAATATATCTTATTTTATCAGGCTGAACTTCAGCTACTTTACCATTTTTACTTCCCTTTAACCACTTTGCACTGTGGTGAACTTCCAAAGCTCACATGGCAGAATATATGCCCACCAGGACTGGAAGCATCTATCAGAACCACATAATGTTATGAGTTGGAAGGGACCTCCAAAGATCATTTAGTCCAATCCCCCTGCCAGGGCAGGATGACCTAGAGTAGGTCACACAGGAACACATCCAGGGGGGTTTTGAATGTCTCCAGAGAAGGAGATTCTCTGGACAGCCTGCTCCAGTATTTTGTCATCCTCACAGTAAAGAAGTCTTTCCTCACGTTCACATGGAACCTCCTGTGCTCAGGCTTGCACCCATTGCCCCTTGTACTGTCATTAGACATCATCAAGCAGAGCCTGGCTCTGTCCTCCTGACACTTTTCATATATTTACAAACATTAATGAGGTCACCTCTCAGTTTCCTATTCCTCAAACTGGAGCCCCAGCTCCCTCAGACTTTCCTCACAAGAGATATGTTCCACTCCCTTAATCGCCTTTGTGGCTCCGTGCTAGACTCATTCAAGCAGTTCCCTGAGGTCCTTCTTGAACTGAGGGCCCAGAACTGGACACAATATTCCAGACGTGACCTCACCAGAGCAGAGAAGAGGGGAAGGAGAACCTCTCTTAACCTACTAACCACAGCCCAATACATCCCAGGATGTACTAATATATCCAGGATGTACTAATACATCCCAAGATGCCATTGGCCTTCTTGACCAAAAGGGCACATTGCTGGCTCATGGTCATCCTTCTGTCCACGAGGACCCCCCAGGTCCCCCTCTTCTCTGCTGCTCTCCAACAGGTCAGTCCCCAACCTATATTGCTCCATGGGCTTGTTCTTTCCCAAGTTCAAGACTCTACACTTGCCTTTGTTGAGCTTCATTCCATTTCTCCCCACCCAACTCTCCAGCCTGCTCATGTCCTGCTGTAAGGCAGCACAGCCTTCAGATGTGTCAGCCACACACTCTGTGCCCTCATTCAGGTCACTGATGAATATATTGAACAGAACCGGTTCTAGTACAGATCCTTGAAGGACCCTACTAGTTATAGGCCTCCAACTAGACTCTGTTGCATTGACCACAGCTCTGACTGCTTTCCTTCAACCAGTTCACAAAACACCTCACTACCTGATGACCCAGACCACACCTCCTTAATTTAGCTGTGAGGATGCCATGGGAGATGGTGTTAAATGCTTTACTGAAACAAAGGCAAACCACATCTACTGCTCTACGATCATCTATCCACCTGGTTATGTCCTCAGAAAAGGCTATCAGGTTAGTCAAACGTGACTTCCCCTTTGTAAAACCATGTTGACTGCTCCAAATGGGCCTCATATCCTTGATATGCCTTGAGATGGTGCCAACGTGTGCTCTACATGTTTTGATACCCATAAGAATAAAACAAAGGAAAGGAAAGCCTTAATTCTCTTACATCCTCAAAAACCTGAAAAAAGGACACATTTTTTCCCTGAGCCAAAGACAGTATGTTTGGAAGAAGCTAAGCATACCTAATGCAGCTACCTAAGTGCTATTACCCTGCGGGCAGACTCATCATGGGACATTATTTCTTATCATGGAACAGACTGAAAGCTCACTTGGACCAGTGAGAGTCCTTCTATGAACTTTAGATTAGACACAAACTTGTACAGGAGGAATACATGAGCCCCCTGGTAGGAACATGTTCCAAAATATCTGGAAAGAACCTTTTACTTACTTAGTACTTGAACCTTTTACATTAGGGCAAGAAAAAGTGCCAAGAACAACCCTTTCCTGACATTACCTTAGATTCCTTAATTCTGTATATTTTAATAGTAGGTAGAACAGATGGTGAAATATAATCCCTCTACTGAGAACTTAAATGACAGTGACTGGCTGTAGGGGACACTAAAGTACGAAAGAAAAGAAAATGGACAAATAATGACATTACATTTTGTCCAACTTGCTTTTGATGAGGCATAAAATAAAATGTAAATAATTTCTATTAGGAGGAAATGAGCATAACGACTTTGGCATTTGCAATCAGAGTGAGTCTGTGTTATATAACCTGGATTTGCAACTGAGGCAGCACAATACCATTTACCTGGATTTGAAACAGGGATTACATCAATTCTGTTTTCACCATTGATAATAAAGCACAAAATAGAAAATTAACATGACTGATAATAAAATAATGTGATTAGTCTCAACCTGGATATGGAATAAATTAAAAAGGGGAAAAAAAACAGAGAGGAAATGCTGTTTCACTGTACATGAACAGAGAGGTTCTATTAACTTGGGTTTGCAGTGAAGGAAAGTGTCAATATTGCTAATACAGGTGTGTAATTATGTTGGTGTCAATGTGGCTAGGAAAAGGAGTTCATAATTAGGACAATGCAATTAGTATTGACCTGAATTTTCAATAAAAATCACGTCTGCATTATCATCTAGAACCATGAAATTCATCCCTGTGCTCTACAAATGACCATAAAATTATTATCTTGCAGTTTCTTTACAATTAAAGAATTATGCACATAACATGTTAAGTTTTGATACAGCCATGTGCCTTTACTAATGGTCAGCTGAATGCAGAGTTTTCAGAAGTGTGCAACACTTCAAATGAAAACTTCAGTGCTACCAAAATACACCTACAAATTTAAATAGTCCCAGAAAAAAAAAAATTCTGCTTCAGCAAGACCCCATGTTCCTTCTCCAAATACTGATTTCTTTATTAGAATGACTAATTTTAGTTAAATCCTGATTAAATCTCTATTAATGACCTCAGAAATAATCATCATACCTGTTTATTGTAAATACTCTCAATGCTTTCAGAGAACGTGATCTTAAATAACATACAGTGGTTGTTTAATCAACCTTATGTACTTTAATGCTGAAAATCAACAATTAGAATACAATTTATTTTAAAGTCAATTTAGAATCTGAGCCTATAAATTTTTGCACTTATTTTCCTACGTAAATCCAAGTCCAATATAGAGAAACAACATTCAAGAATAGGCAAAAAAAGGAATTATTTTTCTTAGGGAAAATCCCCACTGCTTTTGTATGCTCTTTCCATGTTCCCTCACAACAGAAAAGGAGAACATGAGCCCAGCACCATCCTCTGTCACAATCTATTTTATAAGCAGCCTCACCTCCTCCTCCTTCTTTTTTTCCTTCTTCTTCTTTTTCCTGTGCACCATGAACCAAAGGTATTTCAACTTTCGTTGTGTCTTCTTGCATCAGCAATGGCTCTGAATAAATGTGATAAAAAAGACAAGGAACAGTAAGGCTTTTTGGAATGGACATAAAAGGATTAACAAGCACCAGAGAGACTGACATTAAAAAAATACAGGCAGAGGAAAAGGATCCCCAAAGGTACGTTGTGTACTAAAGCTGTCTCATGGAAATCCAGGGGGCTGTAGTTGAGAGCAAGGCCTTGAACCTCCAAGATGCTGAGCTTTCTGGCATATAGC
Source organism: Psilopogon haemacephalus (assembly GCA_013396835.1). NCBI lineage: Eukaryota > Metazoa > Chordata > Aves > Piciformes > Megalaimidae > Psilopogon > Psilopogon haemacephalus. The sequence continues at coordinate 102,659 of VWZI01012643.1, forward strand.
ACAAAACCCTCACACACCTAGCTCCAGGCATGGGCCTTCACCAGGACTCATCACAAGCCTGGAAAAAGACATACTCAAGTGTCTTGCTGGACTGAAGACAGAGCATTCAGTGATCTGAATGTACAAGGCTGACGTACTTATCACCAGGAGCATAAAGTGCAATCTTCACTTCTTTCTCGAACAGTCACTAAGAAGTCAGCTTTTATCACAAAGAATCCAGAGATACTGAATTCAGAGTTACCATAAGATGACCTGGCTCCACAGTTCTCGCTTAGTAGGTATAGAGAAAGAAAGAGAATCTAAATGTCATTGATAACATTGGAGCATTAAGTAGTGGTTTTGCCTGTTAACCTCACTCTCTGGTTTGAAGGCATGTGCAAGTACCTTCTCGTTCCACACAAGAGTTTTGAAAATCTGTCCCAGTTTTCACCTCCTCCTCTGCAGAAACATCTTGCTGTCCTGTTAACATGACAAATCAAAAATCACATCAGCACGACGGCTGCACATGAAGGCAATGACAAGTTCATCAAAGCAGGACCCAAACCTAACATATAGCATGGTCCTTTTCACCCAGGTATCCCTTTTCTTCTGCTAAACAATGATGGATATATTTTATGTATGAAAATATCATTTAAACCCTAATCACTAAGTATGTTAAACGACTGGTCAAAACTGACCCTGAATCAACTTTTCTTCTTTTCTAGCTCAGTCTTGACACACTGATTCTTCTCATAGGAGCTGTTGCAAGGCTCTCACACTTGACAGCCAACTTAGTAAAAAGGAACAGAATCACTCCACAGGCTTTTAGAACAACAACAACAAAGAACAATAACAACAATGATATGGAGGTCACTATAGTTAAACCTACATATTTGGAGACCCATATTTTTGCCAGCAACACGAGAGATGACTGCACTGTAACCAGTTGCCACAACAACCTCCAATAGCTGACAGCATTTTCTAAGGCAGCAGAGGTCAGGCTGAAAACCACTGGATGCTGAAACTGGAAGAAGTGAGGCTCCCAGATGGTTCATTATCTCTGACTTTAAGGAATTTTGATGAAAAACTTTACCTTTGGCTTGCTCTTGTTCATGTCCCACAGGATGCACCAGGTCACTCTCCTGTGCACTCTTGGAGTCTTTCAGGGAGTCTGAGGAAAAAGCAAACAAAGAAACAAATCCTGCAGCACTTTTCACGGTGGAGAGTCTGGTAGTTACTTCAGACAGAGGCAGCCCTTAGGTGCTGGCTTCGTATCTGATATCTGATAACACTGACAGATTTTCTGTCTGTTTATCTACAGACTTACATACTGCAGAACTGTACTCATGGGTTTCAATTATTCAAATTGATTTAAAAATCTGTATGGATACCAAGCAGTTTTTTTGCCTGCAGTACAAACCTTAAAAGAAGGAACTGGCAAGAAAAGATGCATAAGAATAATCAGCAGCGCTACTGAGAATTTTACTTCTAGCGAACAGAGTGGCACAAAGCTAAGAAAAACATCATAAACCACCTACTTGATAAATAAAATTATTTCTTATTTATTTAGAACAATGCCAGCACTTTTTGTAGTTGGACTTCCACAAGCTTGACAAACCATAAGTCTCGTTAAATCCCAGTGCAAATCCTAGCCTTGTGTCTCTTGATGACAGAACTGCTGAGGTCATTATCATGGCCAAGACTGCTTTTCCTTCTATGGGAGACTGGCAAAATTAATGACCTAAAGATGTCCCCTGAACCAGTGGCTTAAATTGCTGATGTAAGTCCAGTGGCTACACTAACTGGCATTTTCACAAACATTATTTTGTTGTGGAAACAACATGTTCTGACAACAGCCCCTCCTTGCTTATTGTGTGGGGATGGAGAAATCATTCCACCATGGCCAGGAAATCACAGCAACACAGCCACTTGCTTCAGGCTCTGCTCGTCTGCTTTGCACACCACTTCCGCTGGATCAAGAGGTCTCTTACATCCTCATTAAAAACCACTGCTGATCTAACTGGACATTTCTGCAAACTACAGGAGGTCATAACAATGCTAAATGATAATCTCTACTTGTGTTTCAGAGAGAAACGTTTTCTAAAATGCTGCTAGATAGAAAACTCAAGCAGCAGTGCCAAGAGATCTATGGTGCATGATAATAAATTAGGCTATGACAGCCTTGTTATGGCTCTGCTTCTGGAAGGTTCCTTTCCACAGTACAGCAGAGCAAATCTTGCATTATACCAAAAGATGCCCCTATGAGATTCTGTTCCTGAAACTTGCCAAGAATAATCTCTGATGGATAAGTGGGAAAGCTGGGTTGTTAACATCTGATCCAAATTTAATAATCTGTAGAAAAGGTATGCACTGAAAGTGTGTGTCTTTAATTAACTGCAAATAATCCCCCAAGGCAAATATTTAATTACCTGCACAGCTTCTTACTTCTTTCATGGCATGGCGATAAGTTTATAAATCCAAGTTTGAAAGCAGAGTATAGGAGTCTAGCACTGATGTACAATTTGCTAAAATTTGCTCTTGCTGCATCTTTTTTTGCCACACTGTGAACTCAAAATGCTGCTTGCTGCTATAAACTGGACCCACTGAGCCAGCCTTTCAAACCAGGATACTACATTGTGCTACAAGTTACAAGGGATTATCTTACCATTTTACCCTGAATCAAAGTAAAAATAAATGAGAATTTAATAAAATTCCCATTTTAATCAGAAAAGCAAGTCAAAGGACCTCCTGGTATAAATGGGAATGGCAGTAAAAACCTGTAGGGATTTTTTTCAAGCAAGCTTTAATCCCGTTGAGTGAAATTCTGGCATTGCAGATTTTTGACAAAGCTTTTGGTTTATCAAACGAGCCAAGATTTGTACCACTTGCAGTCTCATATCCTGGATCAATACAACAATCTTTTGTATGGTTTAGCTGCACGTCTGTGAAAGGAATTGTACATCAAAGTTGGAACCAAAATTCCTCTGCCTTAAGCACTGTGCAGCCAGGGCCTGAACACAGCCCTACAAACAGCCAGAAGTAATGATAAAGTGTGATATCACCTGCTACAGACAGAAGAACTGTGCACAGCTCTGTTCCAGCTGACCCTTGAAGCCATCTTATCCCACACCTATTGCACAGTACTTCATACTCCCAGACCTCTGCCTTTAATCTCAGTTCATATGTGTCACATTTTCTCCCAGAAGGAGGAATGACTCTGATTTAATGTAAAAATCAAATTGCAGCGTCAGAGGAACAATTACACCCTTTGGTGAATAAAACCAAACAGAGTTTAAGGATCCAGGTGCTTGGCTGATGTATGTGCCCCAGCAGGCTGCAAAGATTATGGCAAATTGCAGTTATCACAGAGGATGAGGAGCTGTCACTACTCCCACCCTTCAGCACAGCTGGCTGACCCCACAGTTGTGCCGAGCATCAGCATTAGGCACCACAGCTGGAGACCACCTATGCTGTTTGGCACTTCTTCACACATTCCCATAGCTGCCTCCGCACAGTCCTCTGCTCTTATTTCAGCAGTAGAAATCAGTCTTTGATATTCAGAATGTGCCTACTGATGAAAAATCTTTAAAGTCAAAACCATGTCAAAATTTTCTTCTTTTCAAATGCAAATATCAGATTAAATATTCAAGCCAAAAGGCTTAATAGATTTACTTTTAGGATTAACAAGAATAAAGCAAAGGAATAAACTGAGATTTATGAAGAAAATCTGATCCAAGCAAGAATAAAATTGTAAGACCAAATATATAGGTCAATAAAAGCTGTTCCCAATGCACAAGTGCCACCTCCGTTTCAGCTGGCAAGCAGCAGTGGGAATCCCACAAATGCTGATGATATACTCCCTTCTGTGTGCAAATTTTCAGGAGAGTAGTGCTACTTCTCAGTCTCAGCTGGTCCCCTGTGCTCACTTAGCTCTTTAAAGCCTCATGCAACTAGGCATAGGCCAGTATCACGGTCCTACATGATTCCAGGGTCTGCAAAAGCTCTCTGGTCATTCCTAGAGCATTCAATCATCTCTAGCTGTCTGAGGAACTACCTGTAAAGCAGTGTTAGTCTTCTCTATTAAGTTTTACCAGAGATTCCAAAGTTGGATATGCTTAATTTTTTTAGCAGCACAAACTGAGCACTACTAAGCATCTAGAAATTGAAACTGCATGGGTTAATATTCCTCCAGGCAAGACTGAAAATCACCAGTGTTTCTGGTACTACACCACAGCATAGTTTCTATAATGTCATCCTTGATCACACATAAATGAACCAAATATGACATTTAATTACATAAATGAACCTAAGATAAGCCACTGTTTTATCCTCCACATCAAATACTGTAGTGCTCACTTTAGTCTGAGCATCCCTTAGTTCCTTCAAACCTGCTTTTACTTGATGGCTGAAGGTACAGCATCCAGGTCAAGAGTGCTTGGCTTTGCACCCCTCTTTTATATTGAAACCAGTGTCTCACAGGGATGCATGGCTGAATCACCTTGGAATTACCTGCAACCTTTAATAACCCTCTACTCTGCTCTGGTGAGACCTCTCTAGGAGCACTGTGTCCAGTTCTGGGGCTCTCAACACAAGAAGGGCATGGATATAATGGACCAGGTCCAGAGTAGGGTCACAAAAATGACCAGAGGGCTGAAGCACCTCTCCTACAAAGACAGGCTGAGAGACCTTATAGCAGCTTTCCAGTCCCTGAAGGGGGCCTCCAAGTAAACTAGGGAGGGAGTGTTTACAAAGGCATAAGACAAGGGGCAATGGTTTTAAACTAGAGCAGGGTAGATTTAGGTTAGACATTAGGAAGAAATCATTCACTGTGAGAGTGGTGGAACACCAGAACAGAGAGGTGGTGAACGCCCCAACCCTGGAGGCAATTCAAGGTCAGGCTTAATGGGCATCTGAGCAACCTCATCTAGTTGGGGATGTCTCTGCTTACTGAATGGATTTTGGAAAAGATAACCTTTGAAAACCCTTCTAACCTGATGCATTCTATGATTCTAGGAAAATATGTGGACTTTAAGTAAGCTAATTAGAATATTCTCCAAGCATATACATTGCTCCAATTTATCAACTGTATGTTAAATTGATCTCTGATCAGACCATGTAGCTTGCAGTAAACTTTGAATCCTAGTCTTCCTGCTAATAATCAGACATTGTATTGTCTAAACTCTCCATGCTTTTTCCATGCCATTTCTTTCCTTTTCTTCAGCTGTGTAAAGCAGTGCCACTGATAAAACATTTTGCAAGTGCTAAGGAAGAGGGGAAACGCTAAGATCTGCATGTTAAGTGGTTGTAATGTTCTTTTAGAATTCACTTCCCCAGCTACTCTCTGTATGGCTTATTTACTGAGTCGTTTTTAATGTGCAACACACCTGGGTCCTGTGTACAGCACAGATGAATCACTGTGTTTAGTGAGCAGTGAGAAGATGGAGACGGGGGAAAGTTGGTCGTTATGAAAAAACCAGGTTCAGTGCATTTTATTTTTTAAGCATGATCCTGTGAAAAATGACTGGAATATTTCCAGAGTGAAAGAAATCAAGCAGGCGTTTAAAATTACAGGTAATGGTGTGCACGGAGGCTGCCACATGATTAGGGTATTCTTTTGCCTCATAAACCCAGGAAAATGTGTTAAAATGAAGTACTATAAAATGGTGATTTACGAGAAGTTAGGGAGATATTCTTGAGCTTTGACTTTAAACTGTTATTTTTATATCCACCAAGATTTCATTTTAATCTACCTTTATGACAGATTAGATTTATTGGAGCCCAAGTTTGTATGGCTTAGTAACACAGACCTTTTTAGGCGCAACAACCTGTAGAGGCATTTTTGCAATACACTAGGCAGGTCATCTCTGCAGGTGGGGTTCACCAAGCAATACCATTTCAGGATGACAAAAGGGCATCTCCTCTTAATCTCACCTTCTCTCCAAAAGGAAAATTTAAGGTGCAGCTGGTATGACAACTAAGGGCATCCTGCCACTGCTGTAAGGGGCAGGGTCCATTGTATGTGGCCCTGAGAAGGAAAAAAAGATGCGACAAATTTGGTTGCCTCATTTAGACTCTTCCCAGGAGAAGATCATAGAATCAACCAGGTTGGAAGAGACCTCCAAGATCATTCAGTCCAACCTATCACCCAGCCCTATCCAATTAACTAGACCATAGCAGTAAGTGCCCCATTCAGTCTTTTCTTGAACACCTCCAGGGATGGCAACTCCGCCACTTCCCTGAGCAGTCCACTCCAATGGCAAATCACTCTCTCTGTGAAGAACTTCCTCCTAATATCCAGCCTACACCTTCCTGGCACAACTTGAGACTGTGTCCCCTCATTCTGTTGCTGGTTGCCTAGGAAAAGAGACTGACCCCCACCTGGCTATAATCTCCCTTCCGGTAATTGCAATGAGGTCACCCCTCTGAGCCTCCTCTTCTCCAGGCTAAACAACCCCAGCTCCCTCAGTCTCTCCTCATAGGGCTGTGCTCCAGGCCCCTCACCAGCTTCATCGCCCTTCTCTGGACACGTTCCAGTACCTCAGCATCTCTCTTGAATTGAGTGGCCCAGTACTGGACACAGTACTCAAGGTGTGGCCTAAGCAGTACTGAGTACAGGGGAAGAAAGACTTCCCTGGTCCTGCTGGCCACACTATTCCTCATTCAGATGCTGTGCGTCTGAAGGTGAGGAAGCTAAGCTTTGAGGGGGTGACAGAAGGAATAGGCACTTGCATCAGACTGATGGGAAGCACAGCTGGATGTGCTTCCCATCATCCAGCTACTTTTTGAAAACAAGTAGGGACCACCTAAGTAGATTAGTGTCAGCTGTTGCAGTTGCCTGTGCTGGAGAAGGGCACAGCAGAAACACCTGAGCGGTTTATGGGCTGGACCCCATCTGGACTTAAAGGTCAGATTAAAAGGAGAACTGAATAACCTGCATTATACACAGCTCTAAGTGACCATCAGGGAGGGTGTTAGGAGCTTGGCTGGATGGTGATGGTTTATGTAGCTGATTTTTTAAAAAATAACCAAACAACAAAGCAAAACCAACCAAAGCAAAACCCAACAAACCACATCATCCTTCCAACCAAGAAAAATATTACCACTATTATCATTATCCAACCAAGAAAAATATTCCAACCAGAGAAAAATAGTATCACTGTAGCTGGTGCGCAGATGCAGAGCTATGGTCAGGTTCTTTTTCGGTTAACTATAATTGAAATTTTTCAGGCTGAAATTTTCCAGGTCTAATCATAGCCCACGGGTGAAGTAAAAACATTTCACTGGTAGCTGCTGAGCACTCAGCACTTCTGAAAATCAGGTCATTAATTTAGATGTCTTAATATATACTTAAGAGCTGATTTTAAACACCTCTTTTTGAACATATTGGCCTTTCAGTCGTTTTTTTTCACCTACTTATCAATGTCTAATTTATGTTGATTTGCACAGCTCCCCTGCATTTGGAATGCTCTTTCAGTTTATCACTTCTCAGTCATTTATGTCTTCAGGACATCAAGATATTTCTATGGTGAGAACCACAGCTGGGCAAACAGAAATTTTATATCAATTATGTTTTACAGGCAGGACACTTACAGACTTCTAGGTTGCACAAAGTGAGTTTTGAGGGCTTAGCCACAGCCAAGGTATATACCTAATTCTGTTTCTGACAAGATAAGCTCTCCAGCTGACTGAATCTGACTCCCACTTCAGAGAAGGTAGAAAAATAGTGACTAGCTTAAAATGGCACTCCCACAGGAGCACAGACTTTTGTGAACACCTGGAAATAATTAATTGCTACTTTATTTTTAAAATTTAATTAGCATATGATTTAATTTAGTTGACCTTCAAATGAAAATTCAGTTCTTACTAAGTGCTAATGAACTAAAATCAGCATATTTTGCACAGGAACTTTGCCATGATTGCGGAATGGGGAGTTCATTCTTCACTTGTACTAAATCCCAGCTCCTTTCCTCATCTTTCTGCAAGGAAGCTCTATCATTAAATCAGGTTAAACGGTAATTGGTAGGACTGGTAATTGACATGAAGAAGCAGAATATTTGCTCTGTCACACACGCACACTCACACAGAATCACAGAATTAACCAGTTTGGAAAAAGACCTTTGATATCATTGAGTCCAACCTATCACCTTTGAATTAACTCAACTATGGCACTAAGAGGTTCATCCACTCTCCTTTTAAACACCTCCAGGGATGGGGACTCCACCATCTCCCTGGACAGCCCATTCCAATGCCAATCACTCTCTCTGTGAAGAACTTCCTAACACCCAGCCCTGGCACAACTTGAGATTGTGTCCTCTTGTTCTATCACTGGTTGCCTGGAAGAAGAGACCAACACCCACCTGGCTACAAACTCTTTTCAGGTAGTTGTAGAGAGCAGTAAGGTCTCCCCTGAGCCTCCTGTTCTCCAGGCTGAACAACCCCAGCTCTCTGAGCCTCTGCTTGCAGGGCTGTGCTCCAGCCCCCTCACCAGCCTTAGCACCCTTCTCTAGACACATTCAAGAACCTCAACATCTTTCTTAAATTGAGGGTCCCAGGACTGGACACAGTACTCAAGGTGTGGCGTAAGCAGTACTGAGTACAGGGGAAGAAAGACTTCCCTGGTCCTGCTGGCCACACTATTCCTGATACAGGCCAGGATACTATTGGCCTTCTTGGCTAACACATACTCTTCAAAGAAAAAAAAAAATAATCATAAGTTCAAATCAACCCACAGTTCTACACAAGATGGTCCACTGAAAATGAGTTTGTAGTTGCTGCATCATCTTGTCTGGCCAGGCACACCACAGTGAACACAGCCTGTTGGATACGTGCTTTATCTGCCGCATAAACATTAATGACTTTAATCACTTTGTTCTGCCCTTACACTTCATAAAGTGAAGCATCTCTAACTTGAAATATGCTGTGTATAAAGGAGCTACTTCCATATGCACAGTAATGAAGCGCTACAAAGTTTGCTGCCTAGAGATGTCAGCTCTCTTCTCCCCCAGAACTAATGGTTATGCATGCAAGTTTTCAAGGGTAAAATTGCAACATTTCTCCCTGGCATTTCCAGACAGTGGAAATAGAAACCTGGCACAGACTGGCATAAGAGGATACCTTCAGAGCATAACATCAAACATCTTGATATTCTTGGAATGTGACTGTTCTACTGTTGTGCTTTTTTTTTTTTTTTCTTGAAGGCAGACAGAGCACTCAAAAATTCAGTCTGCTCAAAGGACACATGCAAAGTGGGCCTATGTGGACTTTTTCTCTGGACAGTGTCTCTTTTGTGAATAACAGCAGAGATAGACTTTCACATTAATAGGAGATTTGTAAGGCAAACCACACAAAGTCCAATAAGCACAAGTGCAGGGTGTTACATCTGGGGAGGAATAACAATAGGCACCAGTACAGGTTGGGGGGCTGCTCTGAGGGAAAGAATCTTCAAGGAGAAAGACTTTGGAGTCTGCTATGGAGGGGTAATTAATTGATGTGAGATATGATTTTGTTCAAAATTAATACTGTTTATTAATTTTTATATTCAAAACTCTCATCATCCCCAACCACTAATTCTAATAATAATCAGGTTCTTCTGCAACAGTCATGGAACGTATTACATAAAGGATAAACTAGATCTAGAAATAAGTAGCAAAAATATAAACATTAATTGAAGTGGAAGAGAGGGTTCCTGCGATCAGTATACCACTTGTGGTTAATTATACTGCTTGCCCACTAGATGGTCTCAGGAAGCTCCCTTCTGCTTATGGCAGAAGGCAACTGGTAAATTACAAGAGGCTGTAAACATTTATTAAAAAATATTATTTCCCAACTCGTGGGGCTAGCAATAGGTTAAGACAGCACCCAAATGCTTTCAGGGAATTCTGTCTGTCTCTTTTGTCAGCATCTGAGGCTTCTGATTCTTCCCAGGCTTCACAAGCTATTGGGGGAAGTGGGCAGACAATCTCTAACCTGGTCCTGGTTTCTCTGTACTATCTGTGTACATCCATCTTGTCAGGGGACTTTCAGGTCTAGGCAGGACATCTTGCAATGTGCAGTCTCAGTACAGATGTCACGCTGGCTATGCAGGCCTATCATGTGGAGGCTTTTATGCCTGTTCCTGGTAAAGTCGAAGCAGGCAGTTTCCAGGCAAACAAACTAGCTTATAGCTTAGCAAGGCATAATGCTATAAAGCAATAAGGCAGCATCACTGACAGAAACAGAGAACAACAGTGACAGGCACAGCAAGCAAGCACAGATACAACAGCAAAGTACACTGTGTTACCTGCTAATCTCCTTTTTATCAAATCAGCCCGAGACTAATGGCACTTTGGACACAAATTAGCCAATCAGCGTGGCAGTTAGCTAAGCTTGACCATATTGGCTGAAGCCACAGGCTTGCTTTACCCAAAATTTGGGGAAGTCATAGGCCATGCACAAGGCAGGTACAAGCCAAGTGCTTACCACAGGATGTTGTTTACCACAGGATGCAAACAAGAAGAAAACAAGTCAGGGCAAGCCATGGCCTCTCAGACTCAGTGGCTCCAGGTTATTTTTCCTTTTTTCCACAGCTGCTTCTCCCCAAAACAGAGTGGGAGAGACAAGAAACATGTCTGGCTAGGCCAGTACGTGCATAAGCCTATTTTGACCTATCAGGCCTACCATGACAGAGTACTGGTGGACAGCAAGTTCTGCATGGGGCAGCAATGTGCCCTTGTGACCAAGACAGCCAATAGCATCCTGGGATGCATCAGGAAAAGTGTGGCCAGCAGGTCAAGGGAGGCTCTTCTCCATCTCTACTCCGTGCTAGTGAGACCAAACCTGGAATACTGTGTCAAATTTTTGAGCTCCTCAGTTCAGGAGAGACAGCAACCTGTTGGAGAGAGTCCAGCAGAGAGCCACAGGAATGACTGGGGGACTTGAGCATCTCCCCTACAAAGACAGATGAAAGCCCTGGGGCTGTTTAGTCTGGAGAAGAGAAGACTGAGAGGAGATCTCATCAATGTGTACAAATATCTGAAGGGTGGGTGTCAAGTGGCTGGGGCCAATCTCTTTTCAGTGGTCAGCAGAAATAAGACAAGGAGCAACAGCTACAAACTGGAACAGAGAAAGTTTCACTTCACCTCAACATGAGGAGAAAATTCTTTACAGCGGGGCTGATGGAGCACTGGAACAGGCTGACCATAGGGGTTGGGAGTCTCCTCTGGAGACTTTCAAAGCCCACCTGGATGTGTTCTTTTGTGAACTACCTTGGCAGGGGGGTTGGACTTGGTGATCTCTGGAGGTCCCTTCCAACCTCTAAGTTTCTGTGATTCTGTAGTCTCACAGCAGGTTTTCATTTTAATCTGAACCTATGAAAGTATGATTCCTGCACAGCTCCACACAGTTACCATGAAACATCCCATTTCATATCCCCATTCTTCCCCTTTTCCTTTAGAAAAAACCCAATACATATAACTCAGGTAAGGCAAAACAAGTAGAAGTTCATGGCAGTGGAGATGCACATGCTCTTGTTTTGAACACCACCACATGTTAAAGTGATAACTAAGACTTTCAATTGTGGTGTTTGCTATCTCCTAATCCCAGAAGTATGAAAAAAAAACCAAAACAACCAAGCAGAAAAACAAGTAGTCAATTCAAATTTTACTTAAAATATGTGTTTTGCTGCACTCACCAGAACTGACATTTGAAAGAATGCTGCATTTCTGTAGTAGGCTTGGAAATCTCCTATTCCAAGTGGTTTAAACCATGTGTTTTGGGAACATGTAGCCTAGACTTAAATGCCACAAATTTCCTTTGACAGTAATTAGGCAGAAGGACAGGAAAAACATAATTTCTTTAAGTGCTTTACATCCAGTTCATTTAGCTGAATATAAACTACAGAAATGAGTACGTTCCAGAATCCGTCAGGTTTTAGCTGCGTTAACTCAGTGGGCAAACAATTTCAAGGCTGAAATTTATTTTTGGAGCAGCAGGTGTTTTCAGAAATGCCAGGATTTTGTAAAAGTGTCATTTCCCAAGTGGCACCAAGTTTTTTTGTAACACCAATACTCATTTTAAAAAATCCTCAAAATCTAAAATGCAGAAAGTTGACAATCTGCTAATGGAAATAAGGATTAAAATCATGGCCTAGTCGATGCAGTAGTCTTATAATTCAAAATTCTTGGTTCCATTTAAAAACCCTAGCAAATCCTAAAATATCTTTTCCTCCACTGTATCTTTTTTTTCCTACTTGTATAACTTTGCAAATAAAATATACGGAGGCAAGTCTGCGTTGCTTCTTTTTCCCTGCCAGATGCTTTCTGTCTTACTTTTGAGGAGGGGTAGGACATCAAAGAGAAACTGCCCTTTGGATTTCTCAGGGCACTATATCTTCTGTTAACCTCTCAGAGTAAGATGGGAAAACACAGTGCTATATTGTAGAAAAAGGGAGTCCTAATGCCCTGAGATGGCTGCTTTCCTGAGAAGAAACAACTAATACACTGAGTCAAAATCCAGGAGTGATTGCACATAGAGATGGTCACTGAAAAGCCCACCAGAAGAGGCAGAACAAGAACTCAAAGCAATATCAAAATGCTGACATCTTCAGTGAGCAGACAGCAAAAAACAAAACAAAAAAAACCAACACAGTAATCCAAAGCCTGACCCCTGGCCATGACCCTTACATTACAAAGATAAAAATCACATTTGATGTTATCAGATACATAAAGAAGCCAAACATCAGGAAAAAAGAAAAATTAATAACAGGCAATCACCAACAATGCTGGGGCTGGATCTATCACTATTTCTCCCTTCCACTAGAATCACAGAATCGAACATGCTGGAAAACACCTCTGAGATCATCCAGTCCAACCGATCACCCTAACACCTTCTAATTAACTAAACTATGGCACTACGTGCCTCATCCACTCTCCTTTTAAACACCTCCAGGGATGGGGACTCCACCACCTCCCCGGGCAGCCCATTCCAATGCCAATCAGTCTTTCTGTGAAGAACTTCTTCCTAACATTCAGCCTAAACCTGCCCTGGTGCAGCTTGAAATTGTGTCCTCTCATTCTGTCGCTGGTTGCCTGGGAAAAGAGACCAACCTCCACCTGGATACAACTTCCCTTCAGGTAGTTGTAGAGAGCAATAAGCTCTCCCTTGAGCCTCCTCTTCTCCAGGCTGAACACCCCCAGCTCCCTCAGCCTCTCCTTGTAGGGCTTGTGCTCCAGCTCCCTCACCAGCCTTGGTACCCTTCTCTGAACACATTCAAGCACCTCAACATTTTTCTTACATTGAGGGGCCCAGAACTGGACGCAGGTATCTGTGAAGATAGTAAAAGCAAATGCCAGTGCTCCAGCAAGAGTTTGTGGTTTGTTCCCTACAGAATCGATCAATCAGTTAGAGAAGGCACTTAAATCAATATGCACAAGGCTTTGAACTCATCATCAGCTAAGTATGTGGGGCTCTCCAGCATGTGTCTTTGGAACAAAAAGGGCAAGATCTCACACCCATCACATCTTTCTAGAAAAATGAGAAGAGACAAGCAGCAATGCTGAATTAAACGTTATATCTTTTAAAATAAATAAGTTAATGGATGTTAATAATTATGTTATCTCACAAAAATGCATTAGAATTTTCTATTAGTCTTTCTTGAAGGCTGCGCTGATGGACTCTATTCATTACAGATAGTATTAACTCCTGTTTCGAATTACCAGTAGCAAACATTTTATATATCACCCAGGCTTTTTCCTGATGTGCCCAACAAAAGTGCCCAAACACACAGAGTAGTAGAAGCAATTAATAGCATCATATCATGAGAGTATCAAAACCAGTATATCTGTGCACTGGTTCCTATGTGTAAACCAGTAACTCCACAGGAAAAATCTCAGCTTGAAACATTTAAATTGGATCATCTCTCTCTCTCGTTTCCTAAGCTCTTTGTCACTTGGCCCAGTGACACTTTTAAATATTTATCACAAACTAAATGATCTTAGTGCCCAGCAGAGTCTGCACAAGATAAACATTACTTTCTCCATCTCAATTATGACTTCATTTCCTCTTGTCTCCTCTTGATGTGTTTATAGCTATTGTGTTTTTCTTTTTCCCCATCAGGACAGCAATGAATAGGGAGCTAATATTTCCAAGACAGATGTGCACACTTAACTTTATGCCCATAAGTCACCCCAGTGAGCCCAAGTTTTGGGCTTATCCCTGTTGTGTCATGTACAGTTTTTTAGCATTATCTCTATAAGAAAGTGACTTAGGAATGCACAGATCCTCTCATACCAGCAAAACAGTTGGTGGCAAGTACTTCATTACAAAGCCCTTTGTAAACAAAACCCCAAGCAGTTACCTATTTCTGTATTTTCAATGGCAATTTTGGCAATTTCCAGACAAAGGAAAAGCAGGCGTTATGAAATGTCCTCTTGGGACTAAGTACTGTGAAACACAATTTGCAATCTGTACCTTTACCCTCACTCAGCTCTGTTTCTTCCAATGACGATAGGCTGGCTACAGCAGAAGGTTCCATCTCCTCTAGAAGAGTCAAGGAAATTAAGAAGTTATTCATTAAACAGCAAACTGATGAACTGCTTTACTGCAAAAGAGTGTTATGCCTTACTAAGGCAAGGTACTAGACCTGAATTTGATTTACTGGGCTCCGATACATTTGCATGGCATTCACTGGCCATTACAAGTCTGATAGTTTTCTCTAAGCCAGGGGTAAACTTGCATTACACCACCAGACCAAGTCTGTATTTCAATTTCTGCTAACACAAAGAGAGGAAAAGTTATCAGTTCCATGGGCAGGTTGGTGTTGCAATTTGCTTTGAGATTCCTTTTTTTCATTTAATCCGTCTATTATATAAAAAAAACCAAAACAATTAAGCTGTTCTTAACTTTAATCATGTCCACAAATCTCACTGGAATCAGAATGATTACACACAGATGCTTTCCTGAAAATAGAAGCTTTCATGAATCAGGCCTAAAATTTAACAAGCCTCTGAAAATCTGTGGCTTGCAGTTTTTTAGTAGTGAGGCACAGGAGTCAAATTACTGTAGTTATTAGATAAAACTTGTACCTGAATGTAGTCATTTCTTTTGACTTACACTGTTGCTTTTTCTTGGCAATTTCTATAGTCCTAAAACCTTTTTTTTTTTTTTTAATTTCTAGCCTTTTATTTCTTTCAAAAAACTTGCCTCTGATGATTCTGAGAATTTTTCAATTTTTTTCTTAATATAGTCATGGAGTATTTTTAACTAGTTTGAAGCAGGAGCTCTGAGCCGCCTATTATTTCTTTTTTTCCTTAACCAACCCCCCCCTCCCCCCCCCATGCGTTAACTGTGAAGTTCACTGATGATAGTCTGAAGGCCAGACTTTTTAAAAAAACTACACAGTGAGAGCTGAAAAATTTCAGGCTGCCCTTTGTACATTATAGCTGGAGTTTTCACTACTGTATAATGAGAATATATAGATCTTTATGTAACAGACTTGGTAAGAATGCAGTGTCTATTTTTTTTCTCCTGCATTTTCTTTCACAATATTGAAGCATACAGCTTGTGATTTGCCACACTCACATGAAGGTTATGCCTTTTGGCTTAGAAAATACAAATAACAAATGTCATATTTGATGAGATTGCTCCTTACAGTGATCATTCATAATGATTAGAAGCATTTTAGGCATACAACTGTGTATCTCAGAAAATCAGGTAATTTCCTCCTGCCAAGAAATGGCACAGAAACAACAATCTGAAAGTTTCTCGTCGTGTTTGGTCTCCACAGTGAACAGAGGAAAAGCAGCAGTAACTCATCAGCTGAATGTAACTAACTCAAGGTAATTGTACACCTCTCTGTTTCTGTCACTATTTGAATCAGTAGTGATAAATGTTAAGCCAAATATTTTTCCCTTGTATCACTGTGTGTCTGTGGCCAAGGAGGTGATTCATGAACTATGCATAGGCTCAACCCTATCTTTAGGCACATATCTAAAATGCGTTCCTAAAGTATGACATTGTTTGGATCTGGGACCTAAAAATGTCTGCATCTTTTCTATGACACTCTTCATGAGAGTAACAAAACATGACTACCAACAGAGATAGCAAAAGAATGTACATTGTGGCTCTGATAAACCAGCTCTGACAGCTCATAACATAGCAAGTCATAATGATGGCTTGGGGAAAACCACAGTGTATTTAAGACACCTCCAGTAGCAAAGTAATCATTTAGAGAGGTACGTGCTCCTTAATTGTCTCGGGGAAAGTGAAAGGTATCTCATTCAATCAAAGTGTTTTAGAAATCAGAATGCCAGGGAAATAAACACCCCACCAAAGTGAACATGACTGGTGAGCACAATGGCCTTACATGGCATCAATAAACAGTAGTGCAACTGAGCGTAAGAGGAACTTCTGTAGTAGGATCTAGAAGCACTAGCTCTTAGGCAAGCTAGCAGCCAAACAGTACTTGGTACAACACTGTCAGGGCAAAGGTATACCCCTCCCTAGTCAGACATTCAAAACAGAGTTCAGATTCAGATAGAGTAACTCATTCCTCCTTAGCCCCTGGTGCCTTTCACCTGATAAAAATATGACCTTAACAGAATTGAAAAACCCCAGAAAAGACATGTGGCTGTGCTCCAGCACTCACAAAATGCCACTGCATGTTTATCTTGGGGAGGACTAAGCGCCTGGGTGCAATGTTTGCTGAAGTCCACAGGAACAGTTTCTTATCCTGTAATACTGCGTGTCTATGGCTTCACCTGCTACTGCTTGCCCTGTGTGAGGACATAAAAAGAGGTGATAAGGAGGACATGAAACACAGAAGGACTTCAAGAGCTTGTGGACAGCATCAGCTGTTAACACCTACTTTCAGAAGACCAACCTGTGGAGAGCAGGAAGAACTGTTGCACTTTCACATACATAGTGCTCAGTGCATAAAACAAGAAGAAAAACCCTCATCAAATTAATTCTTCATCTAGTAAGAGCCACAATACAGATAACAAAAAAATCTAATCTATATTGTTTTTGTTACACCTACTGGCTTGCCCTTTTCAGCTCAATCTCCCACATATTGAAAACAATCCCCAATTCTGATTTAACAAAAAAAACCCCAACACCCAGCAAAAGTTCAGAAGAAAAATGTTTCATGCTCTCTGAATTAAGTATGTGTAGGCATCATCCTGCACTACAATTGGGGAAAAACTAAACCAAAACCAACAAACAGGAAAAGCAGTGTGTTACACGTAATAGTGCACTAAAAGAAATCTTTAAGAAAGGGGATTTTGATTGGCACTTCTACTCTGTTGCTAACTGAGCAATTCTAGTTGTCTTTTGCACTGAACAGAGTTGGGTAGGATGAAAAAACACAATTGTAAACAGGAAAAAAATAGAAAAATCTACTGGGAACACAACTCAAGATTGTATTTTAAAACATTGCACTCACTGTAACTTCTAAGTGTGCCATCTGCAAAACCCATTGCTTGTGAACTCTGATATTCATTCACAGAATCTTTCCATGTGGATTTAAATTCTCATAACCCCTGAGACTTGTGCAGACAAATTTCATTTCCCTCCACTTCTGTTCTATGTAGATGGAGCAAAACTTCTTTCTAGTTAGCTACACGTAGTTCAACTTAAAGGGAGAACATAGAGCTGGTGAGTTAGAGGGGAAATTATGAATTCCTGCTCTGCAATACATTCATTCAGAATGAATGGACCTCACTCTCTAATGGGAGAACTGCTCAAGACTTTAGCTCATATGGTGAAAATGTCCAAACACTGCTTGTCAATAGCATTGTTCAGCTAAGAAAGTCCTTTAAGGAGCTTGGAACAAACCTGCTTCTTGGCCCTGGGCCTTGGGTTCTTCGGTGTTTTGCTTCTCCTCTGTGTCATTACTACCTGTTGAGGAAAACACATAAAAATATTTAAATCTTTTTATTGGTAACAGTAGCAGCAATATTAATTGTAACCAATTCAGCACAAAGTGCTAATTTACAGCAAGATGCTGTGATAGAAGGGGAGAGATATGAACTGCAAAAACCTGAGAACATAACCAATAACATTTAAAACACTCATATCATCACATCTCCCGTTGAGGAAGGGGGGGGTTAGATGAAAGGTTTTAGGCACGCTGGAAATACCTGTGTACAAATAAAGGTATGTTTCCCGAAACTCTGTCTGCAAAAAGTTAAATTGTTGCTTGATCTTAGTCTATGTATTTTATTCAGATTTTTTTTTTTTTACTAGGATTATTTTTCTCCAATAATGTTTCTGCAGGATCATGAAGTGGCTGAGTTTCTGGCTTGCAGAACCCGTGGAAGGTAAGAATAGGAGGAGGAAAATGGCTTTAATTCTGGTTTAGAGCGAAAGGCATAATGTCACATTGTGTAAAATACGAAAAAATGCATCACAAATGACTGCGATAGAGCAAAACAAACCAAACTAAAATTGCTGAGATTGAGTTATTCTTCCCCCTTTTTACATTCACATTCATTCCCAATCTTCTCCACTACTTTGCTTTCACATTCATTATCCATTTTCTCCCCTCCAGCTCTCTTCAGAAGGCAGCTACCAAACAGTGAATTACCACTGAGAAAAGTAATACGCTGGGGAATGTCTATGGACATGAGATCAAGTTCTCTTAACCTTTGCTTGGCCTGATTAGAAAGGTATCAGGAAGTCCGTATTTTCAATTATTTCTTTTAGCTTCATAATAATATTAGAGGCTTCAGTGCAGCATGCTGGAGCAGATGTGATGGCTACACTCCCTTTTTTTCCCCAGCATGGTGAGATAGGTGGTGAGAACAGCTGACTACCAGCCTTAATGAGGGATTTGAAAAACTGGCTGCTGAACATATACACAGGGAGAAAGAAAGGTAATTCCTGGGCCAGTAAATGCCTTGGTAATTATACTTTTTTTCTTTCTTTCTTTTTTTCCTGTGATCTTTTCTGGCTCCTGGGTTTTGTTTTGTTTTTTTTTTTAATTGCAGCTTCTCTGAGGCATCATGGTTAAAAGTTTCTCGCACAAGCTCCTTGCTTTCACGCAACACGTGGAGCCTGTTGAAAAGCAGTAGCCCAACTGCGATTAGGTGGATGGAAGCAAAGCAGAGAAGGTGTGTGTTTTTCAGAAGCACATGTGTATCTGGTGGCACACTGCATTATGCTAATATTTAAAGGCTGAAGAATGACTCTCTCCTATTCCAGCAGGCAATACATCCTGGCATCCAGCAGATGGGACTAGTGGAGAAGTATTTCCAGGCTGACCCTGCAGAGAGCTGCCCCCATGTAAAAAGGAGATGGAGCAGGAGTTTGACACCCCACCTGAGAGCCAAGAGGTAGCTAGGGAGCATCAAATGGCCATCCCTGGGAACGTGGCCCTCTTTGGTACCTCTTGCCTCTTTGGTAACAATTTTGTGACCACCCTACAGATTTCTTAGCATCCCACAATTGTGACCTCTAATCTATGAAAAACTGCACTACGTGGGTGATCAAAATGGCTTGATAAAACCAGCCTAGTTTTACCCCCTCCTCTACCTGAAATTAAACAATGCCTATTTCAAAATCAGTGTTCTGTCCATTCATGCTCCATAGAAGAACTGCATGCAAAACAGGCAGCTAGCTGTACCAGAGAATAAACTTTCCTCTCTCCCTCCCCATTTTGTTTCAAAAATGTGGACTTGGGACTTGCAGCATGCAATTAATAAACAGGGGGGAAAAAAGAAAACTCTTCACATCACCAGGACGCATTTCAAAGGGAAAGTCATCTGGCTCTGAAGCTGTAGAAAGGGACAGGACATTCAAACCAAACCTCTAACACCAGGCTTCAGTGAGACTTCAAGAATCTTGACCATTAGGCCAGATCCAAAGAGAATACTGCACCACTGCAGCACCAGAGCAGAAAGGATTTCACTACAGCCAAGTGCGACATGTCTGGCTTTGCATGGAAAGACTTGCCATTCAGAAAAGCAGGTCAGGCTTAAACAGTAACTGCCAATGTATCACTGAAAATAATTTCAGCAATTACCTCACCGCATTCACAACATTTTACTACATTTCTGGACTATACTCATTTCTACATCCATTATAATGAGCATGACCATAACCATGAGATCTTCAGCTAAAACCAGGTATTTCAAGGATTCAGTACTGTTTATTGCAGAGGGAATACATCTCTCATTAAAGGGGCAAACTTCAGCTACAAAAGGAAGCTGAAATGATCATCAGGTTTGTCATATTATCAGATAAGGCACATATTCATCAGTATGTTTTGTCACCCCTAAGCCTTATTTTACTGGATGTTCAGTGTTTATAATTGGTATAACAGAACAATAATTACAGCACTATATACTGGATTCTCAACATGTTTTCCACCCTAACACTTCATTTTGTTCCTTTAGAAAGAAAATGTAAAAGACCTGAAGCAGAAGCTTCACCTCTTGTACTTTGACCCAGCCCAACAGCCTGACTGGATTGTGACATGAAAATTAATCTCGCTCAGCATATTGAAGGTACGTGTCGTGCCTGACAAGTGACTTTGACAGAATCAGAGTAAAGGAAATGCTGAAAAATCAAGAGCGGAGAAGTGATCCTCAAGTAAATGACTTGCAGAAGGTAGGGTTAAGCTCTGCTTGGCCCAGAGAATCTCCTCCTTTCAGGAGAAAGGAAGGAAGCAGAGTATGGATACACTGATAAGAGAGCAAACTGTAGGGGAGGAGAAAGGACTGCTCTCAAAGTATCTGACAAACAGTTCTTTTCAGCTTTTAAAAATCGTTCTAATGAGCCTCTCTCTGAGCGTCTTCTACTGATGAAGAATCTTTTTGCAATTATTGCTCTCCATTGGAGCTGCACACAGAGCAAGTGGAAAGGCTTTAAGCAGTACATGCTCAAGGCAAAGAGCTGGAGATATATTTTACAAGAGTAATGAGATAATTTTTTGCCGTATTTCTATTCACCCTGGCTCTCCTTTTTTTCCAGGCAGAAGAACCAGACCTAGTGCACTTCCCTCGAGTCCTTCCCATGATGTTATTAATAACAAAAAATGTCTTTTCCACTGGATGGCCTCTACAGTGTCTGCCATCCTTCTCTTTCTGCTACTGCAGCAACTGGCGAATGCATTTCCTTTAGGTGAAAGCTGTCCTCACAGTATCTGCTTTTCTATTATACTAGTAATTGAACAGCAAAGGAGACAGAAAAAGTGGCTGCTGATATGTCATGCCATTTCAGGCTAGCAAACGTAAATGATTTTGAGCCACATCAAAAGACAAATGGGAACATCTGTTTCTATTCCTTGGAATGGCAGTCAGCTGAGAAAACAGGAATTTGAGAATTACAGCGGCACCATACTGACAAAATAAGCACAGCAGACACTTAAATGCTTACTTCTGGCCCTATATTTTGCTTTCCCTTGCCAAACTGACTACTTACTGATAGGCATTTGCTCTCTCCTCTTACCTTTGAGATCAGCAAGAAAAACCCCACACTCGCCCCTGCAATGGTATATACACCTTTGCTAATATTTGGTAGAAAACAGGCTAAACAGTGATCAGTCAGTACACTTAGCAAGCTGGTAGAGCAAGCGGCACTTCTAACTAAACTGGAAAACTGAATACTCTGCCTGCCTGCCCACTTTACTTTAAGGAGAGGTATTTAGCATGCACAGTAATATGCCTGCTGCACTAGCAGCTCCAAAACAAAGCAGATGATACGATAAACAATATGTCAGCAGTAAGATGGGAGAAGGCTGGGACAAGATCCCTCTGAAAGTCCAGAGGACAAATTTTCAGCAGCGCACCGGTGTGGTTTTTAGTATTCTTCCCATTTTGTCTGTGAGAGCTTGGAGGCATGTGGCTTTTTACATCTTCAACTACTCTCACAACAAACATGGAAAGTAGAAAGTATTAATAGCCTGCTGGCCTTTTGGCTCTTCCCATTACAAAGCTGAGTAAGTGCCATAGTATTTTGCTCATGGACCTACTCCTCTTCAGTAATACCTTTCCTCACGAGCAGCCAGTTACTTAGAACTGGGGCTAAAGTCTTCCAAAAAAGGCACTTTCCAGAACAAAGCAGAATTGCAGATGATGTATTTTTAGTTAAAGGAAGAAAGGATTCAGTTAAAGGATCAAAGTAGTGTGCTTTACTCATCCAATATAGATGTTAATAATAATATTTTCACTACAGAGAAAGCTGTAGTTAGATCATTTATATCACCCATAACGTGTCAACAGTCAGAGTAAGGTTCCTCCAAATGACCTCCTCCTTCCTAGAGCTGAAATAAAGGAGATAGAGGGTGAATCCCCAGGCTCACAGCTTTTTTTGCCACTCACATATATCTACATACCACGTTCCTGAGCACCAGGTCTGACCCTGCTACCTCCCCATGTAGCTCTCAACACACAAGTCTGGGTGCATCTTCTGGTTCTCTGGGTGGCCAGTGACCACAGATCTCTCCTGTGGTTTGGCCTGCCAATCTCTCCTCAAGCTGCGCCACGCTTCGATGACAAAATGCAAATAAAACCCCAAGATCTGGCAGACTAAGGATGACAGTTTTGAACTATCTTTTTTACAGTACAAAAGTATTGCCACTGTAATCATACTAATGATATGAAGTCCCTTCTAGGCGAGCAGGGAAACTAATTAATGAGAAAATTAAAAATACAGGCATTGATCTTACAGCTGTTACACTCTGTACATGAGTAGATGTGCTGGCTTCAGCATAACTCCTGCAATATGAGAAGACAGCACATATATATCCATACGTACACTCAAGACCATATAGCCTGCAACCATTTTCAGAGTATTCCAGTGGCAAAATGATATCAGACATAAACCAAGAAGCACATGCACACAAAGGCCATTACTGCAGAACTATAAACACATTAAAATGAATCATTAGGGTAGTAGCCCAAGGTTATGGAACATTTTCAGTTTGCATTTTAATTTCTTTTAATTAAATTATGATTCAGGTCATTTTTAATAACTATTTGTATATAACCCCTGTGGGGTAAATTTTGAGAAGGGTTACTAGAGAGTCATCTGAAGTAATTGTCTAATGGAATCACGAGACTTCTCTCTCTCTCTGCTGCTCCAAACCATTTCCCTCATTGCAGACACTGGCCTGAACACTGCTGTCACTGCACCCGGCCCGGCCAAGTTATCAGCCCAATAAATAACAGGTTTTCATTTTCAGCTGGCATTTTGCAAGGAATTGGCGAGGAGCGTGGGAAAAGAACGGGGAAAGAATGAGAAAAATAGCCCTTGAGGATTACCTCAGAGGTATAAAATAACACTATTGTATTTCACCTATTTAAAGTCCTGAGGAATATGGGAGGCTAATCTAAGGCCCACTGAAGTCACTAGGTGTGTTCCCCTTGCCTCATTCCTCTGTGGATCACAAGGCAAGTAACTTGGCTTCATTATATCTTTCCTGGCTAGGAGAGAAGCAGAGGACAACAGACACAGCATCAAATTAGGTGCTTGGAAGACATAAGCACTCAGAGGTGCCCCAAGCCACTTCATACATAACCTGGCTGGGAATGTTGCACTGGGCTGCTTTTTTTCAGTAGGTGTAATTCTGTCTCATGTATAGCGTGAGTGTGCAATAGAGGTGAGACATCTAAAATTTCATTGCCAAAGATAGGGATTTCTGAAAATCTGTAGCCGTGACTGTTCAAAATAAAAGCAAGCAGGCATCTCCTGGAAGGTTGAGTTGTCCAACACCATCAAAATGTGGACATCGTATGCTAGACGTCATACACAGCCTGTATAGAGGACAAAGATACAACTGGCATTTGGCTGCACAAAGTACACATGCTGTGCTGCACAACTATTATCACTGTTAGCATGGCATACACACATGGACAGAAATCATGCCAGTTCATACATGGCCTATCAGTCTGACCTCAGTGCCAGGAAAGGTTACGGAGCAAGGCATCCTGAGTGCCATCACGCAGCACATAACAAGAGAACCAGGTGACCCAGCCCAGTCAGTATGGGTTTAGAATCACAGAATGTTTTGGGCTGAAAGGGATTTCCAAAGGTCATCTAGTCCAACCTGTCCTGCAATCAGCAGGGACATCCTCAATTGGATCAGGTTGCCCAGAGCCCTGTTGAGCCTCACCTTGAGGGATGGGGGCCTCAACCACCACCCTGGGCAACCTGTTCGAGTGTTCCACTACTCTTATGGTAACAAACTTGTTCCCAACAGCCAATCTAAATCTGCTCTGCTCTAGTTTGCAGTCACTGCCCTTTGACCTATCACTGCAGGCCTTTGTAAAGAGTCTTTCTACATCCTTTTTGTAGACCTCCTTTCAGGTACTGGAAGACTGCTATTAGGTCTCCCCAGAGCCTTCTCCAAGCTGAACAACCCCAGCTACTTCATTCTGTCCCCACAGGAGAAGGATTACAACCCCCTGACCATTTTCTGGATGAGGGGATTGATTAAGTGAACCCTTGGTAAGTTTGCAGATGACACCAAGCTGGGTGGCTGTGCTGATCAGCTGGATATTATCACAGAATGGGTAGACTCAGGGAGACCAGTTGATGTAGTCTACCTTGACCTTAGTGAAGACTTTGACACCATCTCCCATGACATCCTAGTGGGCAAGCTGAGGAAGTGTGGGATGGAAGAGCAGACAGTGAGGTGGATTAAGAACTGGTTCAAAGAGTGGTGATCAATGGTGCCAGGTCCAGCTGGACAGCTGTTACTAGTGGAGTCCCCCAAGGATCGGTGCTGGGTCCAGTGCTGTTCAACATCTTCATCAATGACATTGATGAGGGGACAGACAGACAGAGTCTGCTCAGCAAGTTTGCTGATGACACCAAACTGGGAGACTTAGCTGATACAGCTGAAGGCTGTGAGGCCATCCAGTGAGACCTGGGCAGACTGGAGAGCTGGGCACAGAGGAATCAAATGAGGTTCAGCAAGGACAAATGCAGAGTCCTGCACCTCAGGAGGAAGAATAAACTGCACCAGTACAGGTTGGAGGGGTGATCTGCTGGAGAGCAGCCCTGTGGAGAGGGACTTGGGAGTGCTGGTGGATAACAAGTTATCCGTGGGACAACAATGTGCCCTTGTGGCCAAGAAGGCCAATAGGATCTGCGTTGGTTTGAGCTAATTGGAGAATTTGAGTGAGAAATTAGACTATTGGCTGAGAGAGAGTTAAACACACTGTGTCACTTCACCGAGTTTTATTGAGAAAGAAAAAAAAGTTGTTTTAAGAACTGTTCTCAAAACAACCAGATTAGCAGTTTGCTTCTGTCTGTGTCTGGCGGCGGCTGCTTCCCTGGCATGATCCCTTTCTGTCTTTGTCTTGGTAGCTAATTCAGAGTAAAATTACTAAAATTNGTATTACCTTTTCACTGTATATATCTGTAAATATCTGTAATATCCTGTAAATATTTGCTTGTATATTGTGCATTGCTGTAAATATAAAGCTTCATTTATTAACTTCCAGTGTCCTGAGTTTTAGCCGGGGTTTATAAAAGTTGAGGGGGGCAGGTAACTGCAAACCCACTACAGGATCCTTCAGTATATTAGGAAGAGTGTGTCCAGCAGATCAAGGGAGGTTCTACTGCCCCTCTACTCTGCCCTGGTGAGACTCCATCTTGAATACTGCATTCAGTTTTGGGCTTCACATTTTAAGAGGGACAGGGATCTGATGAAGAGCATCCAGCGGAGGGCTACGAGGATGATTAGAAGACTGAAGCAGTGCCTTATGAGGAGAGGCTGAGGGACCTGGGGCTTTTTATTCTGTAGAAGAGAAGTGAGAGGGAATTTAATAAATGTTTCTAATTATCTGAGGGCTGGATGTCAGGAGGGGGAAAACAGGCTCTTCTCACTTGCTCCCTGTGAATAGAACAAGGAGCAATGGATATAAGCTGCAGCACAGCAGGTTCTACCTCAACACAAGGGGGAACTTCTCTACTGTAATGGTCCCAGAGAACTGGCACAGGCTGCCCAGAGAGGTTGTGGAGTCTCCTTCTCTGGAGACTTTCAAGGCCCATCTGGATGCATTCCTCTGTGACCTGAGATAGATAGTATAGTCCTGCTCTGGCAGGGAGGTTGGACTTGATGACCTCTTTGCATCCCTTCCAACCCCTGACATCCTGTGATCCTGTGAACACAGAATCGCAGAAACATTCCAGTTGCAAAAGACTCTCAAGATCACCAAGTCCAACTGATACTAGAAAATATTTCTTCAGTGATAGGGTTCCCAAACATTGGAATGCTCTGCCCAGGGCAATGGAGTCACCATCCTTGGAGGTCTTGAAGCAGTGTATGGACCTGGCACTTAAGGACACAGTTTAGTGTTGACTCTTCAGAGCTGGGTCAAGGGTGGGACTGGATGATCTTTGGGGTCTCTTCCAATCAGATATGTTCTGTGACATGTTGAAGAGCAGGGTGAGGCCAGGCTCAGGACAGAATGGAGGCTCCCTGACTCCTTGCTCTACAGGTAGTCCCACTTAAGAGACAGAGGAAGAAAGAGACCCCATACACGACAGTGCACAATATGGTTACAGATTTTATCAATGTTCTAATGTCCATTTATTATTCATTAATACTTTCCTGGTGTGCCCAAGAGACTAGGCAACTGTGTATCATTAACAACTGTGGCACAGCCTCTTTTCCGAGCTGCAGTCTAAATAAAACATGAGACCAATTTCAATTGTTTTGCATACAGGTCACAAAATCACGTGGTGTGGCATTTGACAAAGTGAAGAAAGGGACAAGAAGCCACACAGGCCATCACACTTACTAAAAACAGCATAAAACACAGATCAAGTGGTGCACTATTTTGCATCAGTATTTCGTCATCTTCTGCACTGGACCTGAACGCTCATGATGGCTTATGGTTAGACATGAGAAATTAATTCCTTGACAGATGAGGCCCCTGCAGGTATGCTGGTTTGTCACCCTGTGTAACTCCCCACTGACATCATTGTATTAGTCACTTTAGCAACTCAGTATTTTTCACCTTAGCTCATCTCAGAATGAAAATCTGATCTGAAGCATCTACTGTGAAAACAGGAATTTGTAACTGTCTAGTCTCGTTTACAGACATGCGCATTCAGCTGCTAAAAGAAGCCAAACTGGTCAATGCAACAGGACCACACATCACTTGTGGAAGCCAAAATGATCCCTGTTTAAAAAGTTGGTTTGTATACCACTGCACAGCAATTTAATGAAACAGTAGTTGCCACCTCAGTAATGAAAAGAATCTTCTAAGGAGGGTTTGCTCACACAGCAAATAAAAATGAAACTTGAGATTAACATCCTGTTCTTCCCCTGGCTAAGTGGAAGGTGATCACCTGAGCTGTAATCAGTCAAGACAGATGGCGGATTTCAAAACAGAACTGAAAAAAAGAAGCTATCGACCGAAGTGGATATTTCAATATCACTTTAAATATAACCAATCCAGATTAAGGTGAAATGTTCCACAGACATGTTTGATACACTTGCTTCCCAGCAAATTTCTTCTGTAGTCTTTTATCTTCATTTAAAATTTTACTTAAGGATTTGGTTGGGTGGCAAAAAGAATACAGAAACCTCTAAGATATCTTAATAAGAACCAGCACTTTTGAGGCTGAATAAGAGTGTGTTTTTGAAGTATAATTATGTGCCTAGATATTCATTTTTAGTAGACTATGAGGAGCAGAAATTTACTGAAGGCTATTACTGCACTATGCTATGCAAAGAAGAAATGTAGTTACAATTTTTCAAATGATAAGAGGATTGTTTGCTATAAACTGAAGAACATTTAAAGATTAATCAGAAGTTGAATATAGTTAGTATTAACACACAGCTTAATGAGAGGGACGATCAGGCCTGCATAGTGTCAAAAAGCCCTGAGAAAAGACATCACTGTGTAATGGTAACACACAGCTGCAGTTGTACACATAGTCCCAGCCACAGGGAAGATTAAGCCTACCTTGGAGGAAAGCAGGGCAAGTACCAAGGACTGATGCCTTTTGTAAGTGCATACACCATATCCCTCTCTAGAAAGCCAGAGAGTGAACAGCAAAAACTGCAAAATTCATTATATATATCTATATACATATATACAGATATATCTGTATGTGTATATATACACATAGATACACACATTATATATATATACATGTATGTATGTCTAAAGGCGATCCAGGAAGGGGAAGCCTTATATTGCTCTCACATTTAAAGGACCAAGGTGTAAAATGAGTTTCGTTTTCTGATCCCAAGGTTACATACTTCCTGTCACTGGCTTTTCTGGGAGAAGGGATGAGAAGCCAGAGTGTCTCACTCTTGGAGAGCATCCTGCCTAATCGTCGTGACCTGCTGAGCCAATGAGTCGTCAAGATAAAATGCAACTCATTTCACCTTATTTTTACCGTGGACTCCTGTCACTAGGCTGACATCTCTCATGGACAGAGCAGGGCAGGAACCTGACACTGCTGAGCAACATTTCAGACATTTGATGTTGTCTCTGAAAGCCAAGGGGTTGATAACGCAATGACCTCATCAGCCAAAGGAACCAACTCTATCACCTACCTTAAAGGTGATTTGTGTTCATTTTGACCCTCCTGGCTAGGCTTATCCATCAAACTGCCCTCCTTCCCACCAAGTGAACAGAAAGCAGACAAAGTTCATCCTAGATGAGCAATTCCAACAGACCAGCTCCTCACACATATACTGAGTCTCAGCTAAGGTAATTGTGTGAGACCAACAACCTGTCAATTTATCAGGAAGAACTTGTTCATTCATTCTGGAAGAAGCTTGTGAGAAAAGTTGGAGCAAGACAACCTTCAGTTATGCCTTCTCATTCCTCTACGAAGGGAAAAGAGGATCTTGACCTTGGGAGGCACAGAAATGGCTTTTGCTGCATAGATTAATTACCTTTCTCATAGAGATCAGGCATTTGTGCTGCTCTTATTAGATATATTAGCTGCCCTTCATACAATATTGATCACCTGCAGACCATGGTAGGAGCGAGTGGGGCAGCATTTGGGCAGGCTCCATTTTATGTCTGAGAAAGTCTGTAAGGAAGGAAAGGGCAGTTTTACTTCTCCTAGTATCAAAAAGTCTACTGCACACACCTCACTTCAGTAAACACAGGACACTCAAAATGGTAGCTAAGGGAAATAAGGAACACTTTAAGTTTTTGTATTGTCAAGACTTTTTGCAGAGGAGGGCAGCAAAGCTGGGGAAGGTCCTATAGAATAAATCTTATGAAGAGCAACTGAAGGAGCTGAGCCTGCTAAGTTTTAAAAACAGGAGGCTGAGGGGAGGCCTCATTGCTGCCTACAGCTACCCAAAAGGACATTGTGGAGAGGTTGGTGCTGGTCTCTTCTCACAGGTAAATAGTGATAGAACAAGAGGGAATGGCTTTAAGCTGCAAATGGGTAGATCTGGAATGGATATTAGGAATTTTTTTTTTTTTTCCAGCAGGAGTGGTCAGGCCCAGAATGGGCTGCCCAGGGAGGTGATGGAGTCACCAACCCTAGATGTGTTTAAAAGTCTTTTGGATGTGGTACCTGGGGACGTGGTTTAGGGTGCACCCTGTAGAGTAGGGATATCAGTTGGACTTGGTGATCCTGAGAGGCTTTTCCAACTGGAATGTTTCTGTGATTTCTGTGACTTGTAAAACTCTTTGCTTTTGCTTGATGGCAACCAGCAGAATGAGAATAGGTGAGCTGTGGCATTTGTGCTAACTGGTGGCTGCTATGCTGTGACAAGTGTCACCATCTTGTTTATGTAATTGCCCTAGGGTGGTATTATGAAACTACTGAAGTTTTTTTTAGCACCAAACATATTTGTCTCACCTGAGACTTTACAATCAATCACTGACAGCAATTGGTTGAGGGGAATGGTAAAATTATAACTGTCAGATTTTACTCTCCCAGGATGTAGAAAAAGAGAAGAGGGGAGAGGTGGAGGTGGGGAAGAAGACAATTGCACTGCATGTTTACACATGTCAAACCTGAAAGGAACCTAGGACTAAAGAATGTTTCTCCATGTAACCAGTCTATCAATTTCCCCAGATAATAACCTGTGCTACAATGAAAAACTGCTGAATATATCTGTTGATAGGGGAATCTGCTATGCAGTTCACACTCGCTTTCCTCTGTCAATGGTCTGAAGGCAGAGAACAATATGTCTAATAGCATAATAACAGACACCATTAATACTTTAGATGTTTGGTATAAAATTGCTTTCATTAGCATGTCAAGTGTTTATTTTAGCTTAGTGCAAAACAAGCTCCTTGCATACAGACACTTAGTTGAGTTTCCCTGATTGCAGAAAGGGTAATAGCGAAGGAGCCTACTCTCCCTGGTCTTCTGTGGATGTCTCTACATGCACTGAACAAATATTGGTCCATTAGCTCTACCCAATGAACCTGCTTGGTGTGCTGCAGAAAAATATGGCGGCAGAAATATTACTCAACTCAGAGGAACAGTCTTTACAGACTGCCACATGCGTGAGGCTATTAAACCAGCAAGCTGTGTTCCCATCTTCAGTCTAAAAGAACACTGACAGCTACCTAAGTAGATTAAAAAGTATTTGGTTCTTCCTGTGTCTAAGTGTATAGTTGTTAAGTACTTTATCTCTGGTCATGTTACCAAGGGGAAAATAATTTCTTATGTCAAATGTAATAATCTTTTGACTTCCTTTTATTGCTAAAAAGAGGATGATCAGAGGGCTGGAACATCTTTTCAGGCTTCTTCAGTTTGAAGAAGAGAAGGCTCTAAGGAGACCTTATTGTGGCCTTCCAATATCTGAAGGAGACCTACAAGAAAGCTCGGGAGGGACTTTTTAGGGTGTCAGGTAGTGACAGGACTAGGGGAAATGGATCCAAGCTACAGAAAGGTAGATTCAGATGAGACATTATGTGCTGGTTTGAACTAATTGGAGGATCTGGATTAGAAATTAGGATATAGGCTGAGAGATGAAAACAGATGATGCTACTCCACTCAGAGCTCTACTGAGAAAGAAAAAAAAATGTTTTAAGAGTTGTAATCCAAATATAGATAAGTCAGAGTGCTTCAGGCCTCTCTGGGCTGTGGCTGCTTCTTGCATGGCTCCTTCGTCCCTGCCTTTTGTATCTGATTTTCAATAATTCTACTAACTGCTGTTCTACTGCTAACCCCCCTGGCCAATCTACCTTCACCTATCTGCTGCATCAACAGATGGTGAGATAAGATTGGGGAACAGGGGAAAGGTGGTAGGGGTGGTTAGAAAACCCCTCTTAGGGATTTTTATCTCTGGGAGGGGTGTGGTATTTCTGTATTACTTTTTTTTTTTTTTTTTTCTGTAAATATCTGTTATACATTGTAAATATCTGCTTGTATATTGAGCATTGCTGTAAAATAAAGCTTCATTTATCAACTTCCAGCCATCTGAGTCTTAGCCTGGGTTATACCAAAGGGTGGGGGGGCAGGTAACTGCTAAACCACCACACATTAGGAAGTTCTTCACCATGAGGGTGGTGAGACACTGGAATAGGTTGCTCAGGGAGGTGGTGGAAGCCTCATCCTTGGATGTTTTCAAGGCTGGGCTGGATGTGGCTCTGAGGAACCTGATCTACTGTGAGGTGTCCCTGCCCATGGCAGCAGGTGTTGGAACTGGATGATCCTTGAGGTCACTTCCAACCCTGACAATACTGTGATTCTGTATGGGCTGGGACTTTTGTTTGTTTTTTGTTTTGCTGTTTTTTTCTGGTGTGAGCTTTTTTTGGTTGGTGGTTGGTTGGTATTTTGTTTGTTTGTTGGTTCCTAAACTGGGGATAGCTCACATGGTTTAGGTACCCCAAAACTGAAAGATGCTGAATACAAGGCAATTAGGTTTTATCATCAGGGAAATCCAACAAAGCTGACCTCAGGCAGAGTTTGGCTTTACTGTGTTTTATTTGATACTGTTTACGTGCATTAGCTACTCAGGAGTTCTTTCAAAAACACAAAAGACAGCTCTTAGGAAAAGGAGACAAACGTCTAACTAAATAAAATCACTCAGACATGTAGTTCTGGTTCACAACACAGCTTTCATAATCTTCAAGGCTCCACATGAAAAGTTTGTTTAATTAGTCAAAACCAACAGCTAATAATCAAGCCGGCAGAAACTAAATCCCATTCTCAGACAAATGTGTGCAAATCCCATTTTCTCAAACAGCAGTGGCTTGCAGGTGTGTTGCATTAGACTCCAGCCACTCAGCAGCTTTAGAGGTATTCAGTGTCTGGAGCCTAACTGTTTGATTCCTCCTCAGAACAGAGGCTCAGGTAATGCCACAGAAATCAGAGCCAGGTTTCTTTCCCAGCCCCCTCCCACCATTGAACACTTTAATTACACCCCCCCCTTTTTTCCCCCTCCTTATATCACAACAACCCTCAAATCTAAATTTAGACAGTCATAAACTTTACAGGCTTGATTCCTGCCTAGGGAGATGCAGGCTCCAACACTGGCTAGATTAAATTCTGCAGCAGTGATTATGTGTTACTGGCCTCGATTCTGCATCAGCAAAATCTACTGTGTGGCATCCAATCCAAGGAATTCAGGCATTTTACAGCTCCAGGCAATGTATTGCCAGACCATTTGCTTTAGCCTTCTAACGCATGTTTGTGCTCCACAAAGTGAACTGTAGGTCACCAGGAAGCACTGACAGGAACAGTAAACTAGGAAACTGTATCTAGCAAGCCACAGAGATAGGTAGTGGAGAGGAGGAGGCTCAGGGTAGACCTTATTGTTCTCTACAACTACCTGAAGGGAGGTTGTAGCCAGGTGAGGGTTAGTCTTATCTCACCAGGCAACCAGAGACAGAATGAGGGGGCACAGTCTCAAGCTGTGGCAGGGCTGCGGCAGGGCAGGTATAGGCTGGACATTAGGAAGAAGTTCTTTGCAGAAAGTGTGATTGTCATTGGAATGGGCTGCCCAGGGAGCTGGTGGAGTCACCATCCCTCGAGGTGTTTAAAAAGATGCTGCATGAGGCACTTAGTGTCATGGTTTAGTTAATCAGAAGGTGTCAGGTGATAGGTTGGACTCGATGATCTGGAAGTGTTCAAGTGGAGGCCAGTGACAAGCAGAGTCCCTCAGGGATCAGTCCTGGGACCAGTCTTGTTCAACACCTTTGTAGGTGACATGGACAGAGGCACTGAGTGCACCCTTAACAAGTTTGCTGACAACAGCAAGTTGTGTGGTACAGCAGACATGCTGGAGGGCAGGGATGGCATCCAGAGGGACTTGGATAGGCTGGAGAGGTGGGCNCAGCCCAAAAAGCCAACCAGATTCCGGGCTACATCAGGAGAAGTGTGGCCAGCAGGTTGAGGGAGGTGATTCTCCCCCTCTACTCTGCTCTGGTGAGACCCCACCTGGAGGAATGCATCCAGTTCTGGAGCCCCTATTATAAGAGGGATGTGGACATGCTGGAATGTGTCCAGAGAAGGGCCACGAGGATGATCAGAGGGCTGGAGCACCTCTGCTATGAGGATAGACTGAAAGAGTTGGGGCTGTTCAGTCTGGAGAAGAGGAGGCTCCCAGGTGACCTTATTGTGGCCTTCCAGTATCTGAAGTGGGCTACAAAAAAGCTGGGGAGGGATTTTGGAAGCTATCAGGTAGTGACAGGACTAGGGGGAATGAAGCAAAGCTGGAGGTGGGGAGATTCACACTGGATGTGAGGACAAGGTTCTTCACCACGAGAGTGGTGAGACTCTGGAATGGGTTGCCCAGAGAGGTGGTTGAGGCCCCATCCCTGGAGGTGTTTAAGGCCAGGCTGGAGAAGGCTGTGTCCAGCCCGATCTAGGACAGGGTGTCCCTGCCCATGGAAGGGGGGTTGGAACTAGATGGTCCTTGCGATCCCTTCCAACCCTGACTAATTCTATGATGCTATGAAGATCTTTTCCAACCTGTCATTCTGTGATCAGTTATTTTTTCAATGGAAGGAAAACCTTACAGTTTTGTAACTCTTTCCCTCCTATTTTTTTAAGACATTGATACAATGAAAGCTTTTAGTTACACTCCATTTACAAATATGCCATAAAACCTATTACTCTTTTGCCTGTTTAAGAATATGGATAATGACACTGTGATCCCACATGCTGTTTAGCCTGCATACAATCTGACGTGTGGTTTGTCATCACTGATTTCTCTAATCCAAATATAAAATTGGTATTTTCACTTCAGCTGTATTTAGTGCAGCACAAAAGAAAAGAGGACAGGCCAGGATGAGATTTCTTGGGTTCCCCAACACCTTTCAAGCGATGACAGCTATTGCTTTAAGTACTTGCCATTAACAACCAGTCAAAATGTTAGTGACAGGATATTACTAGCAGTTACTTAAGGTGATAGATGTTAACATTTTTCTGCTCTTTATGACTCACACTATACCCCACTCTGAACACTTTAGGAGCTGAATGCACAGCGCTAGGTCAAAATGATGAAGCTCATGAAGCCACTGGTTGAGGTGCAGAATGAGATGTGTCATTTGAAGAACATTAGGTTCCACGATAAGGAACTATCATGGCTCAAAGATTGAGGTTCATCCTTCTGACTGTTTCACATAAGAGAAATTCTCCAGTATTGGGGCATTTTGCTCTTCCAAATACAGGAAAACCACATGAAACTCTGCACTCTGAAAATAAGTCTTTGATGTTAATATCTTTTAACAACTCTTCCAAAGACTTACAGATTAAGAACAGGTACTCTGACCCAATTTTAGAACAACCTAGACCACATTTATTTCCATACACTTCAACAAGCTGCCCTAAAAAGACACAAGTCCACAGGAACAACACTATAGGCAGACTTGTAAGCACTGGTGATTTCTGACCACAGAGTATGTATGTAACACAGCATAAACACTGTAACTGGAGAGGAAAAAGATACAACTAAATTTCCTTGTAGAAAAGGAAAATAAGGATTTTATTGCTCCACGTTTTGCAGCAGATAGCCAATTTATGTGACCAACTTAACCAGCCCTGCACAATACACTTCAGACTTTCTATTATTGATTACATAAAGCCCAAACAGCTTACGGAGAATACAGCAAAGGTTTCTCATTATATATCAGTGGCAATCAGCAGCCCATCACATAAAAATTGCATCTGTAATTCTGAACCTACCTTGAGATGAAATACACTCCAGAAGAATCACAGTTTCATGGTCTAGGCCGAAAGAAATTTTCCAAGTGTGTGCAAATTACACTCTTAAATCAAAATTTTCTAGTGCTTTCTCAAGAATTCAGAGTAAAATTTTCTCCCATGACGCAGACCAGATTAATAGCTCTGAAAAGCTGTCAGATCACTTACCTTCAGCATCATCTTGCAGGTCCTCAGGCTGCTCTGCTTTGCTCTTTGTGGGAGATGGAGGCTGGTGTTTCAGTTCCAATCCTTCTTCAAACAAACAAACAAAAATATTATAATGACATATTTTGATTTTCTTTTTTAGTGCACTAGTTATGACCACAACTGGGAGTACATTTTACCTCAGCACTCCAGTATCCATTCTGTTATTAAAATGAATTGTTGCATCAACTGTTATAAAAGTCATAATAGGAATCTTTCAGCTTTGCCTGGACTTCTCCTAACTTTCACATGACAGCTGTGACGAAAGCTCATACTGAAATAATGTATTTCTTCACCAGCTCTTAATATATTCAGAAATAAAAAAAAATAATAATGTGTTAATTTGTAGTTTTTAACATTCTATATTAGACTGCATTATGGAGAAATACTCTGAATGAAATGATTTTTCCTTCTCAGATCAATTCACTCAATATTATAAGAGAGCAGCAAATGAACATTGACTGAGATGAATAATGAAATGAAAAGTAGGGAAGCAAACCTTATAAAGAAGTAAAGTTAAGGAAATGAAAGCTTTATGAGATAAAAATGTTCTGGCTGAAAAAAAAAAAATCTGCTCCAACCTTTTAGCCAGAAAGCAAAAGGAAGATGGAGTAAAAGGAAAACCTCCTGAGTAAAAACAGTACTTGAGGGCAATTAAGTTTAAGATCTCTCACTGACATTGACAGTGTTTAATATTAGTTGGTCAAACTTTTAAAAATATGAACTTTTTCCACAATATTTTCAAAATATCCTGTCATCTCAACATAAAGGATTAAATT
This sequence comes from Psilopogon haemacephalus, assembly GCA_013396835.1. NCBI lineage: Eukaryota > Metazoa > Chordata > Aves > Piciformes > Megalaimidae > Psilopogon > Psilopogon haemacephalus. The sequence continues at coordinate 138,694 of VWZI01012643.1, forward strand.
CCAATGTGTTCTCTGTTTTAGACCTCAAGGCAAAAACTGGTAGCACAGAAAGCCTTGTCGGTATAAAAGGGAGGCCAATCTGGAAATTAATCACAAGAGGTATTTGTAAATTAAGATAGTTAATGAACACAGGTTCACTATTTAAAACATTCTTCAAACATTGTTGCTTAACTATGAAAGCAGAGAATGACAGACTATTACAACTCATTTCATTGCACTTCCTGAATCTCTTCAACCACAGCAAGAAAATTACTTTCTGTCATTTGACTTTCTGTGAAATCTCCAGTTCTCTGTGGTCAGCTGAGGGTTTGGGTGAAGGAGAAGCCTAAAGCAAATATACTTTTGTGCATGCTGGAAAGAAGTCGTGACCACTCGTAACGGAAATTTAGGAAGACACGACTTCATTTCACAGAATCACAGAATTAACCACGGAGTAAAAGACCTTCAAGATCATCAAGTCCAACCTATTACCCAACACCATCTATTCAACTAAACCATGGCACTTAACACAAAGCATGCCATATTCTGTAATATAACCTATGCAGTGGGCAGAAGTTTGGCATCACTTCACCATACCTGTTTGGCATATTGTGTGGATTTAATTAATTGTTCACTCACACAGAACCTTACAGAACCACAGAACCTTAGATGTTGGAAGAGACCTCCAGAGATCAAGTCCAGCTGAAGGTCTGTGTACTAGAATGCTTAATGAAGTTATTGATGCATTGAGTCTGTTCCTCTTGCATGCTTAGACCAGAAGAGCACTTACATATATAAATTCTACCTGTACTCAGGCTTAAAATATGTACTTAATCATGGACTTGTTTAGATGTCTGAGAAAAGGCAGGTGCTGGTCTTGCTGAGACCTAGGCACGCCCCAAGCATTCCATTCTCAGCTCCTTGACAGCTTGGCAGCTCAGTGGCTGTTTTGTACTGACAGACTCTTCTCTGTCCCCAAAGTGGTACCTTTGGCCTGCATGCCCAGAGAGAAGCATTCCCAGTGCTGTCTGTGTTCAGATCACCCCCTGCATGCTCTGCCAGGCAGTGCAGGTTTTGGCACAAAGTGTAGCACTCAGAGAAGCCCTGAGTCAAAAAGGCAGTGGGAAAAAGAGGAAAGATTTACCCCTGTTGTCAAGCTGTGAGAAAATAAGAGTCATGGTATTATCTGGTTAGCTAATTAGGAACTGGGAAAAAAATGCTATCAATATGCATATTATAAATTGCTTAAGTATTCCGAAACCATGTGCCTCTTCTGCTGTCATACACGCTCCACAGAATCATCTGCTCTGTATGTCACTGGATTCTTAAGCAGCTCTCAGTGATTCGATGCTCAGTTCTCAGAAAGAACTTGGCTCTGCTATGAGCTGTGAAGATCCTTTTACCTTCTATCCTTCCACAGGTATATGCATCCAGAACCAAAATGTGGAAAAGTTGCCAAACAGGACATCTGAAAGAACTAAATGAGGATGTGGAAGGGGAACTTGTAGAGTCAAGGGGAATATTTTGTTCATTCAAGAGACAAAATGGGAGTGACTGGTTTATTTTACTTGAAGCCCAGGAAATTCAGAAAGGTTCTCTGCATGCACCCCTGGGAAACTGGATATTCTAATATACTTATGTAAAAAAAAAAAGCCACAGATTGGGAATTTGGCAGGAATTTACAGCTCAAAATGTCAACAAAAATTCCAAAATGGAGATCTGTGAGTAATTTAATTCCATCTTATTTGCTGAATTTTAAGGAAAGAGACAAACAAGCCAAACCAAATTGTTCTTAAAGATATGTTCTAGAACAGAGTTTTCGATTCCTTATAGGATTCCATATGGTTCAGAGCATGAAGGGCTGTTAGCAATCAGTCAATTAAGTTAGTTACTGCAAAGCATAACACGTTTTCAGGACTGGCTTGGGAATGAGAAGGGTAGACCAAAAAGCTCCCAAATAAAAGACAAGTTCGTCAACCCTTTAAAGGGGTTACTCAGGAGCAACGGTGATAGAGTTCAACAAGAACTTGGATACAAAAGAGAGATCCTGAAAATAACCAGGCTTTTAAAGATTGATTTCTGCCAACACTCTCCTATTCTTTAAAAAAATAACTTGATTATTGACTTATGACTTCTTTGGTCCTAATGCCACTCTGAACTACCGCTACGGTCTCTTTTTTGGTTGACAACAATTCACATCAGGAGACCAAATCAATAGGAGTGTTTCAATCAACACTCACCCCTTTAGTGATGAATTTTATCATCTAACCAATCTGTGAGACTTCCTCCAGTCAAATGTCAATCAAGTTTAAGTGCAAATGTCCAGCCAGGCCTTTCAGGAGTAGTTGAATACATTAGATAATACATTCGACATCTTAATTGACAGCACAAAGAGAGAGAGGGAGGAAGCTTACATACAGAGAAGTCAGAGCTGTTACTATCTCAAAAGAAATGATCCTTTTGCACTCTATAAAGAACCTCCAAATGCTCACAAAAGGATGTACAGGCACTATCCCAGGAGAACAAGATTTCAATCACAATTTTGCTGCTTTTTAGCAGATTTCTCTCATTCCAGAGACAGCAAAGGACCAGTGCTGGCTACAAAATAATACATTTTTATTATGGTCAAAATAGAACTCTTAACCCTTTCTGTTGTCCAGTGGTTAGTATGTCTTTCAGAAGAGTTAGCTAAATATTATAGAAATTTTGCCTGAAAATTTCTGTTTAAAAATAGCACACCTAGACCAGTGTCTGAACTGATCCCATTAAAAGTTTTTCTATTCCTGATCATCTGTACAGAAAGGTTTCTGAGCTCTAACACTGAGAGAAATTATTCTTCTTTATAGGCAAATTCAGAGGGTCAACAAGCCACTTAAATCTCACAGTCTGTCTCCAAGTAAGCTACTCCCCAAATCCCTCACAACTCCCCAATCTACCTGGTTACAAGTGATTGCTATTTTCATTTCAGGGAACAAAAAAAAACAAAAAACAAAAAAAAACCCACAAAAAAAACCCAGCAAGTCTTCCTCCAAATAAAAGTATCCAAAAAAGTGCACACAGTGGCACATACAAAGAAATCCTGTATTTTATACAGCACTGATTGCAGTAGGGCTTCCCTGATTCACGTGACCGTCCTGCCATTCTAGCTGGCTCTGTGACTTGTTTACTAATGAATGGGTGGGTAATTAGGATGCTCAGGATAGAAACAGGATAATCGGCAGAGCATTCATTATGAACAACTCATAGATCGGAAATGAGAAACTGTAGTGTAGCAACATTCACACAGGTTTAGGTGCCTGGTAGAGAGTGAAGCTGAGCAGGCTGAGGGACCAAGATAGGTTCAGAATTGAAACTCCGTTCGGTGTGTTTTTGGTTTTGTTTTTCCTCTGAATGGTAAGACATTACTTTATGTCAGTGCATAATAATATGACACTACTGTACAGAAATCTGGACAGTGCTTCTCATAAAAGCACTTGCTTCTGTGATTTCCACACGCAACCACTGCAATTGCACACACAATTATGGCAGTATTAGAGCTTATTTTGCACGCTTCTATACTTGGGTATGTGAATCTGCGGGTATGAAACAAAGTCCTTCAGATGTTCAAGTTTAGAATAATCTTCCCTTAATGAAGCTTAAAACATTAAGCATCAGGACTCTGCACTGTTGTATCACTGAAAGTAATGGCAGAGAAGACTATTAGGTTATCTGGCCATCCTCTTTGCCTGTGCAGGAAATAATTCATAAAGGAAAGGTGAGATGTAGGAGTGCAGGGGTGTTAAGGAGGGGTTTATCCAAAAGAGAGCAGATCAAATGGGCAATTAAGGTAAATAATTATGAAAAGGATTCCATACTACCCCATATGACTTCGGAGGAACTGTTAATAGAATTGTCCAAGAAGGGTCGGGACCTGGGTTATTCTAATCCTGCACCCTCACCAAAGCCTTTCCACTAGAAACGTTACATGGGATCTAAAGACAGCCAGAAGTGCACTACACTAAAGCACCCCTCCNAACTTGCTGATTGGACGATGGAACAAAGAAGGACTTAGAGCAGGACTACCTGAAGTGGGGTGGGGGCAAGGTGGGTATTATTCAGCACATCTTGGGTACGTGTTTCAGGTATAATTTGGACCTTCCACCGCAAGGGNAGCAGCCCAGAACTAAATTGCTGTCACACTGGGAAATCCAGGGGGCGGGATTTCAACCCCAAAGGGGACACACGATACGGTATTAAATGTGATAACTTGCTGATTGGACGATGGAACAAAGAAGGACTTAGAGCAGGACTACCTGAAGTGGGGTGGGGGCAAGGTGGGTATTATTCAGCACATCTTGGGTACGTGTTTCAGGTATAATTTGGACCTTCCACCGCAAGGGGTCTGTACCTGCTATTACTGTGTCTGCACTTTTGACTGGCACTATTCTAACAGCAACTGGATGGCATATAATAGCACTGATGTGCTTTGAATTAAGTGCTGCCATGAAGTCAGTTGCTACAAGACACAGCTTCCACAATAACAAACTGATGGGCTGAAATCCTGTGAATCCAATGCCACTGAAAGTGTAATCTTGAGTGTGTATATTTAATAAGACTAGGCTATTTTTATTTTTACATGTTTTTCTTACTCCAATATATGCAGTAACATTATGTGAGTAACTGGCTAAAATTATCATTCATGCTTGTTTTTTTAACACAGATATTTGTGGACATTATCTGAAAGATGCAGTTATCAGAGTCCCTTATTTATTTTCAAGAGGAACCACTTCAGGGCGACAGAAACACATGACAGCTTACTTTCATCCATCACTCAATAAAACACACATTTGGTCATCTGTTACTCCTTATGCCTGGCTAATTCCCTATGCTGCTCCCCAGACCTGATCCTGTGTGTACTGAAGTTAATGGACATACTCCCACTGACTTCAGCTGACACCAGACCAGGATAAGGATTTTCAATTCTACCAGGTTTAAATTAGGACCAATTCTGTAACCCCTGCCTCATCCTCCTACATTCTTCAAAGGGAAATTGGTACAGGTACAAGTCTACGTCTCACTTGTCTCTTCTCATGTTTTCCTTTGGTTCAATATTAGCCTTTAGAAACACCTAGCCAACAGGAAGTTGGAGGCACAGGAATTTAGGTGAAATATGGAATACTTGAATTCCTGCCAAAGGTCCTACAACACTGTAGTTTGCAACATGTGCTCTCCATGAATCCGACATTTATTTTCTCAATTTTTTTCCTTCCTTAAGCACAGGACATGGAGAAGTAACACCAAAGCAGATTGAAGACAGACAGCTCAAAAAAAACAAGGTCATCAATATTGGTGCCAACTGCTGACTCCATCTGCTGGAGTCATGACCCATGAAGTCAAGTGGAATGAAGAATGATTATTCAATTAATAGCTTGAAGCAGTGACTAGAAGTTGCTGCTCTGTTTTTCTCTTTAAAAAGTAAAAAAGCAGATATCCTTCAAACTGATAAAACTCTGAGTACAAAAATTAAATCTTCCCTTAATACAGGCATCAGGTATAGATTTACAATTCCCACAAAAGTGTTCTACAATCTTTAAGAAGTCCATACACAAATAGGTCAAAAGGGCAAAAACTCTGTGTATTTGCCCCAAAACTGAAGCAGATATACTGAAGAGACTTCTCTTTAGCCATGTAAGTATTGACTGCTGACACTCAAAGCACTGATGCCCAAAAATATCTCTGAGTACGTGCTGCTGAAGCTCACAGCATCCTACAGGCAAACCTGCAAGGGAAGCTATGATCTCGTCTCTCTCAGATGCACAAAGAAACAGAGCAGGTAGGGTCAGTGGCAATTTCCTGGAGCAGCTACGTAGCTTCACCTAAATTAATGAAGCTGTGAAGGATACAAGGCAAGAAAGAAGAAACCAGATATTAAGTAAAAATGTACTCCCTTTTAAATCTAATTTTAAATGCTTAAAAAAAAAAAGTAATTTGCATAATCTCCATAAAAGCAACAAGATGAAAAATGCAAAATAATTGGGCTTATAAAATTATACATGCCATGCTAACTGTAAAAAATGAAATCGGACATGTGAGATGAATGCCACAAATTCAGCTGCAGGATAATATTTGGCAAATGTTGGTTGTATAACGGCAGGGTTTATATTTTTCTGCTTTTATCTATGCACGCACAACTGTATCAATCACACTAATTGTATTAAAATTTCTAAAAGTTCCTATCCAGTAATCTTGACACCAGAAAGTAATTAGAATTGTATGTAATAAAATCAACAGGCCAGAACAGCCAGAAGAGAATGTGCTAATCCATCAGCACAACACATATCTATCTGTGCAGATCCATGTTTTCACATCCGTGCGTACACACCATTCTTCAAGTATTTCTCATTTCTAAGCTAATTAACCAGTTGCATAAATCATCATAATCCATCTTGCCAATTTAAGCAGCTGACATACTGCTTCGAAAGCTTTTGCCTCCATTTTCTGGCTGGCACATATCTCTTCCTTTCTCTGAGTGGCTCTCCTTTCTTATCCTGTATCTTTTCACAAAGGGAACTGAAAGTTCCTGCCCAGCCATTGGGATAAGATGGGATCAGGGTCAAAGAGACAAGCACAGGTCTGATGCATTGTCACAGATGGGCACTAGGTGGTTAGGAAGGAGAGGCAGAGAAGAACAGTAGGGAGAGTTACACCACGTATAAAAGAAGGCCCTTCACTGCACAGAAATCTCTTATGGAACAGGAGATATCCATTGAGAAGCTCTCGGTGAAGGTCAGCTGGAAAGCAGCTCTGCGGAGAAGGATCTGGGACTGTTGGTGGACAGCAAGTTCCACATGAGCCAGAATTATGCCCTCATGGCCAAGAAGGCCAATGGTATTCTGGGTTGCACTATGAAGAGTGTGACCAGAAGATCAAAGGAGGTTCTCCTCCTCCTCTACTCTGTCCTGGGGAGGTCACAGCTGGAGTATTATGTCCAATTCTGGACTCCCCATAAATAGAGGAACAAGGGACTACTGAAAAGAGTCCAATGGAGGCCCATGAAGATGATTAGGGGACTGGAGCATATCTCTTAAGAAGAGAGGATGAGAGACCTGAGGCTCTTTAGCCTGGGCAAGACTGATAGGAGATCTTACAAATGCTTATCATTACCTGCAGGGTTTAGGTCACTAAAGTGGGACTGGGTTCTTCTCCATGGTTGCCAGTGATATGACAAAGGGCAATGGGTACAAACATGACAAACAAATCACGGCCACTAATCAGAACTGCAAATGACTCCAGAATTCCTGTATTCACACCTTTTTATAGACAAATAGGCTGCAGAACTTTTATTATTTCCCATTCATGTTCAAACTAGTTATTAATAAAACACAACTGAGTATCACCCACAGGATCATAACAGACAATGGCATTAAAAAAGGTAGTCTCAGCCATTGTTACTGTGTACCATTTATTATCAGGGATAGCTTTCTCTGTGTTACATAATAAACAGCAATGGCTGACATAGCATTGGCAATAAATGACTGACACTGCTTATCACAAGCAAGATAATTAGTTTCAAGAATTCTTTCAGTTTGGTTGGTGCTTTTGAGAAGTGATACATTTTAGCATAAAATATTGTTTACTCACCTGTGTCTTCACTCAGCTCAGTCCCTCCTTCATTATCATAATCTATCAAAGGAAAAAAAAACAAAAACAAAAACAAACAGAAAGAAAATTAGTAAGAATACCAGGAAATACTGAAAATGAACAAGGATAAATGCAGAGTGGGAAGGAACAATAAATTGCACTTATACAGGCTGGAGGGTGATCTGCTGAAAGGCAGCCCTGTGGAGAAGGATCTGGGAGTGCTGGTGGCCAGCAAGCTATATCAGGGCAGGACAGCAATGTGCCCTGGTGGCCAAGAAGGCCAAAGGCATCCTGGGGCACATTAAGAGGAGTGTGGCCAGCAGATCAAGAAAGGTTCTCCTCCCCCTCTACTCTGCCCTGGTGAGACCTCACTAGGGATATTGCTTTCAGTTTTGGGCTCCCCAGTTCAGGAGGAACAGGGATCTACTGGAAAGGGTCCAATGGAGGGCTACAAAGAGGATTAAGGGGCTGGAGCACAGCTGTGTGAGGAGAGGCTGAGGGACTTGGGGCTCTAAGAAGACTTAGAGGGCATATGATCAGTGTTTATAAATATCTGAGGGCTGGGGGTCAAGAGGGAGGGGACAAACTCTTCAGTTGTGCCCTGTGATAGGACAAGGGGCCATGTATATAAACTATAGCACAGGAAGTTCCACCTCAACATGAGGAAGAATTTCCTTACTGTAAGTGGCACAGAATACTGGAACAGGATGCCCAGAGAGGTGTGGAGTCTCCTTCTCTGGAGACTTTCAGGACCCATCTGAATGCATTCCTGCATGACCTACACAAGATTATGGTCCTGATCTGGCAGAGGGTTTGGCCTTGATGATCTCTTGAGGTCCCTTCCAATCCCTAACATCCTGTGATCCACTGAACTACACTGTGTTTAAATATGTTGCCCATATTTTAGTTTGCTTAACATTTTCCAGTGAGATCTGGAGGTGGATGGGAAATAAAGATCTTGATACTAAGCTGTTATTAATAGAGACAGGAAATTCAAGGAATGAAATTGGACTTGATGATCTCAAAGGTATTTTCCAACCTGGTTAATTCTGTGAAATTTTGTATAATTTACAGAATTCTGCAAATTATGACTCATTCTGCAAATTATGACTCATATAAATTCAAATTCTCTTTTCTAGCAGAGATTTTTGGGTTATTTGTCAAGTTTCAGTTAGCCTTGTTTCCCTGGGAACAGCTGGCTATGTTAAGAGGAGAACTAGTTATCCGAAAGTCATACAACATAAAGAAGTCAGGATGAATTGTTTTGATCGGAAAAGTCCTCCACGATCACTGAGTCCAATGAATCCTGCCAAGCAGGACTTCAGTTTAAGACCAAACTTGGGTTAGGCAAACACTGAGCACTTGTAATTATTAAGATGATATACCAAAGAAAGAAGATTCCTTTTGACAAAATTTGCATTTCAGTAACAAAGAAATTTCTTACTGTAAGTTGTTTTGCTGAGGGAGGTGGAAAAATTATTAGCCCTAGTTAACATCTAGGTAATCCAGTGTTTCAGAGCCCTAATATTCCAATGGAAAGCTCACTGACACTATGTCAACTAAGTTCTTAATTCATATAGATTACATTTACAACTGTTTACATGTATCTGAGCATGTACAAATTCTGTTACATGCCTACAGTTTCTGTCTGAAGCTCAACATATTCCAAACTTGTGTCTCTGCATACTATGACCACCACTAGAACCCAAAGGAGTTTTGTGATTCTATGATCAGTGGCAATGGAAAGTAACTTGCATTTAGATCCTAATTTACAGGCTCAAATCTTTACACTGCAAAAATCCACAGAGATTCAAATGCTGTCACAGATGCTATCTGGGCTAAGCTCTGCTTTCAGCAAGATTTTGGGCCTGGAACATTATTTAAGTAGCAGGAGAACAGAACAATTGGTTAATAGCAAAAACTTTCATGGGGAATTATGTTAAAATACAGAGTGTGATAATTTTCATGGATGCTTGTGAACCTCCAGCAGATGAATCTGTATCCACCCTTCAACCCCCTCTCATTCAGACACAACATGGAGGGCAAAACCTCATTGTTCTCTAGACCTCCCTGAAAGGATGCTGCAGTGAGGTGTGGGTTGATGCGGCAAGTAACAGGGCAAGAGGAAACAGTCTCAAGTCATGCCAAGGGAGGTTCAGGGTGGATGTTAGGAACAATTTTATTCCTAGCAAGGGTTCTCAGGTGTTGGAGGTATTTAAAAGACATGTGGCCATGCCGCTGCTAGATGTGGTTTAGTGGTAGTGGCTTAGCAGTAATGGTGAGATTGTGAGCTCTAGGTGAGAGATCAGACTTGATGATCTCAAAGGTCTCTTCTAACCTTGGCAGTTCTATGATATTATGACTTTCTGAAGCCAGTAAATGACAGCAGGTTACATTTCTTTCCTCCTGGGCTTTAGACCAGCCCAAAGGATTGGGATTGAATAGAAGCACTGCATATTTTACATTCTTTCTCCTTCTTCTACTAATAGTTGTTTTGAAGATCAAAAAGCACACAGGCCCCTACAATACAAATATAAATACGTGTACATAAAATTTAAGGAGCTTTGACAAGTTTTAAGCTGGGAAAGTGAAAAGAAATCTTGTTAAGGCCAGAAGGAATTCCTTCAGTGACTTCAGCAGAGCCAGAATTTTCAACTAGAGTCCTGACATTATTCAACAAACCACTCAAAAAACATTTGGTTAACTCAGAAATTAATAATGATTGAATTTCAAATAGCATATTCTTTTCATGGAAGTGTTTACAATGGAATCAGCATGGTAAAATTTCAAATTAATCTAAGGCTTGACACCAAATCAGCAGAATATAATATCTTAGCACATATATATCACCTGGTCTTCTGCGGAAGTTCTTAATTATAACTTTGAAAGTGACTTGGAACATGAAATTCCCAAAGCAACAGAGCAGCTTCAAAGCTGGTAATAATGGACCCAGAGAAGAAATCAGATGTTATTAAAAAGCAGTGAGGTCATTTTACAATATAATTATGAAGAGGCTTTTGTGAACTGATTGTGAATTGAAGGCTGTTTTGTTTTGTTTTGTTTGTTTTTTTTCCTGGGAAAAGCAACATAGGTCATACTGAAAGGTGGTAAAGTCCCTCTGAAAATGTGGTTTGGACTCAAAGTCACTTCCTTACACAACCTCTAGGTCATTGAGGGGCCTTTGGAAATTCTATCCCAATCTTAGTCTGAATGTCAGTTTCATTTCAGCATGCAGTATTCCCCACTCACTTCATGTGTCTAAAAATCTTACTGTCACGCTATTAATGCATCTTTTGGAAGTGCTTCCCTGTCAAGTACAATGTGGTCTCTTTCACTGACCTTGGTGTGGTTGGCTGAAGTGATAAACACCACCTCTAGCTGACAGAGCCCTATGCCTAAACCAATTATTTCAAAGAAGAAACAGAGTTTTCGTAATCCATATCCAAAATTCATTTTCAAAAACAAAACCAAACAAAACAAACCAACCAACCAAAAGAATTACATTACAGGCAGTTTCTTTGTTACCAGTTCTGAAAAAAAGAAAAAAATAAGTAAGGATAATTCTTACTGAAGCTCTACATGGCTAGCATAAAGGAAAATCAGTGCAAAGAGTGCTGTAAATTAGATTACTAACATTTAGGGTTTGGTTGTGGTTGCTTTTGGTTCTTTTTTGTTTGTTTGCTTTTATATTCCCTATACTTTTTATTTTTACATCATCTAGAAGAAGCCTTCTAGAGGTTTGCTTTGCTTTGAAATATGTACCACAGACACTAATCTAAAAGCAAAAATGAGTAAAACCACAGAAGAATTCAAGAGTCAATCTTTGATTTCTTGCCCAAACTCCCCCATTTAGAAGACCAGAGAGGAGGTCCTCTGTAGCTCTCACCATTACTGAAGAGCAGTTGCAAAATAAATGACTATGAAAACACACTATAATTTGTGTGTGTACATATCCACCCTTGGTTAGTCTTCTGACTGGAGAATGGCTTCCTCATTTAAAGCCCTGGATTTTGGGAAGTTCTGCCACAATGACCTTGCTGGGATGACAAACATTGCTGCCTGGAGTGACAAGAAAACTGACAGTGACTGACTTCAAGGGGCAGCCCTCCCACAAGAAAACTTGCATCAGTGTTTAGAAGGCTTAGGAAAAAAGAAAGCCATCTAACCCAAAATGTGGCATATAGCTCAAAGTCCAAAATCTTAGAACTTATTAATTGGGCTATGGTACATAAAATTAAGGTATCAGATCAGTGATATATGAGAGAACAGTTTACAGTTAAGCATAATTAACAGTTGAGAGTTAACCTATGATTGAAATTCATTCCCTCTCATGCTGTCTGGGGTAACTACATCTCTAAAGATGACACAGCTTTGCATTTGGGAGCAAGTTGCTCAGAACATACACATTTCTGTAAGACAGAGGATCCCTGACAGAGTCACAAACCCAGTGATGCCTTTTTCACTCCCCTCTCCCTTGGTACCTGTCAAGGTTTATGAAACAAAGTAATTACATACATGCTCTTGCTGACACTGAAGAAGAGGATGTCTTTGGTTTTT
>VWZI01012643.1:150909-189732 GCA_013396835.1 Psilopogon haemacephalus
TGTTGTTTTTTTTTTCCTTGCCGATCAGGTTCTTTCTCTGTCTCACTGGTCGTTGCACACAAGCAAACAGAAGCCAGATGGCTAAAACCATCAATCCGTGGTAAGATTTATGTAAGGAACACAGAGGTGAAAGGCTCTAAATCCAATCAGGTTCTTTCTCTGTCTCACTGGTCGTTGCACACAAGCAAAGAGAAGCCAGATGGCTAAAACCATCAATCTGTGGTAAGATTTATGTAAGGAACACAGAGGTGAAAGGCTCTAAATACTGCTGCTAATCCCCAAAACCATTAAAACACCTCCTCCCTGTTGCTCACGCTTCTATTTGCATTCTTCACATTAGCAAGCAGAGAGTCACTGCTGTACAAACACCTTTTATTTTTAACTGCACATGCACTGAATTATTCTCACTGGAGAGCCAGTTCCATGCTGCAGTAGGCTGCTCCTTCATCTGCATTCAGGGCCTGCATAAAGGGCTGTGCGAGTTCCCTGTGCATGCTGCCAGCTCCTCCCTGCTTCTTTTACTTTTCCTCAGATGCCTTGCCTCATCCTTCAGGATTTGTTCCTTTTCTCAGCACTTTCTGCTCTTTCCTGATTTCCAGATGTTTCCTTATTCCTCTCCAACTCATGTCTTAGTCTGCTCCTTCTTGCAAGTGCAGCTCCTTGTAGGGATTTTAACTAGGGGCTAGGAGGGCACTGTAGGACAAGACAAAACTCCCTTCTGCAGTCCCTGGGCCAGGAAACAGCAACAAGATTAGCATGGTAGTACAGGAGCTTGCAGTGACAAGTTGGTGATCATACTGTTGATTCTTTAAAAAAGCACAAAACCCCCATAAGAATTAAAAAACTTTCCAGCCACTGACATTTGCAGCCATTCTGGTGAGCTTATTTGCTGTATGAAAATAGAGGTGCAGCTGGAAAAGTTCCTGCTCTGAAGCATTTGCCCACAATCTGCCTGTACAGTTGCCACTAGAATAACAAAGGATGTGTGGCACAACAGTCTCACAACACTGAGGAAAACAGATCCCATTTTGGGGCAGTGTATGCTTGCTCAAACAAAAAAGTTTTTGCACCCAGTCTTGGAGTGGACAGCAGTATTGTGCCCACCTGACACAAACTGACTAAACTACTGATAATATTAAGTTTCCAGCTGCTGGAAGCACTTGCCTTTCCATAACTTTGTCCCAAAGCTTTACTCACCTCTCTAGATGTTCATCTTAATATCCTTAGAGATGGCTTATTTTTGATTTTTAAAACTACTGCTGCTACTCAACAGGAGCTTGATAATAGTGCGCAGGCTTGTAGTGTAGTGGGTCACCCAATTAAAATTTACCAGACCATCTCAGATGGATTGGAAGTGGCTGCACACAGAGAGTTGTGCTCGATGGGACAATGTCCATCTGGAGACCAGTGACAAGTGGTGTCCCTCAGAGGTCAGTGCTGGGACATCAAGTTGTGTTGTACAGTTGACTTGCTAGAGAGCAGGGATGGCACCCGGAGGGACCTGGAGATGAAACTCAACAAGGCCAAGTATAAGGTCCTGCACCAGGGTCAGTGCAAGACCAAGCATGAATCCAGGCTGGGTGGAAAATGGCTGGAGAGCAGCCTTGAGGAAAAGGACTTGGGGTAGATTAAAAGCTCAACATCAGCCGACAGTGTGCACACGCAGCCCAGACAGCAACTGTGTCCTGCACTGCATTAAGAGTAGCATGGCCAGCAGGGCAAGGGAGGGGATTTTCTCCCTCTTTACTTTGCTCTCATCAGACCCCACCTGGAGTATTATGTACAGTTCTGGAGCCCCCAATACAAGAAGGACATGGAACTGTTGGAGCAAGTCCAGGGGAGGGCCACGAAGATGATCAGAGGGCTGGAGCACCTCTGCTATGAGGACAGGCTGAGAGGGTTGGGGCTTTTCAGCCTGGAGAAGAGAAGACTTCGAGGAGACCTTCCAGTATCTGACAGAGGCCTATGGGAAGGCTGGGGAGGGACTACTGACAAGGTCTTGTAATGACAGGATAAGGAGGAATGGGTTTAAATTGGCAGAGGGAAGATTTAAACTAGATGTTAGGAAGAAGTTCTTTACAGTGAAGCTGGTGAAACACTGGAACAGGTTGCCCAGGAAGTTTGTGGATGTTCCCTCCTTGGAGGTGTTCACGGCTAGGCTGGATGAGATCTTGAGTGACCTGTTCTAGTGGGAGGTGTCCCTGCCTAAGCAGGAGGTTGGAACTAGATAATCTTTGAGGTCCCTTCCAACCTAAACCATTCTATAATTCTATAAAGCTGTATCTACAGCAAAGCTAGATTTACAAGCATATATACACAATATATTTACATGTATTTAGAATTACAGAATCACAGAATTGCTGAAGCTGAAAAAGACCTCTGAGATCATCCAGTCCAGCCTATAATCTAACTGCACCACATTAGCTAAACCATGCCACCAAGTGCCACATATCCAATCTTTTCTTAAAGGCCTCCAGGGATAGTGACTCTGCTACCTCCCTGGGCAGTCCATTCCAGTGCCTAATCACCCTTTCTGTGAGGAAGTGCTTCCTAATATCTGACTTAAATCTCCCCTAGTGCAGTTTCAGACCTCTCGGCCTGTCACTAGCTGCCTGGGAGAAGAGCCTGATGCCCACCTGACTACAGCTTCCCTTCAGGTAGTTGTAGAGAGTTATATACAATTTAGAAATAATACAGAAATCCAAACTTGCCCCTGGGCAAAGACAGTCCAGAAGGGGCCCAACACCACCCTCTCTCACTCCCAGACAGAAAACAACAAGCAAGGCTTAGGTGCGATCTCTTAGCCAAAGTTAGTGGAAGAGATAAGAGTGAAGCAAAGAAGTGAAGAGATCCAGTGCCCCAGAGCAAAGAACCCAATAATTGCTTATACTTTGTCTTTTTATGCCTTTTAGCAAACCAATGAATGATAAAGATTTTATCATTTCCTTTTTACAACCAATTCCCCTCATTAGAACATTCCAGTCAGTCTTAAACCACTACAAGGCTCTATGTCCACCTCAACCTAAAAGAGTTGGTGTTTTTGCAGCATAGCAAACCACCTGAGAACACCCTAGCATGTGTCAAGTAACTGAGGAGATCACAAGCAAGCCCTTTTTTGCCGTTTTGATCCCTACACCTCAGCTCTCCACTGGGAGAAAACAAAGACTGACCAATACCACAGAAGAGAAAGGAATGTTTTCTGATACTCCCTGTACATCCTGGCCCTACAGCAGCAGCGGTGCAGTTTTCCTTCACGTATGTTGCTTAGTTACACCACTGTCCCACGACATTGGTGCCTCACTGAATGTAAAATGTGTTTGTAGCTTTTGAAGCTGTATCAAATAGAAAACCTTAGTACTAACCTCCTAAGAAGTTAGGAGCTGGGTGTTTTTCTTGTCACCACATAGATGGCTTCTTTTATGTACTGTATCACTTGATCTGCTGTAAAATACGCATAGCCCTATGAGCCTGAGCCACACAGAAATGCTATGTGGTAGCTCATGTTCCTGCTTCAACTGAACCGGACAAGACTGTTCCAGTGCAGGAAATAGTGTCTGCATCCAGGATTTTTATTTTCCAGATGCTTCTACCTTACACAAAAGGAACGAGGCACTCCTTAGGAAAATACACATCAGATTTTTAAAAAGAAGCTATCCAACGCTTCCTTATTTCCTGCCTGCCCTAAAATACTGAAAACAATGGAGTTTTGTGTACTCAGTGCTGAAGTGGATTTCTCACCCACACACATGCTAATGTAGCAGTCACACACAAAACGCTACATTTTGCATGCCATGACACATTTCTAAATACAAGCTTCTAGCAAAATCTCATCAGTAACCTGATGCAGAGGCAATCAAATGAGACAAACACAAATTTAACTGCATCCTTTGCAATTAGAAGCACTCGAGCACAAAAAGTGACTCAACATCAGTGACCAGAGAGGACACAGGATATTTCTGAGTGTGACATAAAATGCTTTACATGGGGTGCCACAATATGCAATACAGCAGGAAGAAAATAGATCTGATCAAAGATTTATTCATGTAAGGTGAAAACCTCTGCTTGCTCACCTTGTGATGCCAGGCATCTGTGTGTGAAGGACCAAGAACAGAACAGAGATACATTTACCTCCCTCTACCAATCTGTTGCTGAGCTTAAGGCTACATTGTGGTGATTAATAGCCACTGCTGGGCCAGTCCTTTGTTGGTTGAGCTAATCCTCTTTTTAACTGTATTTAAGACCTACAGGCTCTGCAGCACCTTAAAGCAAGCATTCTTAACACGTTAATTATATGTTGGGTGAAAACCTACTTCCTTTTGCTTGCTTTCATCCTCATTCACCATTTCCTGGGACACCCTCTACTCCTTGTGTTACAAGGGATGGTAAATACTTGCACCATTTTCACCTTTCCAATTACTGTACTCATCATCTTCCCTGTGCTTTCCTACACTGTTAACACATACAGCAGTTTGGTCGGCATCTGCGTGATGTCTATGCCTTCAAGGGCATCATCATTGCCTGCCACATCAGCATTTCAACGAAGTCCTCATCTAGATGCCTCCCAGGGTCTGGAGAGTTCAGAAATTTGGAGTGGAAAAACGCACAGAAAGAGACAGTTCCTCTGACTTCCAGATTGACTGCAGACTTCACTTAGTCTCACAAAAGAAGACAAGGAAAGCATCTACAAGATGCTTATGAAGCAAAGACGAGGTGGCTCCACTCAGGAAAGTAAAAGCTTATGATAGTAGCACTTTAATAGGTTACAGTCCCACTGTCTGTCCACAGCCTGCTCCAAGCAGTGCCATTGCTGCTATGAAGAAGGAGAAGGCAAACAATTTTCCAGACCATAAGGCTCTGTCAGACCACAGAACTAGAGAACTTAAGCCCAGATTCTGAGGTGACCCATATTTGTGACACACAGCCAAAGCAAGGCTCTGTCAGCAGTCAGCCAGGGAATAACTCTGAAGGAATCATACCAGGAAGTTATATTACAATTCATATTGATGGAGGAAACAGACCATTCACTTTTGATCAGATACTGCAAACCCGCTGCTATGTTGGAAAGTACTAGAAACGCTTTCTTGCTCTGCATATCTCTTAAGATGCTGAAAATAGTATCTGCACCATCAATTACACAAACTGCCTCCCAAGAACCACTGCTGGGCTGCATTTTGTTCATCCTCCTGCACCACACAGACGCTAGCAAAAAGGGCTGAGACAATGAGTGGTAAGACTGGCACAGTCACTGCCATGGTGAATGAAGACAAAAAGCCATACAACAATTTTGTTTCACAGTTATACGAACAGCTTCAGCTTTCAGCTAGCTTAAGATTTTATGGGGTAAGTTGTTTCAAATATGTTTTGAAATGGACGGGTATTTTGAGCATTAGGGCTATACTAAACTTTTGGATTGAGAACAATTTTTACAGCACCCTGTTTACGTTGGAGTGTACTTTATCAGTATCCATAGGTGCTGTGAGAGACAGAACTAGAGCAAAGACAGCATCATATTCTGGTGCACAGGCTGCTCCACCTTCCCCATGTAGGTGCTTCCTTTGAAACCTCTGCTACTGATGGACAAAGAAACATCACTGGTAAAAGTGGGGCTGTGCTTCTCCCCAGTTGTTTTGATTTAGGTTCTTCAGCAAGGGGTCTTGAAGAAGCATCTGAGGATCACATCCTCTAATAGGATGATAGCTCAAAGGCATGCAAGAAGCATTTCACATAATCACAGAATCATTGAGGCCAGAAAAGACCTCTGAGATCACCCAGTCCAGTCTATAACCTAACTCCACCACATCAGCTAAACCATGCCAATCTTTTCTTAAAGACCTCCAGGGATGGTGACTCCATTACCTCCCTGGCCAGTTGTGCTGGTTTGAACTAATTGGAGGATTTGAGTGAGAAATTAGACTATTGGCTGAGAGAGGAAAACAAATTATGTCACTTCACCCAGACCTTTACTGAGAAAGAAAAAAAAGCTGTTTTTAAGAATTGTACCCAAAACATTAGATATCAGATGGTTTCTGACCGCTCTGGCTGCGGCTGCTCCTCTTGCATGCTCTCCTTTGTCTCTGCCTTGGTAGTTAATTCTCAGTAATTCTACTAACTACTTTCCTGCTACTAATCCCCTCTTGGGGATTTTGGTCTCTGGGAGGGGTGTGGTGCCTTTATTACCTTTTCGTTGTATATATCTGTAAATACCTGTTATATCTTGTAAAGATTTGCTTGTATATTGTGCATTGCTGCAAATATAAAGCTTCATTTATTAACTTCCAGTGGTCCTGAGTCTTAGCTGGGGTTTATAAAAATGTTGGGAGGGCAGGTAACTGCTTAAACCACTACACCAGTCCGTTCCATTGCCTAATCACCCTTTTTTAGCTTGAGGAAGTGCTTCTTAATATCCAACTTAAACCTTCCCTGGTGCAGCTTCAGACCATGCCCTCATGCCCTATCACTAGTTGCCTGGGAGAACAGCCTGATCCCCACCTGACTACAACTTCCCTTGAGGTAGTTGTAGAGAGTGATAAGGTCCCCTTCTAAGTCTCGTCTTCTCCAGGCTGAACAACCCCAGCTCCCTCAGCCTCTCCTCATCCATGTGAAATTGCCACTGTGCCACAAGCTTCTCCAAACCCACTACTGTCTTCCATTCACCAAAAAAATCATCCTTCATCTCTGCCTGGATGCAAGACTCCCCCTCAGACTGGAAATCCGAGGGGAATGCTGAAAACTGGCATGGAGTCCTGAGCAAGCCAGATGGCTGTGAATGCATAAATACAGAGTGGTACACCCTGGTACGCTCTCAATGGCTTGGTACACAGCGCTGGAAAGGGATGCATGGCCATGTACCATCCAATTGCACATCCACCATTTGAAAAGCCAAGCACAATCTCCAAGTGACAAGCCAAAAAAATTCTAAAGCTAGAGAAACTAGAAAGTGCCCTGAGCATCCCAATACAATAGCAGGGATGGCAACTCCATCGGAACTGTGGGGTCAGCCAAGTGAGACTCAGTTTACTCCTTCTAGCAAACAGACCTCAGCTGCAGGTGATCCTGCCCACAAGTAGAGCACGGGCCAAAGATTGTGACACCTTGTCTCTGCTGCTGCTGTGGCTGGTCACTCTGATTCCGTTCCAGCTTCTGCTCAGGCCCACACATGTTCACACACACAGAGCAGGTATCTGGACACAAATTTAGGCTCCACATCATCAGCAAGGACACAGTCCCTCCACAGTTCCTTAAAAGCTTTGGGAGGTAAAGCAGGGAAGAAAGGGAGATTGGGGGGCCTCTAGATTAATCTTTAAAAAAACAGGCAGCTATCAGCTGTGAACCTGAAACATCTACATGGGTATGGGTGAAGTTGCTGCAACCAAAACTCACTGATCAGGAGGAGGAGGATGAAGGGATTTTAAATTCCCTTCCAGATCTTACACCCTAATGTCCATTTCTGGTGGCACCAAGTCTTGGTGGCCTTTGCACACCTGCCTGGACCAGTCAGAAAAAGAAGCAGAGCCTCGTGACTTATGAAGCACGTTGCTAGTCAGGTGAAATCTCAGATAAAGGATATCGGGTACTTCCAGTAAACTGCTTGGCACTTATCCACACAGTAAAATAAAGCTCATGAAAAATATTTTGTGGAATACATTCTGGTGATGAATTAAGGAAACGAATCGGCTCATGAACACTGCAAATGCAAATAGAGAGGCTAAATTTATCAAACAAATTACCCATTTGATACAGGATTACTTAGTAAAGGCTAAGTTATGAGTCCTTTGCTCACACTGAAGATGGCTTCAGCCCCTGTGAAGCTTGCCACACTAAGTGGAGAGGGCAATGCTTCTCAATACCAGTACAGAAATTACAACCTCTCCTTAAAAGTTTGCTCACGTATTCTTGCAGGGATCTGCCTTTTTAATACAAAGCCCTTCATTCAGCCATTTAGACAGTTTCCAATTTGATTCCAAGCCTGGTAGATCTCTTAACAATGAGTTTCCTCTGCAATTGTAATATATTTGCACATTTATGCACAGCTAGGATGCTGTGCATCCTCCTAAAGTAACAGAAGGATTAATATAAGACAGGAGCTCTTAACTCTGTATGCTTTGGATAGTGGGGACACACAGTGTTTTCATTAACCAGGATAAAAGCAGAAAATGCACTAAATGGTGTAACCTGGAATAGAAGGCAGGTACTTTTATTTCAGGATGAAGCAATTTAACTCTCTTTTTCCTAACATCAACCAATATGACTCTGAAAAAAAAAAAAAAAAAAAAAACCAACAAAAAAACCAAAAAACAGGCTCTTGGGGTCAGCATCCTTTCATTAGCTCTTAAAGGACACAGAGCCTAAAAGCTTGCACCTTCCATCTATCAGCTGGTCTAATAAAAGTGCAAACCTGTCCTCTCTCTAACAATTTTAGCAATGCTTTCATCAGGTAATACTGTTACTCTGTTTAAAGGAATAAGAATGCAATATAACTTGCAATGCTGCAGCTTCACAGTACGTACCCTTTATAACATTATTTTTGGCTAAAGAACAATTTCTGGAAAAAAAAAAAAATCCCCTCTCCAGTCCCCTGATAGCAGGTGGCAGATTTAGAAACACTTTAAGCAATACAACTTGAGATAAATGTTTCATAATATACAACAGCCACCATGAAAAAATAAGCATTTGCCAAAGGTCCTTACAAGACTATATATCTGACATATGAAGTAGCTAGCTATGCTCAGCAGAGAAGAGAAAAAACAAAATCAAAAGGTGTCTCTGCCTCCAGAGACATAGTCTTGATTTTACTGCTATGAATAGCATCCTGGAAGTATGCATCACTGTAAGGTAACTCTAGCTTTTCAAGGGGGACTTTTTATAGCATTTCCTGGTCAGCGTTATAAATAGATGTATTTGGCAACAGAAGCAATTCCTAGTAGCTAGGCTTCATGTAGAATCCTGCTAGAAGAAACAATGAATTCCAAGAGAAAAAAATGGTATAAGCATTAGCTCCTTTCCCAGAAAGCTCACTGATAATACTAGTAGCACGGAATCCAGTGACATAAGAACTAGACATCTGTGCCAGAACTGCAGGCAAAGACATTTTATTTGCTTGAAAGATATGTAGCAAGACATTCTCTCAGATTAAGTAGAGAGAATTTCCCAAAACAGCTGAAGGGAGAATGGCTAAGCTATCTCATTTCATTAAGAGATAAGACTCAACTGGTAAACTGAAAAAACACTTCAATGTTTATTGCACCTAATATGTTAAAACATTGATCCACATTAGGCATATAAGGCTGCTCGTTCTATTGAAACAATCTTCCACCCTCACCCTTCCTCTATAGGACATACAAAAACTTCTCAGCAAAACCCCTGCAATTCAGAGGAGAATTCTGCATGAAACAGCATCCAGCTTTTGCTGGACAACCAGCAACTAGCATCCAGCTTTTGCTGGACAACCACTAGGATGAGATGCAGAGTCTGAGTTAAAGATTAAGTGGCACTCCCCTCCAGGAGCACACTGACTTTGGCACGGATTCTGTAGAGGCTTGTGACTGCTGAGATGAAATGCTGAGGCTGTAACAACTGGTCTGTTACTTAACAGCTTTGCTATGCTTCAAAGATACAAAATCACTTAGAAGTCTGCCTTTTCTCCCTATACATTCAAGGTTTGTAAATGACAAGGCTCTTGGCAGTTATCCTGCTATCAAGACTATTACTCAACTAATTTCTTTGGCTTCCCACTCACGAAATAGGTCTAATGATATGTTCGACTAATGGAACAATTTCCCTATATCTATATTCCACTTACTCTAATGCACTGAGGTGTAACTCCAGCCTCATTTCATTATCACTTGACTAGCTCAAGCGCTTGGATGTCTTTTTGGATTTATTAATGTACCCAGTTTAAAGTAATAATTATTTATGTATGCAACTTTGTGAATATATTCTTCTTTCTAAGCAATTTTGTCCACATCTATTAAAGCAGATATATTCAATAATGTTTCTGAATGTCAGACACTTTTAAACCTGTCTCAATGTTTTTTCTCTAACCTTAAAGCAATATCTTAGTGTTATTTTCTCCTGTTAGTGTTTAGATAGTGTTTTATCAATTTACATTCAGTTTATCCTTAAAGACTTTAATTTCACTAGATTAATAGATTCACTTAAAAGAAAACAAACAAAAAAAAACCCTCCAGAGTTTTGGCAATTCCTTCCAGAGTCTAAATATCAGGAATTTATTGCCAAAGGTAGAGACAGTTGTTAATTCCTGGACACACAGCCACAATGACTAAGCCCTCTGTGCAAGAAACCTGTCCTGCAGAGAGATGGAATATCCCAATAGTGGGAGGGGCTGCTGCTAACTTATCAAAGTTACATACTATGTTAAATGCGTATGACAAACCATGGGAGACCAGAAGAAACAACAGACACGATGGTCATCTGGGGATCGCCAGTCAGATTGTCTTACCAGGAGGCTAAGGATGGGGATGATGTCAGCTGACAGCTGTGGAAGTGGTGGTACTCTAGTGAAAATCTGTCAATTCCAGACAGCAGAGAAAGCCTGACTTTGAGGCTCTCACTAGGACACTCCTTCAGAAAACAGACCCAAATACTGGTTATTTCTCCATGGACACTAATGGAGAGTCATTTGAGTTTACATGCATCCTTCATGCCCCTTCTTGTGTCCTCAAAAGTTGAAGATCTATAAAGGCATACCGAATGTCTGTGGTGATACTGGACTTAACATCAGCTATCTCCTGAATTGCTGACTGCTGACCTAACCACAGAAAATCCTTCACTGAATCAGGGATAGATTTAGATGCTTAAGTCATTCCAGGTCATCTGGCAGGAGGTGCTCAGGTCCTTCTGGAGATTCACATCATTAAGGCATATTAAAACTGCTATTCAAAACTGTTAGTTATGAGAAAATTGGTAGGAAGATCGTGAGAGTAGGTCCTATGCTTTTTTACCAGTCTACACCAAATTATGGCTGCTGAGAACTAAACCATCTTTTTCTGGACAGCTCTCTGTATAAGCATCGGATCAAACCTTTTGCACAGTCAAATATTTACAATCCATTGCATTTGCAGTGCCTTACATGTCCCCACCACAACTGCTTCTCTACTGTCACACAACAAATTTCCTAGTTCTAGTTCAAGGGGAAAAAAAAAAAAAAAGTAAAACATTTCCATGCATGAGAATCAATCTGCTTTTAAAACTATGTTACAACTGATCATTTCGATAATGTGGTGTAATGCAATTGTTAAGGCTTTATACAGCATGACACCCAACAACACAGGTTCTCTGTAGACAGCAGTTCAACAATGTCAGCTTTTGAAACCCCCTGCAAAACAAATAAACCTCCAATTGTCCTCTCTTTTCCCCTCTGGGCTTGCCATGCTTCAGCTCTGAAGCATCTTCATGTCTCTCAGGCCTTCAAACTCAAGTGGATTTTACATTAATAACAACAATCCTAGGCTTTAATCCACTGTTTCAAAGGCCTTAATAGTGAAGGTGAGTATTAATACTTTAATGTGTTGACAAATTGACACTGTAGTTTTACTCTTGCCTAATCTGAAGGGCAGGGACAGAGCCAGTCACAGCAGGCAGGGCACTGCTGCTTTGTCCTGTGTGTTGGGGTACACTGCCAAAAACATAAAATCACACAATGAATGGATTAGACATGAATGGAGTCTTTGGAATGCCTGTTCAATGTGCCTCAGACAAAAATATTATTAAGCAGTTAGGCACCATTCTACACTGCCTGAATAATTCAACATGCCTTCAAGTTTCAGCTGCCAATCATCGCAAAGTGGAGGTTATGAAGTTGTCTGCAAAAAAGCTTTGTTCTAGGAGGTGAGACAGAAGCATCACAATTTCCATACCCCCAGCCAAAGCAAAAGTTAAAAATCGCTGTGGCTACTGTGACATTATGGTCCTGTGGAATTAATGGAGACTCACAACAGACCAAAGCTCTGCTTCCTATTACTCAAAGGCCCTTTCTGACAGACAGACAGCAAGCATGGGGAGTATTTAAGTGACTGCCACTTCTGAAATGTGCAATAAAACAAAATACTGAAATCTGGATCTTGTCACATATAGCAGGACTGATGTCATAGAAAACAAAAGAAAATGGCAGAGGGTTAGAGTTGATAAAAAGCCCCAATACAGACTTCTAATGATATACAATACAAATAAATCACAGGCATGTGGGAAAGGGGGATTAACAAATTTACTATCCACCAGGTTTTCTTAAATTCTAGAAAAGTAACCTCCTGTGTGAAGTGTAAGATGAATGGCTAACATTTCCCAAGTGCTCCGGTGAGAGCCATCTTTCTCCCATTCATTCTTGCACAGGGACAGCTCAAGTTTAAAGTTCTCGTTCAGACACAGTTGGGCTCTAACCCCTGTGGTATCTTTTCAGACCCAGAGAAACCCTACCAGCATTGTTAATGAAAGAACAGACCACGTACAAAGTGCATGGAAAAGCAATATGCACTAGGAGCTATATACATTAGTGCAAATCATTTGCTTCTTGGAGGCAAGAGAGCCAGTGCCACGCACCAGTTTTCAGGGGGAGATAGGGATACAGCAACTAGCTGTGCTGAGCATACGAAAGCAGGCCTTGATTTTGCAGAAGCAGTATCACAAGTAGTTTTACTAGTTCACAAATTCTGAATGTCTGCATTTGTCTGGGATCACAGCCTCTATGTGCAGCCGCTGTTTAAAGAAAGTTCACATTTTAATATTTGGCTGAGACAGAGAAAGAAGAAAGGATGCCAACTGTTGTCTTTCTGCTGCATCATTTTTTCAAATCAGATGGCACTCGATTACTATACCTACCTACAGGGAAAAACTCGCCCATTTTCTTCTTGAAAATCTTGTAGTCAATCTCCAAAAAGACACAGAAGATGATGCGATCCACCTGCAAGAAACAAAAAATATTCACAGTGAAATGACTGCAGTTGTAAACATTGGTAATAGTAGTTAATAAAAGCAAATAACTTTTGAGCCACCATGCTTTTATGCTCTGGGCATGCCAGAAAACATCACAGGGATCTGTGTTTTGACTTTATTGTGCATCTGTGTTGTAATTTATAAAATAACATTTGCAAGTGCAGCTCACAACTGTATTCTTTGTTAACTGCCTCCCGTTTATGCAAACCACTCTTGAGCACAGTATAAATTACTTTTGGCATTCTAGATGAGTACTGGGATGCAGTTTTTGATGAAAGAGTCACACAGGGAGATTCTAATAAGCATAGAAAAGAGTAAATGGGTAAGCAAAGAGCTCTTTTTTCCCAACCCTTGTCCGACAAACTATTTGCAAAACCATTTAGTATTTTTTAAAGGTTTTTAAAGGTTTCATGTGGTTTTAAATTACATGAAAACACTTACTCTTGCCATAATACAAGCAGAAGGCAGCAAACCCAAAAGCTGATTAGATGACAGGTAGCACGTGGGGTAAATAAAACATTTAATATGCCATCTACTTAGCGAGGCTAAGCATATCAATGAAACCACAGCCCATAATGTAATGTACCACCCACCAACAATTTAAAATAAATTGTTTGAAAGACCATTGTATGTGAAAGTATTTTCTAAAACAGATGAAAAAAAAGCAAAAAAAAAAAAAAATTAAAACACCACAACAACAAATAAAGATATTTCAGTGCCTTTAAGGCTGAAAAACACCCATGCTGGACTTCATTCTAGCCCTGCTATTTCTTTGTTTTATCTGTTTGCACAGCCCAGCCCAAATTGCCACTACACCCAAAACTCAGCTCTAGGCAGGAGCTGTGGAAGCAAAAAAGATCCTCCTATGGCTGAGCTGAGAGACCTGCAACCAGTAATCAAGTTTTCCTCTGAAGTGCATGAGAGCTTAACCAGAAAGGAATGAAGCCCAAGCAACAGGAGATTCAGCATCTTGGCTGGCATTATGCTGTCCTCATGTCTCCATGGGTAATAAGCTGATCTGCTGCAGCAGAGCTCCTCAAGAGTGCCTTTGCACATGCTAGAAACCGCACCAGCCTCCCTCTCTGCAGGGAAACTGACGGGAGCAGTGCTCTCAAAAAATTGCCTTCTTTCCTTATCTTCAGTAGAAAATGCTGTCCTTTTGCTAGAGCTGCTCTTCAAAGCAAAGTACAAGTCAAAGATATCATTATGCTGAGCAGCTCAGGACGTCATTTTAGAGCAGCCTGGTAGGATACAGAAGGAAATAAGAGCAGGCAATAATAATTTATGCTAGAAAATGCTAGCAGCTAACAAGGCCATCTCTGAATCAAAGCTGACTACCAAACCTGTAAGAGAAAATGAGATAGGAAACATGAGGCTGAAGGTACAGTTTATGTGGGTGTTAAGGAAGAGAGAGGATTGTGAGCAGGAGAGAAAGCAGCAGGGCAGAGCTTGGGTGGATGCTGCTTGCTGGGAAAGTGCATTGGC
This sequence comes from Psilopogon haemacephalus, assembly GCA_013396835.1. NCBI lineage: Eukaryota > Metazoa > Chordata > Aves > Piciformes > Megalaimidae > Psilopogon > Psilopogon haemacephalus. The sequence goes on from VWZI01012643.1 coordinate 165,343, forward strand.
AGATTTGTGAACAAGAATCACAGAATCACAGGATGAATCGGGTTGGAAAGGACCCTCAAAGGTTATCTTGTCCAATGCTCATCTCCAACTAGAGCAGGTTGCTCAGGGCCACATCAAGTTTGATCTTGAACATCTCCAGGGATGTGGCCTCAACCATATCTCTGGGCAACCTGTTCCAGTATTTCACCACTCTCATTGTAAAGAACTTCCTCCTTATGTCCAACCTATATCTACCCTGCTCCTCTTTAAAACCACTGCCCCTCATCCTATCATTACAAGTCCTTCTAAAGAGTCTCTCCTCAACCTTCCTGTGGTCCCCCTCAGATACTGAAATGCTACTACAAGCAAAGCCTTTGACACTGTCCCACACCACATCCTGGTCTCCAAGCTGGTGAAACATGGGTTTGATGGGTGGATGTCAATGGGTCCATGTCCAAGTGGAGGCCAGTGACAAGTGGAGTCCCTCAGGGATCAGTCCTGGGACCAGTCTTGTTCAACATCTTTGCAGGCAACATGGACAGAGGCATTGAGAGCACCCTCAGCAAGTTTGCTGATGACACCAAGCTATGTGGTGGAGCAGACATGCTGGAGGGCAGGGATGCCATCCAGAGGGACTTGGACAGGCTGGAGAGGTGGGCACAAGCCAACCTCAGGAGGTTCAACTATACCAAGTGCAAAGTCCTGCATCTGGGTTGAGGCAATCCCAAGCACAAATACAGGCTGGGCAGTTGCTGGCTGGAGAGCAGCCCTGAGGAGAGGGACTTTGGGGTGCTGGTGGACGAGAAGCTCAACATGAGTCAGTAGTGTGCACTTGCAGCCCAGAAAGCCAACCAGATCCTGTGCTGCATCAGGAGAAGTGTGGCCAGCAGGTCGAAGGAGGTGATTCTACCCCTCTAGTCTGCTCTGGTGAGACCCCACCTGGAGGACTGCATCCAGTTCTGGAGCACCATTCTATGAGGAGGAATTTTTTTCCCTGTGAGGGTGATAGAATACTGGAACATGCTGCCCAGAGAGGTTATGAAGTCTGCTTCTCTGGAGATACTCAAAACCCACTTGGATGTGTTCCTGAGTGATCTGGTATAGGTAATCCTGTTCTGCAGCAGAGTTGGACTGTATAAACTTTCGAGGTCCCTTCCAGCTCCTGACATTCTGTGATTATGCTGAATTTACAGTATAAAACAGTGGCAGGAGGAGGTGACACATTTTACCTGTATGACAGTTTCCACCTATGTAAAGTTGTGCATTTTCACAACGAAAGCATCAGACAGTGAATGCTTACATGACATTTATTGTGAAAATTGATTTAGGATAGTGCTGGGTGTTATGCTTGGTTTTCATCTCCCCTCTCAACCACCTGTGCAGAGCAGATATGCATTACAGGCATAGGCCAAATATACGAACCAGGGCAGCCAAAAGAGCATGGATGGAAACTCAGAAACCAGGGGAGGAATGATATTCTCACACATAAAAGTTCTGAGTCATCTTCCTCTCTATACAGTCTCATGTTCTCTGCTCTAAATGCTATTTTCTGCATTTTATACAGATGAACTTCTCAAGGTGTTCTCTTTGCTTTTATTTATTCTGTGCAGTTGACAATGATAAAAATTCTGCAAGCCTGAGAATTTCTACTACTTCTAATATAATTCCTTAGTTTAAAGATAAGGAACCTCTCTAGAAACAGCAGTCTATTTCGAAATTTCTAGCCTCCTGGATGCATACATCCTATGTATAAACCTGTTCAGTTCCTTCTCTGTGTGAGAAAAAGCACTCTATTTTTAAGTATGCATAAGATATTGTGATGACAGCTGAAATCCTGTGTTTATCTGATTGAGTGGCATGTGTTGGCAGATAGTAAATCCGAAATTAAACCATATTCTATCACACTGCCAGTCATTGACTACTTTATCCAATATCTCCAGTTAAAATAACTTGGAATTAGCCATGGAGAGTAACCCTTGTCCTCACTGTTCCCGTTCCAGCTACAATAAGGAAATGTTTAATCCAAATGACTCCAAACGTGCCTTGCCTGCTCCCCCACAAAAGCTCAGCAGGCCTTTTGGGATGCACACTTATGAAGGCCATTTCTTACTCAAAAAGAAAATCTCTCTTCTCATGTGGTTAGGAAATGCCAACTCAAGTAGATATTTCATGCCTCCTCTTTGCAGAGGGCAGGGAGTAGCCCCCCAGGAAACTCCCCCAAGCATGCCCGGGGGTCCCTGAGCACCTTTTGTAGATGCCCGGCTCCTCCATAGCTGACCAAGCACCACTCAACTATAGCAGAAGTTTAAAGAAACTGCAAGTTGAAGGCATTAAAGCTCATCCTTGATTGACAGCTCTTTTTTGAAGGCCAGTATTAAAATCAACCATCCCCTGTCAGAGTCTGATTAAATTCTGCTTGCTTTGCAGCTGTGAATAGGTGGATCAAAGAACCCCAAAATTAAGAGTGTCGCAACTCAGGAAGAGAGGAGTTAAATTGCATGAGCTGTTCACTTCAGCAGGCAGCTGCGCAGCCTTCAGGCTGTGAGTACATTGCTTTTTTATTTATTTATTTTTCTCCTTGGGTCCTGCTCTACTTGGCAGGCATCATTTAATTTTGAGGGGGTTACCTTCCCAGGGGCTTTGTTAGCTGCACCTGACAAGGATCAGTTACCTTTTGGGGCTCTGTGTGGCTCACAGGGTTGAGGCTGGCTTGCAGCAGAATGTGCCCAGAGTCAGTCAACACTGTCAGGATTTTACAAGGGTACAGCCAAATCTCATGAACTAAACCCCCCTCCAACTGGGTATAAAATCATAGAATCATAGAATGGTTTAGGTTGGAAGAGACCTCAAAGATCACCCAGTTCCAACGCCCCGCCATAGGCAGGGACACCTCACACTACATCAGGTTGCTCAAGACCTCACCCAGCCAGCATTGAACACTTCCAGGGAGGGAGCAGCCACAACCTCCCTGGGCAACCTGTTCCAGTGTCTTGCCACCCTCACTGTGAAGAACTTCCTCCTAACATCCCATTTAAATCTCCCCTCTGCCAGTTTAAACCCATTATCCCTTGACCTGTTATTACAAGATTTTGTGAATAGTCCCTCCACAGCCCTCCTGTAGGCCCCCCTCAGATATTGGAAGGCTACTATAAGGTCTGCTTCTCTTCTCCAGGCTGAAAAGCCCCAACTCTTTCAGCCTGTCCTTATAGCAGTGCTGCTCCAGCTCCAACTCTTTCAGCCTGTCCTCATAGCAGAGCTGCTCCAGCCCATCTTCGTGGCCCTCCTCTGGACTCTCTCCAACAGTTCCATGTCCTTCTTGTGCTGGGGGCTCCAGAACTGCACACAGTACTCTAGGTGGGGAGTTTGTCTTAATAGCAGCAGCACTGATCTTAACACAAAGAAGCTAACGAAAATATTTCCTCCTGTTTTTTGTTCAGTGAGGTTTTGGTTGCTTTCTTTTTATTGCCACAGTGAATTTGGGAGCACTTTAAGTTTTTTGGTGTGTTAATATACGTCTAGCCATTTCACAGGATGTCAGGGGTTGGAAGGGAACCAAAGAAATCATTGAGTCCACCCCCCCTGCCAGAGCAAGACCATACAATCTAGCTCAGGTCACAGAACACATCCAGATGGACCTTTAAATTCTCCAGAGAAAGAGACTGCACAACCTCTCTGGGCATCCTTGTGCCAGTGCTCTGGGACCCTTACAATAAAGAAGTTTCCCTTTGTGCTAAGAACTTCCTGTGCTGCAGCTTATATCCATTGCTCCTTGTCCTATCACAGGGAGCAAGTGAGAAGAGCCTGTGTCTGTAGCCCCCCACTCCTGACACCCAGCCCTAAGATATTTATAAACATTTATTAAATTCCCTCTCAGTCTTCTCTTCTCCAGACTAAAAGCCCCAGGTCCCTCAGCCTCTCTTCATAAGGCATTGCTCCAGTCCTCTAATCATCCTTGTAGCCCTCCACTGGATGCTCTCCAGGAGATCTCTGTCCCTCTTAAACTCGGGAGCCCAAAACTGAATACTACTCAAGATGAGGTCTCACCAGGGCAGAGCAGAGGGGGAGGAGAACCTCCCTTGATCTGTTTGAGATACTCTTCTTAATACACCCCAGGACCTCATTGGCCTTCTTGGCCACAAGGGCACATTGCTGTCCCATGGATAACTAGTTTGTTCATAGAATCATAGAATGGTTGGCATTGGAAGGGACCACTAAAGGTTGGCAGGGACAGCAACTAGATTAGGTTGCTCAAAGACCCGTCCAACCTGACCTTCCCGGGATGGAGCATCTGCTTCACTTCTCTGGGCAACCTGGGCTAGTGTTTCACCATCTTCCTTATAAAAGTTTTTTTTTTTTTTCCTTATCTCCACTCTTTCAGTTTGAAATCATCACCCCTCATCCTGTTGCAACAGGCCCTAGTAAAAACTCTGTCTCCGTCTTTCTTATAGTCTCCCCTGAAGTATTGAAAGGCCACAATAAGGTCTCTCTGGAGTATTCTAAATTCTTCAGGCTGAACAACCCCAATGCTCCTCAGGTTTTCTTAATAGGAGAGGTGTTTCAGCCCTCTGACAATTTTTGTGGCACTCCTCTGGGCCACAAAGAAAAGCTCCATGTGAGGCTGGGGCAGGTGAGCACTGCACCATCATCACAGTGTGGGAATGATGAAAAGCTGCTGAAGGTTCCACAAACTATATGGCAGAGCTGAGAGATCATCCTCCTGTGCCACGTCAGAGAACAGCTCTGCCCATAGAAGGCAAACAGAGCAAGGTGGACATGCACCACTTGAAAGAACAGCCACAAGCCTTGCCACATCCAAAGACATGATAAAATGAGTCTGCTTACGCTTTCTGGCAACTCTGCACTCTCTTTTCATGTTTGCTTTTAGAAGGAAAAATAAAAACCCTGCCTTCCCAACAGACTAAGAGCACACACCAAGTTCACTCTGCTGCAACACGGGGGGGACGCCGCATCCATATGCGCTCATCTGGGTGTAGTGGCTCATAGAGAATACTGCAGCTGCACCTAAATATGTTTTAGCAGCTGAAACCAACAGACCTGCCTAGCTCTAATTTTCTTTCATAGAATCATAAAATCATAGAATGGTTTAGGTTAGAAGAGACCTCAAAGATCATCTAGTTCCAATGTTTTGGGTTGGAAAACACCTTAAAGATCATCTAGTTCCAATCTCTGGCCCACGGCAGGGACATTTTCACTAGATCAGGTTGCACAAGGCCCTGTCCAGCCTTCAGGGAGGGAACATGCACAACCTTCCTGGGCAACCTGTTCCAGTCTCACCACCCTCACTGCAAGAAATTTCTTTCTAATACGTTCCTACTGGAACTGGAAAAGGGCAAATATAACACCTATCTTCAAGAAGGGAAAAAAGGATGACCTCGAGAACTACAGACCAGTCAGCCTCACCTCTGTGCCTGGCAAGATCATGGAGCAGATCCTCCTCAAGGCTCTACTAAGGCAGACGGAAAACAAAGCAGAGGTGTCTGATGATAACCAGCATGGCTTCACCAAGGGCAAATCATGCCTGACAAAGTTGCTGGCTTTCCATGATGAAGTCACAGCAACAGTGGACAAGGGAAGGGCAACTGATGTCATCTATTTGGACCTCAGTAAGGTCTTTCACTCTGTCCCACATGACACCCTGGTCACCAATCTGGAAAAACATGGACTTGATGGGTGGAACAATCACTGGATAAGGAATTGGCTGGATGGTCGCACACAGAGAGTGGTGATCAACGGCACAATGTCCACCTGGAGACCAGTGATAAGTGGCATCCCTCAGGGGTCAGTGCTGGGACCAGTGATGTTTAACGTGACATGGACAGAGGAATTGAGTGCACCCTCAGCAAGTTTGTAGATGACACCAAGCTGTGTGGCACAGTTGACTTGCTAGAGGGCAGGGATCCATCCAGAGAGACCTGCACAGGCTGGAGAGGTGGGCCCAGGCCAACCTCCTGACATTCAAGGCCAGGTGTAAGGTCCTGCACCTCGGTCAGCGCAATCCCAAGCACAGCTCCAGGCTGGGTGGCAAATGGCTGAGAGCAGCCTTGAGGAAAAGGACCTGGGGGTCTGGGTTGATGAAAAGCTCAACATGAGCCAACAGTGTGCACGCATGGCCCAGACAGCAACTGTGTGCTGGGCTGCATCAAGAGCAGTGTGGCCAGCAGGGCAAGGGAGGGGATTCTGCCCCTTTACTCTGCTCTCATCAGACCCCACCTGGAGTACTGTGTGCAGTTCTGGAATGCCCAGCACAAGAAGGATGTGGAACTGTTGGAGTGAGTCCAGAGGAGGGCCACAGAGATGATCAGAGGTCTGGAGCACCTCTGCTATGAGGACAGGCTGAGAGAGCAGGGGCTCTTCAGCCTGGAGAAGAAAAGGCTTTGAGGAGACCTTGCAATAGCCTTCCAGTATCTGAAAAGTGCCTAAAGGAAGGCTGGGGAGGGACTATTCACAAGGTCCTGTAATGACAGGATGAGGGGTAATGGGTTTAAACTGGCAGAAGGGAGATTTAAACAGGACATTAGGAGGAAGTTCTTTACAGTGAGGGTGGTGAGACACTGGAACAGATTGCCCAGTGAATTTGTTGCTGATCTCTCCCTGGAGGTGTTCAAGCCAGGTTGGCCTATGACAGGGGGTTGGAACTTGATGATCTTTGAGGTTACTTCCAACCTAAACCATTCTATGACTCAGCATTTTCTACCTTAAATCCATTCCCCTTTGTCCTATCACTATATGCCCTTGTAAAAAGTTCCTTCCCATCTTTCTTGTAGGTCCACTTCAGACACTGGAAGGACAACAGGTCTCCCCAGAGCCTTCTCTTCTCTAGTCTGAACAGCCCCAGCTCTCGTAGTCTTAGCTCAGCTCTTTTGCTGTGGCCTCTGAGGGGTTGTGCATTTCCTGTTACTTAATTTCCCTATCTGCTTAGAGGACTACAAAGAGGTATTGCCAAGCACAACCCATGGGACATGCCAAATGTTGTCACACGTGTACCTGTATGCACACCCAAGTGCCAAGCTGTTTATATATACTTGAAGATTTGAAGTAGAATACTGATCAGAAGACATTCTAGACAATTTTCTCTAATGAGTGTTTCCGTGCCATTTCTACCTTGTGTCCCAAAAAAATAACAGCTCAAAATCAGAGTAAACCCAGCTCCATTTCAGCTCTCCAAAGTACTTCATCCATATCCCAGTATCAATATGTTTATCCAGCAGGCAGTGACTGCTTTTCATTATATGACAAGTCTCATCATAATTTAAATCCTACAAGAAAATGCACAATAGAAAACCAGTGCTAATCTGTAAAAAAATGTTTGCCAATGCCAAACCAAACTCATAGTAACAAAGAGAATGAAGCAGCTCTCTGCTCTTTGTGTGTGTAGTGAATCCATTTTACATAATCCCCTTACCTGACCCCACCAGGACCTATTGTCATAAAGTGATAGTGTAAACCAGAAGCGTTCTATAACAATTTTAGTTCATCAAACGTTCTGCAGACTTAATTCAAAACTCAGTGAAGCCAAACAAAGGCTTTTTATTGATTTCAGTGTGCTTGGATTGGCACCTATACTCCGTAACACTGGAAACAGCATTTGCCTCCAAAAGAATTAAAGTTCTTAAGATGCTCAAATTTAATTACCCAAAATCTTCAGATGCTTTCTCAAACATCTGTAACAGTCACAGTACAAAGCTGTTTGCATCCATTAAGACTACAGTGCCTGCAAGGAAGAAGCCTTGAACTTCAGCTGTGCTGCAATCCCACATTTTCCCTCTGTTCAGACTGCAGCTGCTTAGGCAGTGCCACTGACCTTCACTGTCTGACAGGACTTAGCTTGTAGAGACCAGCAGGAACAAGGCCACCTAAGTCAGGTTTCTAAAGTGCACTCTTGTGGAATCAAATACTAGTTGTGGGAAGCAAAGAATCATAAGGAGGAAGAGACTTTTACTGCACTACAGGATCAGGCCGCGACTGTCCTAGCTGGTCCCCACACACTGCATAAAATTTCTTCTGTTTTTGTGGCAATGGCTGAGTTTGCTGCTGTGAAAGCCACATTTCTTTCTCTCTCTTACTGTCAGGGACCTCACTTTCTATCCCTTTCCTTTCTGGTTTTCTGACGATTACTCCCTGACCAAGACCAAGCTGACACATTGAATTGACTACATCCAGAGGTACACTTCAAAGAGACCAACATCTGGTTCTGCCCCCTTAAAGTACTGGTAAATGATGCTCTTGATGATGCTGATAGTCTCCCCTTCAGCTACCCCCTGCCCAATCTGATCCTCCAGTAATCCTATTGCAACCAACTAACAGATGGAAATACCAGCTTTGTAAAATAACACAGACATCTGTCATATCCCTTGCAGCAGCTGTGAGTCTATCCACTTTGCCAGAAGCACTGCCTTTCCTAAGCACCATGCACATCTGGCCAGCTGTCCAGCTTGCAGTCTGCCTGACCAAAAGGAAAGGGCAGAGGACCGCATCCCACTTGGAAACAAGCTGTAGTGGAGGCCAGAAGTTTTCACACGATCCTTCCAAAGGTGAGTGCTCCAGGCCCTATAAAAACTGCTCATTACACAGCATCATAAATTGATGTTCAGCCTCCTGGTGTTATTACTAATTTCACATAAACTATTAAGGCATAGAGTCTAACTGACTGTCTGCTCTTTTTGGCAGGACATCATGGTCTATAACTGCAGAATTACTCTCAAAAAGAACTTCAGTCAAGTACTAATGGCAAACACAAAGCTTCAGCACTGCTTCCATCCTCATAACAAGAGTTAAGTGAGGCAGAGGTGTCAAACTGGTGATAAGGTGAATCTGACAATCAGCAAACTGTGTGATGATGTTCACAAAGCAATTCACCTAGCCTTAAGATCTATACACCTGTCCCAGCTTCAAGTTCACTGCAGCCAAAACATGGCTCTGTTTACTTGAACTTGCAGACACTCAAAAGATCCCAGCTTCAGGCAAACAGGCAGTCTCTAGATCACCTTTCATTCCTGCTGGTAGAGACTGAAAGTGCTCTCTCAGGACAAAGCTCATTGGTTTTCATTGGTTAGAGTTTTAAAATTCTTTGAATCAAAAGTATAATCCTAAATAAAAATCCACTTTCCTGTAAACCTCCTGAAGGTAATGGTATTCATGAAGCATTATGATATCACATCAAGAGCAAATACCTGCTGAGGACCAGTTATGAAGAAGCAACTCTTACTTAGGCCATCACATTACTTCAGCTGTCGTTGAAAAAAAAATTACATGAAACACAACTTATAAAGTTATTTATGCTTATCACAAACAGAGTGGAATGTTTTCTATGGTGGTCTGACTGAAGTTCAAACCCAGAATGTCATTATTAGTGCTTTAATATGCTATTTCATGACAAAAAGCATATGTTACTTGAAGTGAAAGATAATTCAAAGTCCAAAGGCAACTTAAAACCAAACCAATTCTCAACAAACAACATGCCAGAGGACTCCCTGTATCACATGGGTTCCAGACACACCTATAAAATCACATTTATCAGCATGGCACATGCCTACCTCCATATTACTGAAATACCAGAATACTTCATTGTAAAGAAGCACTTTTACCCAGAGAACTCACACACAAGCAAACATTACAGTTTTGTGATAGTTCCAACAAATAGTCTTGACAGTTCCACCTCCAAGTGGAGATTTTCTGTGATCAAAGTCCCAGAGAACAAAAATAACAGAACTAGACCAGGACCCTGGGATTTTTTCTCCTCTCTTCTCTTAATTGAAGATGTTACAGAAAAAAAAAAAAAAAAGAAAAGAAAAGAAAAAAAGAAAAAAAAAGTTATATCAATGGTCACAAGCGAAGTTCATAAAATTCACTGCACACCATCAGATTTCAGTTCACCTGGCACATTCTTTCACTACACCCACACATTGTGAGAATCATAACAGTAATTCTTTTTCTGTGATACACTGGGTGTTTCTAAAGCTTACTTATCCTCCCTTCCAAGAATCCACTCTGTACTTTCAATACCTTTTTAATACAGAATAAGTACAGGTGGAGCTTTCCCTTTTGGACCTAGCAACTCTTTGTGCTAAGCTGTAGCTTTTTCTTTGTATGAACAAAGCACCTGCCAGACAAGCAGAGTGACTGTTCTAAAGAAGCATCTGGATCTTCTGAGGAACTTACAAATGGTCAGCAACAAAACTGTATTGTGTCCCAGTCGCTTATATATTGTATGACTGTATAGAAACACAGAATCGCAAAGAACAGAAAAGACCTTTAAGACCAAGTCCAGTGATTAATGCCATCAAATATACCACTAAACCATGTGCCTGAGCACTACATCTTTTTTGAACACTGCAAGGGACAATGATTCCACTACTTCCAGAACCATTTTTTCAGTCAAGAAATTTCTTCTAATATGCCATCTAAACCTCTCCTGATTCAGCTTGAGATATTTTCTCTCATCCTATTACTTGTTACTAGGGAGAAAAGACCAAACCCCACCTCACTGCAACCTCCTTTCAGGGAGCTGTAGAAAGCAATGAGGTCTCCTCACAGCCTTCTCTTTTTCAAGACTAAACAACCCCAGTGCCATCAGCTGCTCCTCAAAAGACCTATTCTCCAGACTCTACCAGTTTCATTGTCCTTCTCTGCACTAATACAAACACATCAAAGATTCACAAAATCACAGAACATTATGGGTTGTAAGGGACCTCTAAAGATCATAGAGTCCAACGACCTGCCAGAGCAGGATCATCTAGAGTAGTCCACACAGGAATGCTTCCAGGCAGGTTTTGAATGTCTCCAGAGGAGACTCCACAGCCTCTCTGAGGGCATCCCATTACAGTGTTTTGTCACCCCCACACTGAAAAGGTTTTTCTTCATATTCACATGGAACCCTCTATCTTCCAGCTCACGCCTATAAAATAACCAGTAATTAATAGTTTATATGTGGTTTGTTTGGGTTCTTTTTTCCCCATCAAATGAAAGTTTTTCAGTGTCCTTAAAGGTGAAAAAAATCCTGCAAAATCAGACTAGGATTTAAGGCAAGCCTCAGTATATTTCTTTTGATGGTCACTACAACTCATCAGGAAAGGGGCAAGAGAGTAGTTTAAAAATGCATTTGTTTTCACCAAGATATCCATCAATCTGCACAATCCACTTTTATGCCACACAAACATGATGACACAAAGCCCATTCATCTTTTCCAGCTTAATACCTACTGTCCTTTGAAGATACATGTTTGGAATATCTGAAGGCGACCTCCATTTTTCACAGTTACCAGTCATAGGGCAGCTGACACAGCCAAGATAATCCTGTATTCAGCGAAACCAGGGGAATGAATGGATTCTGATGAATGTAATTTGCTATCTCGGTGACAAATGGCAAATGTGCAGGGAGGGTATGCATACAAATTTAACTGCCTTAAATAAGACTTGTGAAGGAATATCTGAGAGGCAGTTTTACCACAACTCCACGTTTTGGAGGAGATAAATCAACAGCTTCCTTAAAGTTATCATTACATCCTCATTGTGGATCTCTGCTGAATAAGACAATACTGTGGCACACAATCAAGCAGGGCATTGTCATTCCAAAGGCAAGCTTTTTGAACCAAGTTTTTATTTTACAACATACATTTTTTTTCAGTATCATTTTAGGACAACTTTGACTTAAATGCCCCCAAAGACCGCCACAAAGAATTATGAGCATCCTAAGCCTGGATGTCTGGGCATCCAATCTGTGGTAGATTAATCCCCAGAAGATGTGATGTTCCATTAACAACAAAAGCTCTTTGCTGGATCCCCTGAGACTGAGGTGTCACTTTGGGAAAAAATCTTGTTTTCTTGACACATTTATCAGTTTTCTTGTAGTACCACCTAATATCTATCAGTGCAATTCCCACTCCTTCCCAGGGCTCACCGAAGAATCAGCACTACTTGCACACAGCCCACCACCAAAGAGAAAAAGAATATGCTCAGTCTAAAAACAGAAACATAATCTCCTCCTTACCAAGATCTTTGTAGCTCCTGCAAGACTCTGAATATAAAACAGTCACACAGAGAGACCATGTGATGGCACCTTCAGGCAGGTACAAGTAATTTAGGTTTGGAGGCTAGAGCCAGTGTCAGGAAGAGGCAGAGCTGCCCAAGGCCGAGAACAGGCTGAGAAAGGGAACAGTCACTAGTGATGTTCCCCAGGGCTTGGTACTGGGGATAGTTCACCTTAATAGCTTTATTAGTAATCTGGACAAGGGGATGGAGTACATCCTCAGAACATTTGCACTAAATTGGGTGTGAGTGTTGATCTGCTTGAGAGGAGGAGGGCTCTGCAAAGGGACATGGATAGGCTGCATTGATGAACTGAACTAATGTATGAGGTTTAACAAAGCCAAATACTCGCTCCTGTGCTTGGGTCGCAACCCAATGCAATGTTCCAGGTTTGGGGCACAGTGGCTGGAAAGTTGCCTGGAGGAAAAGGACCTGAGAGTGCTGGTTGGCAGCTGGCAGTGTGGTCAGTTAGCAAGAAGAGAAATAGCATCCTGGCATGTATCAGGAATAGTGTGGACAGGAGGTGTAGGGAAGTGGTAGTGCCCTGTACTCAGCCCCAGTGAGGCCACACCCAATACTTTGTTCAGTTTGGGGTCTCTCACTACAAGAAGGACATTGAGGTGCTGAATCATGTCCAGAAAAGGGCAACAAAGCTAGTTAAGGATCTGGAGAACAAGTTTTGTCAGGAGAGGCCAAGGGAGCTTGGATTGTTTAGTGTGGAGAAGAGAACACTGAAAATAGACTTCATTGCTGAGGCCTGGAACTGTGCTGAGGGAGGTTCAGGAAAAAAATATTTACAGAAAGAGTGGTAAGGTATTGGAACAGACTGCCCAGGGAGGTGATGGAGTCACCATCCATAGAGATGTTCAAGAAATGCATGGACATAGAACTTCAGGACATGGTTTAATGAACCTGGTGGTGTTAGATTGATGGCTGTACTCATTGATCTTAAAGTTTTTTTCCAACCAAAACGATTATATGATTCTATAGAAAGTGTTACTTAAATATTTCCATCCAAGATGGACAGATGACGCCACATATAAAATTAGGCACACACCTAGAATTTGGAATGTTTCACCTTAAAAAGCCTTGCAAAATACATGATTTGATGTAGAAATCTCTGAAAACCTAATATAACTGAGAGAAGTACCTGAAGGAAGCTCTCACTGGGTATTTCCATTTCTTGCCAGTGCATTTTCCTTAACCATTCTCACCTTCATCCTACATTAATATTCATGCTAGTAACTCTTTATCCAAAAGATTATGACTTCAGAGGGGTTTGAAATTGGTGCAGTTAGGCATTTTCCACCCCATGGGAAGACAATAGCAGCACTTTGGATGCCAAGTTTGTCTAACTACATTTCCAAAAACTCAACAAGTGTCCAAAAAAAGAGCATTTTTAGGGCTGAAGAGTGCTCACTTAATCTGTGTGAGCAGCACTACCCCTGCAACTGGCTGCAATGTATTGCAGGTTCTTCTTCCCAGCATCTCCATATGTTCTCTATTCTTCATTTGAGGTAGAACATAGGTATAGGTAACACTGGCGTGGACAGTTCATTACATACTCCCCTTTGAGGGGATTAAAACTCCTGTGGTGGAGGCAAAGTGAAGGGGCAACATACCTGCTGTCCAGGTATAAAGGAACAATATAGACACTGAGTTTGCAAACTCCTTAATTCAAAAAGTTTGTTGTAGATAGAAAAGAGCCTTTTAATAAAGAAATTGCTTTCTCAAGAATAAAGGCCACATTGCATAACTTGAAACAGCTCTGAAACCATTCCTCGTACTATAACCTGGACTGAATCTCATTTATATAAATATTACCTTATGTCTCTTGAAGAAAATGGTTTGTGATTAGCTATCTGTCATCTATAGATCAAATTAAACTCATTAATGAAAGCTATTAAAGGCCTTTTCTAAAGGACAAAGGCTTATATACTGTATGTCTCTCATTCTAATACTAATCTTTTTTGCCATCAGGAAAAAAAAAAACAAACAAAACAGCCGGGCAGAAGAGGAAGATATTAAATTTCCAGTACTGCTAGAAAGAAACACTTCCATTCCCAGGATGCTCCGCTCACTTGCTTAGTGCATGTCAGATGCCAGGGAAAGCATATGTAAAAAAACAGTCTATATATTTCCTTCCTACACAAAAAACCCTTTCTTCTTTTCGCAGAAAGTCACTTAAGAGTCACAATTTCACCCCATTCATGCCTGAGACCTGTAGGTGGGTACGACAAAATAACGTGTGGCTTTGTTAAATAAGAATGACGGCAGAGTGATGAGTTATTTGCACAAGATTTCACAAAGGTTGATTCTCAGCATCCTGAAAGAAACCAAGCCAGGAATCCACATGACCTAAATGCAACCTCTGCAGCACTTATTGCTATTCAGAAGGGAGATCAGGAAGAACAACGAGCAGTGAGACAAGAAAATTTGATGTAAAATACTTACTCCCCAAGAACTCAAGAACTTGAAGCCGGCACCTGGGTCAGCTCAGGGAACCGCTGCACTTCAGAGCCTGCTTTTGGGATATTTGCACCTGTGAGAATCTGGGGTTACTATCAAAGACCTGTGCTTGAGAACAGATGTGATTACAGTTCTGGCATGTGAGCTGGGTCTGCTATTCAGCCAAAATGTCCTCATGTGAAAGGTCATTAAGCCAGCCTGATACAATTGATGAATGTCTTCCACAGAGGATACTACAACTTTACTACAGGTTGTTTAGGGGAAAGGAAAAGAAAAGAAAAAAAAGAAATCCACTGGATATAAATCTGTCAACTGTATGCTAACATTTTTCACAAGAATTGAGAAAGGAAAAAAGAGATTGAACTCCAAGGAATCACTTTTAAATTAATTTTAATACATGATAATTGGCTGACAGTTCTCTGAAATAGCCAGCAGATGTTTCAGTGCTTTACCAAGTGACGATAACTAACCTTGGCTACATCCATTCTACAGAATCCACCTTCTGGACAGAGCTCTGTTTCCACAGCTGGAATGCTAATGGTGTCTCTTAGTGGTCTATGACTCGTACCACCAGTATTTTTTCTTTCTGCAGCTGATCATGGCACACAGGCCACAGGCATGAGTAAGCGCAGACTTGTGTTTTGTTAGAAAGGACAAGAAGATCTCTTATTTATGGCACATTGCTATCTGCAGAAAACCTTCATTCAATCTACCTGCTCACGATAAGAGAAAAAGCATCTAAATTACTAAGATGTTGCTCAAAAACATTTGAGGACATTAGGACAATTTATGTGAGCTGCTCAAAGGTACTGATGCATATAAAGTCTCCCAAACCATTTATTGTCAAAACATGAATGCTAAATACACAAAAATGTGACTTAATTTATGTCATTAATTAACTGATGTTTGTATAGCACTTTGAAAATGCAAAAGCACTTTGAATACTGAGAGCTAAGCAGTATTATTTTTGCTCATGTGGACACTGTGTGAATCATACATTATAATCACCTCTTGTGGAAAGTATTTTTGGTCCACAGCCAAAAGCTAACCTAAGATTTAGCACTTCTGCTCAGTAAAGCATCTGTAAATGGTCCTGTTTGTCTTTCAGCTGGAAACCTTCTGCAACACATGCTTTACTGAGCTCTTCACAATATATACCAGGTATAAGGAACCTTCACAGCTTTGTAATCAATGGTGTATAACAAGACTGCAAACATTTCATTGTATTCTGATTTGCTCAAAACATTCCAGCTCACCAGTGTTAACTGTGCAACAGCCCTAATGGATATAACACAGGACTGGAATTCCCCTTTCACCTTTGTAAGAGCTCTAACTCTCAAACTATTTTGTGATCTCCTGGTGAAAAGCATTATGCAAGAACGAGACAGTATCATCGTTTTGCATCCCCACTCAGTGATCTGATCACCTTTGTTTGGGCTTCCCTCCACCCCTTACCATTTGTGACTGAGGAAATGCAGTGATGTGAGTTTTACTTCCCAAGTGAGAGCACAGAGAGCTTTCACAAGGTCACCTTTCATACCTCAAAGTACGTCTATTACATCACCCTTGAAATAAATACACTGGGCTACACCATCTTTGCACAAAATTGCTTCTCCACGATCATGGTCATGGGGGAAATCCAAGTCTAAAACAACCAGAAACCAAAAAGACTTCACCATTCTGCTGTTCTGATTAGTTAACAGGAATGGTGATGAATTACAGCTGGCCTGAGTACCACCTGCAGTCAAGTCAGCCTCATGTTTCCAGAGGATCTGCCTTCTTGGCTGACCTGGTGGGGATATGCTCGTTCCACCATTGTTACAAGCTCTCAAATCAGGAAATATTTTATGCATGCCTTGTATTTGTTTAAACACATGTCTATCCATAACATAAATTAGCCTGTGAGGTATTAACCCAGCTAAGAATTTCTCTTCTACAAATCTGTCTCAACATTCAGATTTAAAAAGTTTTACAGGACTTGTCTGTGCAACACCTCATCTACCTCCTATTGCCAGCCACCCTCCTAGACCCTCGATAGCTGATAAAAATATTTATTCAGCATCATTTTTTTATTGAACTAATGAAGAAAGAAAAGCAATAGTGGGAACATATCTGATGTGGTTACCATTGATCTATAAAGCTTAGATCTGTTTTCTCCAGCTGAAATGGAATAAGCTCATACACTGGCTCACAGTACTGTGTGGCCAAGAAGGACTTTCTTTCAATTTGACACAGCTGCCAAGCTGGTCTCTGGAGGGGCCCCATGCTCAGAAGCAAGAGGTGCAACCACCCTGTTGAGAAGGAGTTGAACTGCTGGAAATGTTGCTCAGCACCTGCTCTTACTCTAGAGGCCTGGCTCCATGGTGAGCTCTCACTCCCTCTCACACAGCGACATCTTTATCTCATTATAGCTAGACAGAAGAAGGAAAGCACAGAGAGGGCAAAGGAGAGTTGGCCGCTATGAATGGAACCGTCTGGCCCTGGCACAAGTTAGTGTAGCTACTGGGGAGCTACAACAATTTACAGCAGCAAAGCCTGCTGTCTGGCACCCCACTTTTGTATAGTTGCTTTCCAGGTTCAGTAATTCTTGGTCTTCAAAATCTGTATGTACGGTCAGGATCCCAGATAGATACATTATTCATTAATAATAATAAGCTACTGCAGCCTTACACTATACTCCCCACTGCTGTTTAATCTGATGTAGGTGGAGGGGGAAGAAAGAATAAAAGCACATCTCACATTGTAAATAAACCATTTCAACTTAAATAACCAACACCCATAACAGACACTAGTCAACCAGGCACCACTTTTCAGTAGCTTCCACCGATTCCCAGTTCTCTGCAATCTCACACACCAAGAGGACAGGAGTCCTTGGTCTCATGGAATAATTTGTGACACTTTTCCCCACCACACAGCCAGGTTCTGACTGCAACACACACAAAAACAAGCGGCTCTATTCAGATTTGCTACTTCTGACTTCACCTGTACCTACTCATGGAGCATCTGCAGAGCTGATCTCAGAGACAACTCCATCTGATTTAGCTTCTGACTAACCTTAGCAGTCCCATATTAAAATCCACGTGGCTTGTCCTTGTACTCACATTTTTCATGATTATCAAAAATTATTTATAGATTCCTGGAACAATTTCAGTTGGAAGGGACTTTAAGGATTATCTAATTCCAACCACTCTGTCACGGGCAGGGACACCTTCCACTAGACCAGACCGCTCAAGCCCTCATCCAACCTGTTGTTGAATCCCCAGTATCCAGTCCAAATCTATCCTACTCAAGCTTCAATCCATCCCCTCTCATCCTACCACTACAAGCCCATGCAAAACGTCTCTCCCCAGCTTTCTTGTAGGCCACTATAAGGTCTCCCTTGAGCCTTCTCTCTTCTCCAGGCTGAACAGCCCCAACTCTCACTGCCAGTCCCCCCTAACAGAGGTGCTCCAGCCCTCTCATCATCTTTGTGGCCTCTTCTGTACCCACTCCAACAGTTCAATGTCTTATGCTGGGGGCACCAGAACTGAACGCAGTAGTCCGGATGGGGTCTTATAAGAGGGGGTCACATAACACCCACCTAAAAGTACACACTGTAGTTTTTTACTTCTGTAACTCTAGCATGCTGGATGCCAGTTTGAACATGGCTAAATCTCTGTAAGGCCAAATCAATTTTGTCACTTTTTTTTTTTTTTTAAATAAAAGTATCTGCTCCCGGGCTGTGATTTTTATGGCAGGTTTCAAAGGAGAATGACTGTATACAGTTAAATTACAACCCTCTAAAATGTGGATTTGTAATACATATAATGGAGGTCCCATAACTATAACATTTCAAATGTGACATTCCTACAAATGCCAGCTTTCAAGGGATGTTATATGATGGGTTTGAACTGCCTCCCCATCCATAACAAGATGATGCTTTCTTAGGGGAGGAAGACTTTCATTATTTTCCAATTATTGTACAGAATGAAGATGACATCTTCTTCCTCAGCAGGCAACTCTGCCTACTAATAAGAGGTCCCATTGGCGTGATAGATGACAGAGCTTCTGTGGGACTAATGTAGCTTTTTAGTGTGTGCCTTGCTCTGTCTGCACAGCTGAAAATAAACTTTTGCTGTACATTCCATATTTATATCCTTAACCATCTCAGATCATGACAATAGCTTAAACCCCATGTCATTTAACAAGCCAGTTGTGGTGGAAGGTCCAAATTGTACCCAAAATACATATCTAAAAAACTTACCTGAATATCCACCTTGCCCCTCTCCCCCACTTCTTCCCAGGGAGAAGCAGGAGAGCAGACAAAAGCCATGGTGCCTCTCTGTCTGCCACACAGACACCATATTTGGCCTTGCTTTGCACCCTGCATCGTTTTTGGTAAACACGGGTCATGATGCTAGAATGTGCATCTCCCTTTTTCAGTAAAATAACCTGGGATTGGTTCTAGGCATGTTTTTGTCTATTGCTATTGATCAAAGACACTCATCAAAATGCTTAAAACCTAGCCAATTTGTTTGTTTGCTGCTGCTACCTTTGTTTTTGCTTGGTGTGCTTTGCACCACGTGTAGCTGGGGACTCACCTCCCCCATGAACAGCAGACCTGACCCTACCCATCTTCAGCACTGAGCCAAGGGTCTGAAGCTGCTTGCCCCACCTGAGCTCAGCCAAGCCCAAGTCTGTTTAACTCTGGCTGGGTCTAGGCGATGACCTAACAACAGCCTAGCATCGAGTTGCGATGGCCTGTGACATCGGGAACTGCTGGTCCACTGCTGCAGCTCAGAGGGCCTTTGCTCTGCACTGCACCTGATCAGACTCTTCCAGATCGTAAACCTGCACCCTGCTTTGCTCAGGTGACTGAACACTCCAATGATCTCCTGAAAGCCACAGATGATTTGCCTCATGTCCATGGATCTTCTCAGACAGTGTGCTCAATTTAAGCTACACAAGCAGCAAACCCCCGCTTTGTCACCACATGGAAGGCCACCATGTGGCTGGGACTATATTTTTCCCAGTTTATGCCTGTGCATATACTTTTGGATCACAAATATTGACACTCTGACCAGTGAGTAAATCATACTGCTTTCTGAAGTTAGCGGAAGTTTAACCTCTAAGTGGCAGTTTATGCTGCAAGACTCTCTCTGGTTGTTTAAATTTCCTAAAACCTTTCTTAAATTCATTTAGATCAATATGATTGCATATATACATTCTGCAAAATTAGTTTTACCAACTGCATAACAGAATCTGTGTTTGTTAATTTGAAATAAGTTTGGGGAAAATATCTTTATATATATTTAATTAAAATATTTAATAATTTTTATATCAGCCTTAATAGAATTCACTTATAACCCAGATTCAAAATTCCTCCTTAACACCAGTAATGATGGGCATCTCTTTTGTCTGAGTTTTTAGGAACTCAGGTCACGTTTTCACTTGTGCTTTTCAACTACAAAGATTAAAACATATTAAAAGCACATACATGCAATAGTATAAAAATTATTTAAAAACAAAAAAGTCTGTGACTTGTTTGCCTTCAAAGTTCAAGCTTTGAGAAAAACATCAAATATCACAAGAGCTGGCAACAATGCAGACTGTGCTATGTGCTCTTCAGAAGCACAGGAACAGCAGAAGACTACTGGAGCAGAGGTCCATGACCTAGCTGAAGCCCCCTGATATGATTTGCAGGGTTGCTTTGGGCCGGACCTACTCATACTGAACTCAGTAGAGCTCCTTTGATTATGAGAGGCCTCAGGTCAGGCTTTCTGTGAAGGTCTTGCACACTTCTGCCTCAAGGAAGGAGAACAATGGGTCACATCCCACCTGCCATTATCTGGATGTAAGTGTTTGTATGCATATTTTCTCCTCACTGTGCTGAAAAAGGAGGCAGCATTTTTATTTTTTTTTTCCAGTAAAGTGGGTCATTTTCCCATCTAACATCCAAAAAGGGGCTCTGAGGATTTCAAGTACAGCAGAAAAAAAATCTCAGGGAATAAGCTTTTCCTTCTGCACTTTTCACAGAATCACTGAGGCTGGAAAAGACCTCTGAAATCATCAAGTTCAGCCTATAACCTAACATCACCACATCAGCTAAAACATGCCACCAAGTGCCACATACCATCTTTTCTTAAAGATCTCCAAGAATGGTGACCCCACGACCTCCTTGGGCAGTCCATTCCAGTGCCTAATCACCCTCTCCATGAGGAAGTGCTTCCTAATATCCAACCTAAACCTCCCCTTGGGCAGCTTCAGACCACATCCTCTTCTCCTGTCACAGGCTGCCTGAGAGAAGAATCACAGAATGTCAGTGGCTGGAAGGGACCTCAAAAGATCACCTAGTTTAACCTCCCTGCCAGAGCAGGATCTCCTATACCAGATCACACAGGAACACATCCAGAGCCTGACCCCACCTACCATGTGTCCCGGGATGTACTGCCACTCGCATGTGTTTCTAGTTTCACAGCTTCATTTCTCTGTAGAGCTCTTGCACTGGAGCCTGTAAAGCAGCACTATGAAATAACACCAACACAGAAGACCTGCTGCAACAGTGCTGCCAAGAACAGAGCGAGCAACATAGCAGTTGGCTGTAGCTCACTCAAAAAGCCACCCACCACTATTCTAACCCTCCCTTCACTAACAAAGGAGTGGAAAGAAAAGTCCAAAGTGTTCCTGACAGGATCCTGCTTTTGGCCTTGGAAGACTGCTGTGGGACTTTCAGTATGAGGTTTCAACCTGCCCTTCTAAGTTCACCTGGAAAGTTCACCTGGAAAGTAACTCCACTGATGCTGCCTGTTGCAAACTCCTGTGAGCTTGTTCTGTTTGATGTGAGAGCCCACAGCTCAAGGTAGTGAGTGGGGAAGTGCTGCAGACAGGATTCCTTCAGTCAGGATCTGCACAACTGGAAGAGAAAATGTTTGCTTCTCAGCAAGCAGTATAGCCATGGACAGGTTTTAAAGCCTGCTGCTAAACACGTTCTAGCAGCGGAAAGTAGCTATTAAAAATATTTCCAATCAGGCAGACTGAAACATGTTCTCTGCTGAAATGAGACAAGTATACAAATCACAGGTTTATGTTTCTTTGCCTTTTTTTTTTTACCCTCTCATAACATTCAGAACCATCTACTTCCATTTTTTATTCATGTTGTGTTTATTTAAAAGGTTCGATCTGAGTTAATTCTGAGCACTTTTGATTGTGAAATGAGGTTTTGTATCAGTCTTTTATGTGCTATTCTTTTTCTTCTTCCCCCCCCCCAACCCTTTTTTCTTCTCCTGTGAAGCCAGGCTACAGAAGCTCATCAAAAGGAAGCAAGGAGGCCTGAATTTCATCCTACTGTTATTGTGATATAGCTGCAATGGGCAATCTGATCTCATCAAGAAACAACTGCAGTAAAGATATCTAAGTGGATGTCACAGCTCTGCTGAAAGATAATAAAGTGAAATGAACCAAAAACCCAATCTTTCCAATACAAATCACACAGTTAAGTTGTAGTGATTTGCAAGCAAGATAGGAGTTTAGGAGGAGAGAGATATAGTCAGAAATGCCTGGCTAACACTTTTATATTATTTTTAACACATTTGGTGAGTGCATAATTAAGGGATTTACAACATTAAAACCTGGAACCACTGTGCAGTACCATACTAGATAAAACAATCAGTAACATGGGAAAGGGTGAATTGCACTGCTTACCACTGCAGCTTGAACTACTGTCTCCCAAGATAAACACTACTGATTGCTTTTAAGCTTCCTCTCTATTAGAAAAAGACTTTTATTTCTGGGAAATCAATAATAAAAGATATCAAAAAACCCCAGATTCTCTCCATATAAGCCCATAAACAAAAAAGGGCAGAACTTGGCATTAAATTGGAAGTTTGTCCCTGATTTGCAGAGTGGAGGATTTGCCCCTTGGACCACGGTCTTCTTGAGTGGAGAATCTGCATCAGCATCCACAAATCATTGTTTTAATTTCCTGACAGAACGAAAACGTCTTGCCACATGTGTTTTAACCTGTTGGGTTTTTCTGTTTGTTTTTTTTTTTGTTGGTTTTTCCACTCCCCCCTATTTTTTAACCTCAACTCTGCCTTTGGTGCCTGAAAATTGTCTCCTGAAGTAGTTCTACAAACACCTTTTCTTTTCCAAAGCAAAAACTTTTGTTAAAAACGAAAATAGCATCAGCTTTCAAGCTGTGGGGTCCTTCCTACCTCCTTTGTCTACTTAACAGTAAAAGAATGGTGCGGCGGTATTGTATTACCAGTGCTTATGTGGTGGGAGGCTGTTTGGATCGCTGCTTGCTGGTAAGGGGTTTGGAGGCGGAGCCTGTTTAGAAAGGCACATAGAACAGAAGACCAACAGACGACACCAAATCTCCACGAATAGATACGTACAGAACACTTCATAAACCATATCTGGGCAGACATTCTGCATTATATACCATGCAAGATGCCCAATGCTCCTTCCAAGAAAAACACCAACACCGACTGAACGCGGACCAAGCATTTTCTCATCAGCCAGAGTAGAGGTTAGGCAGGCACACAGCATTTCCCCCCTTCTGTTTTCCATTTACAGAGACCACTCCTAGGCATATTATACCTAACACACAGCTGGAGCCTCTACAAAGAAATAGTTGTGGGTTCTGCCTGACTTTTGCTGCTAAACTCCTGTCTGCTTGAAATTCAGATGATTTCCTCGCAAACTGGTGAGGTTTACCATAATGTGACTGCTTTTCTTACAGGCTAACAGGGAATGGCCATCTAAGGCTGTTGTTAAAACGGTCATTTCACTGGTGACTCTCTTGTTAAAGCAATTACCTGTGGCCATTATCTAAATACATCGTTTAGTCTTTGATGGCAAATTGTTTAAATAAATAAGAGGGAATAAAAATAGCCAGCAAATACCAGGAGATAATTGCGTGGTTAACCCTGTAACTGACAGTCTTAAGAGAACAGCAGAGGAATTTTTTAATAATCACAAACGGATTAATAGCTTGGAAAGCAACGGGGGATTTTCCATTCCATAGCAATGGGATTTTCAGCAGACCCAAACCAGTTCTTCTCAAAGCAGAAATGTGCTTATCTATATCCATCACCCCTGATCGTCTCACTTCTCACCATAAAGGGAAATCAATAAGAGGACTTGTTATTCAGAAGTGTCTCAGGAGTCAAGCACTGTGATTGCACCTCTAATCCCGCAGGAATCTATTTCCAACAACTACAGCTCATCAAATGCAACAGGCACATTGTTTACAGCTGCTTTGCAAAGCCTACAACACAGGGAAGCAAATAAAACCAGACACGGGGTATCCAAGCTGACCTCCTGCCTTTGGCTCTGACTCTTAGTACCAAGGCTGGTTGCACTAAAAATAACCCTGATGGCATGCATTTCTAGGATTGAGACCTGTTAATGGAGAGAGCAGTCTGATTCTCTCCACAATGCCTACGTATGGATTTATTTTGCCCTCGTTGCGCTGCCCAATTAGGAAAACAAGGCAGTGTAAGGGTTACACATCGATCTCGGGTTCCCTTGGCATGCTACTGAGCTGCTGCTAATAACACTGGTGGCAGCTTCCCGAGCTCTAACTCACAGCGTGAATGGGAACGGCTTCTGATCTGATGAAAATTCCTCCCTCAATGCAGCAAAACACCCTATCGTTTAAAAGTTTTGAATGTTCTAACAGCTAATTTATTAAAGCAACCCCTGCAGCGCCCATGTTTACAGAGCTCAGGCTGCATACAAAGGCAACTGCTATTCCACACACATAAGGGGAAAAGAATCGAGCTGTATTTTTTGAAAGACAGCATAGTGCACCAGAAGAATGGCTGGACTGATGAAAGCAACAGCTATGATGTTGTGCTGAGATTGATTTCAGCCTTGACTAAAAAAAAAAAAAAAAAAAAAAAAAAAGAAATAA
>VWZI01012643.1:189749-262482 GCA_013396835.1 Psilopogon haemacephalus
GAATAAGTTGCATTTTACTAACAATGAAACACCGTGAAACAATTTCAGGCCAGATTACAAATACTGAGAAACTGAAAACTTTCCCAGATGCTATGATACTGTAAGGAAGGAAAATGCACATGACGGCAGACAGGCATTTTAACTGATTCCTCATTGTGGAGTGCTTTCTTTTTCTAGGAAGGTTTATATTTTTTCCCTATAAATCCCAAGCTAAAAAATTCTGAGCCCAAAAGACCAGTCTCTGGCTCCAAACCAGGGGCATAAAACTGACGCAGAGAAGGGAGGCAGCATTTTCTGAAGACTTTCGCTTCTAGCCAAGAAAATAAGATATCTTCCACAAATCTTAAATGAGACAAATCCCCCTATCTTCTGCATTAAAAATGCTGTAACAGACATTTGCAGCCATCTCCAATAACAATCACATTCCAGACGTCTCTCTCTGACAAGCTGTTAGACTGCCAAAGCCTGATAATGGAAGGAGTCCAAAAAAGAATTAAGTGTCCTCTATATCTAACAACATTACCTCATTACCTGCAAGTAAATATTAGGCATGGCCTGAGCTTAGAAAATAAGGCTAAGTGCAAGGAGCACCTGGTTAACAAGCTAATGGGCTAAGTAATTCTGTATGATTTTTTTTTAGCCACTAACACTTCTGTGTTAGATTTCCTCCTCCCAACTGTGTCACCCTGAAGTGTTCATAAAATAATCTTAACAACTTTGCTGTGTTCATTTAAATTAAATATATACAATTCAGCTTTCACTAAAAGGGTTTAAACTGGCAGAGGGGAGATTTAAGCTAGATGTTAGGAAGAAGTTCTTTACAGTGAGGCTGGTGAAACACTGGAACAGGTTGTGGATGCTCCCTCCTTGGAGATGTTCAAGGCCAGGTTGGATGAGACCTTGAGCAACCTGTTCTAGTAGGAGGTGTCCTTGCCTATGGTGGAGTGTTGGAACTAGAAGATCTTTGAGGTCCCTTCTGCCCTAAACCATTCTATGTTATTATGATTTGGTTGGATTTGTTTAGGTGACAGCTTTTGTTGATTTAGGAAAAAAACCCAAAAAACAAAAAAACAGGAAATTAAAAAGGAAAATTGTAGCAGTGATTAGTGATTTCCACAGATATATTTCAGTTCAGGAGTCAAAGTGTGGGGTTCTGACACTCTCAAAAAATTACATTGCTGCAGGACTTGCAAACAATAAAAACAGAACCAGTACCCTGGGCAGTGCCTCTGAAGAGAAATGTCAAATTTCTTCAATGGCTAAGCCCAGCAAATTCTGTCATAACTTGGTACCACAGAACTGTCTGTTGGAAAACAAAGGAAAACCTTGTCCCAGCACTTAAGGAATATGTAAAGGTTTGTTACTTATGCTCTCTTCCAGCTGTCTGCTCTGAGTCTGTAGCTGGGGACTAGAATCATAGAATGGCTCAGGTTGGAAAGGACTTCAAAGATCATCCAGTTCCAACCCCCAGCCATAGGCAAGGACACCTCCCACTAGATCAGGTTGCTCAAGGCCTCACCCAAACTGGCATTGAACACCTCCAGGGAGGAAGCAGCTACAACCTCCCTGGACAACCTGTTCCAGTGTCTCACCACCCTCACTGTAAAGAACTTCCTCCTAACATCTTGTTTAAATCTCCCCTCTGCCAGGTTAAACCCATTACCTCTCATCCTGTCATTACAGGACCTTGTGAATAGTCCCTCCCCAGCCTTCCTGTAGGCACTTTTCAGACACTGTAAGGCTATTACAAGGCCTCCTCAAAGCCTTCTCTCTTCCAGGCACAAGAGCCCCAACTCTCATAGCCTGTCCTCATAGAACAGGTGCCCCAGCCCTCTGAGCATCTTCATGGCCCTCCTTTGGGCTTGCTCCAACAGTTCCATGTCCTTCTTGTGCTGGGGGCTCCAGAACTGCACACAGTACTCCAGGTGGGGTCTGATGAGAGCAGAGTAAAGGGGGAGAATCCCCTCCCTGCCCTGCTGGCCATGCTGCTCTTGATGCAGCCCAAGGCACAGTTGGAATCCCAGGTTCTTTTCCTCAGGGCTGCTCTCAGCCATTTGCCACCCAGCCTGGAGCTGTGCTTGGGATTGCGCTGACCGAGGTGCAGGACCTTACACCTGGCCTTGAATTTCAGGAGGTTGGCCTGGGCCCACTTCTCCAGCCCCTCCAGGTCTCTCTGGATGGATCCCTGCCCTCCAACAAGTCTACTGTGTCACACAGCTTGGTGTCATCTGCAAACTTGCTGAGGGTGCACTCGATTCCTCTGTCCATGTTGCTGACAAAGATGTTCAACAGCACTGGTCCCAGCACTGACCCTTGAGGGATGCCACTTGTCACTGGTCTCCAGGTGGACATTGTGCCTTTGATCACCACTCTCTGTGTGCAACCATCCAGCCAATTCCTTATCCAGCAGGGCTCCACCCACCAAGTCCATGTTTTTCCAGTTTGGTGACCAGGATGTCATGTGGGACAGAATGAAAGGCCTTACTCAGATCCAGGTAGATGACATCAGTTGCCCTTCCCTTGTCCACTGTTGCTGTGACTTCATCATGGAAAGCCAGCAACTTTGTCAGGCATGATTTGCCCCTGGTGAAGCCATGCTGGTTGCCACCAATCAGCTCTGCTTTGTTTTCCATCTGCCTTAACAGAGCCTTGAGGAGGATCTGCTCCATGATCTTGCCAGGCACAGAGGTGAGGCTGACTGGTCTGTAGTTCTTGGGGTCATCCTTTTTTCCCTTCTTGAAGATGAGTATTTTCAGTCAGCAGGAACTTCATCAGTCTGCCATGACCCTGCAAATATGATGGAAAGTGGTTTGGCAACTTCTTCTGCCAGTTCCTTCAGGCCCCATGGGAGGATCTCATTGGGCCCCATGAAATTGTACGTGTTCAGATTCCTTAGGTGCTCATGAACATGATCTTCAGTTATAGTAGGCAGATCTTCCTTCCCCCAGTCCTTACTTTTGCCCTCTGGGACTTGGACATCGTGGTTGGAGCCCTTGCTGTTCAATATTGAGGCAAAGAAGTCATTGAGCATCTCAGCCTTATCCATATCCTTTGTCACCAGCTCTCCATTACAGACTGATTACAGTAACTATTGAAACGCTCCCCAAAACATATCTTATGCTGTGTATTTTACTGAGAATATATCATAATGAATATCAGCAGGACAGGGAAAACGGGACATTTAAATCTCTTGGCAGAAATGTATATTTATGAAAATCAGCACCTAGGATGAGGGTGCTGAGAAGCAAGTCTTGTTACCTATATGCTAACAAGATTTGTGACATATGTACCTTTGCAGATCAAATAACAGAACACTCCTGGGACGAGACTTGCTCTAACATTCAATGAATTGTAGACTAATTTTAGCCTGACAAGTACAAGCTGGACAGGACCATTATTCTCAGACAACAAACAGTAATTATGAAATTTAACACTGCTTTAAAGAACCCATGTGCAGACGAGACAGGAGATTCTAACACTTTCTCTGTTGGTTTTTTTTTTTTTTTCAAATTTTTTTTCATTCCTATTATTTCTCCCTCCTATTCCTCCCCCTTCTCAGATTTTAGACAGCCATAGCTTTGATTTGGACATGATCAAAAGAAGAGAACTTGTAATTCATAACATATTGTTGTCAAAATCTTTATGCCATACCTGGCAGATGGCTTGATAAATAAAGTAGGAACTTCAATAAATATAGCTAAGAGCTGTTCTTTAAAGTGGAAAGTATGGTTCCAGTCCTTGCTAACATACACAGTGCAGCTCTGGCATATGCAAAGGACACCCATGAGATGCTCTTGCTTGTCCCAGTGAGAGGCTTGGCTTGCTCGTAGCTTCCTTCACTGTCTCCTATGAAGACAGGCCAAAAAAAAAATTGGGCTGTTCAGCCTAGAGAAGAGATGACTACAGGCAGACCTTACAACTATGTTTCAATATCTGAAGGGGACATACAAGAAGGCTGGGGAAGGAGTGTTCAGAAGGGCATGTAGTGGCACGACAAGGGGCAGTGGTTTTAAACTGGAGCAGGGAAGATTGAGGTTGGACATAAAGAGGAAGTTCTTTGCAATGAGAGTAGTAAAATGCTGGATCTGCCAGGAATCTGGTTGAGGCCCTGTCCCTGGAGACATTCAAGATCAGACTTGATGTGGCCCTGGGCAGCCTGATCTGGTTGGAGGTGTTCCTGCTTACGGCAGGGGAGTTGGAGAAGATGACCTTTGAGGCACCTTTCCAACCCAATGTAATCTGTCAATCTGTGATTACCTGAGCTGTTCCCAGTGCAGGCCTGCACCCCACTCCTGGGGTGCTTCAAAGTGTTATTGAGTGACCACCTTGCCATGGTTCTCTAAAAGCACCTTGCCCCAGAGGCCAGGAACTCACTAACGTGACCCATGTTGCCCATATTTCTCCATTTCATGCAACAACAACTCTACATAACCATGATTTATTTGCTTCTTTTTCAGGCACCAAAATGGCCCCAACCTGTAGGGTACTTTGGCCGTGAAAACTTGTGAAAAATTTTTGCCTCAGCCTCTGTGCTGAGCTGTGTGGAAAAGGATAATCTGCTTCAGTGTCAGCTGGAAACAAAAATGAGAAGACCAGGTGATACTGAAGTGAGGAATTAAAATTGGAAATCTCTCCTTGTCTCTTACACATTGGAGAAGGAAGAGGAAAAAAAAGAAAGTCCAAGAATAAAAAAGGTATCATTTCAGCTTTCCTGCATAGAAGGGCACAAAGCAGCTTCAGCTACCAACTTCATTATTTTTGCAGTTTTATAACTTGCAGCTCAAACAAACTGCTCTCAGTTCTAACATTTGTTTCTGGTTTCAGACTAGTAGAAATCTCATTTCCTTCTCCCCAAGAGCAAATGTCAGCACAAGCGGGATCTGAAATTTGTTGCTTGACACCTGCAGCAAAGAGCTAAATTGAGAGTAATATTTCAAAGAGGTACTCAGGAGGTATATGCTTAAATTTGGTTAAGAGACAAGCAGCCTTATATATATATGTTCCTCTGCATAGTGCCTCTAAAACTTATCCCATACCATCCTGGATTGACATAAGGCAAAGAAAAAGGAACTGCTAGACCTGCTCTGATTTGAACTATGCAGGTCAAATCCAGCAGGCTTCATAAGCCTGGCTTCAGAAATCAATATTATGACTTTACACTTCTAACCACAGAGGCCAAAAGAGCCTCTCCAAATTTTACACCATTTCCTGGGTTAATAGTAAAACCAACCTCCAAATAAAATCACTGTCTGACATTTGTGATTCAGGGTAATTCCAGATGAAAATCCTAAAGGTTATGCACAGCCAGCACCATGTCTCCTCTGAACCTTGCTTTGGTCTCTACACCATTGTGGGCAATCTACCTCTGAGTTTTGCCATAAGAATCACAGAATCACAGAATATTAGAGGCTAGAAGGGATCTTGAAAGATCATCCAGTCCAACCCCCCTGCCACAGAAGGATCACGTATACCAGACCACACAGTAACACATCCAGGTGAGATTTGAGTATCTCCAGAGAGGAAGACTCCATAACCCCCCTGGGCAGCCTGTTCCAATGTTCTGTCACCTTCAGAGTGAAAAAATTCCTCCTCATGGTTACATGAAACTTCCTATGCCTCAACTTCCACCCTTTGTCCTGTCATTGGGCATCACCAAGCAGTGCCTGACTCCATCCTGTTGGCTCTCACTCTTTACATATTTATAAACATGAATGAGGTCAACTTTCAGTCTCCTCCTCTCCAAGCTAAAGAGCCCCAGCTCCCTCAGCCTCTCCTCATGAGAGAAATGTTCCATTCCCTTAATCATCTTTGTGGCTCTGTGCTGTGCTCTCTCCAGTAGTTCTATGTCCTTCTTGAACTGGGGGGCTCAGAACTGGATCCAGTACTCCAGAGAAATCAGCAACCAGTACTGTCTGTGAGCTACTAACTACTGCCTAAGGATTTCTGGAGAGATTATGACACTCAGCAGCCTGTGAATTCCAAATTTCAGTATTTAAAATGTCAAAGTGCATTTTCAGTCACCACATCAACCTGAAGAGGCATGCATCTTATTTATATATAAACAAATGCAGGCTCAGGATAACCAATTCATGGAAATTCAAGTAGGCAAGCAGGTAAGATTAAAAACCAAATTGCCTGCCTTTTTGTCCTCTGCTACAAGCAGAGGAGCATGAAACCATATATGGCATTTCACCTTAGTAGAGCATAAATTATGCAAATTAATATTGCTTTCACAATGCAAAGATAACAAAGCAAAACTACGGCGACGCAATGGATCTTAAACTGATCTAAACTGGCATCACTCCATTAAAGTCAAAGGGATCAAGGCTGACATCCATTCAGCTTCAACGGACAATGTTTGGATAGGTTCACAGTTATTAGAAATTCCAGTGCCATGGAGTTTCTTTAATCTCAGAATCAAGCGATGTTTCAAAGGCACTAACTGGAAGACTGCCATTTGCTTTCAGCACCCTCTTCTAAAGCTGCTACAGAACCAATAATTAATGCACACGCAGTAGTACAAACATATTAAAAGTTCTGATTTAAGTAAGAAAAAAGATTGCCTGCAGGCCTGCCACCTACAGAGACCGGTCTACTATTTTTAAGTCAATTAGTTCAACTTCTCTCAAAAGTCATCCCTCTCTATCCTCGTTAGCGGTGACTAACAGAGTTTACTGCACTTATTATTCCTTTAACAGCTCATTAGAACTGGAATACATTAGTGCCAAAGGATCTGAAGGTCATTTATCATCAATTTCTTTAAATACAAAAGACAGAAGCCATCTAAAATCTCCAGAAGGATTGTGATTACTATAGATAGAATAACTCAGAAAACTGAAACAAAACCTTAGCAGCAGCATCTGTATTTATTGATCATTATTTCAGAACTAAAAGAAAGCAGGAAGCACTGTTTCCCAGCTACCACTTAGAATAATAATTTTTTTTTTCTTAACTTTTAAGAGTGGAAATACATTCAAACCCCAAAAGGATGATTCTCAGACATTAAATTGATGTTGAACACTGATGTGCCAAGAGTAGGAAAAGTCTGACCAAACTACACTATGAAATGCAGCATCCCCTTACAAGAATCATAGAAATTTGGAGGTTGGATGGGAACTCCAGAGATCATTGAGTCCAAGCCCACTGCCAAGGCAGGATCCCCTAGGGTAGTTTGCATTGGAACGCATCCAGGCAGGTCTTGAAAGTCTCCAGAGAAGGAGATTCCACAACCTCTCTGGGCAGCCTGTTCTAGTGCTTCATCACCCTCACTGTAAAGTTTCTCCTCATACTGAGATGAAACTTTCTATGTTCCAATTTGTAGCTGTTGCTCCTTGTCTTATTGCTGTGAACCACTGAAAAAAGATTGGTCCAATCCACTTGACAACCACCTTTTAGATATTTGTACACACTGATGGGAGCGCCTTTCAGTTTTCTCTTCTCCAGACTTCAGAAAGTGTCCTATTTACCACAATATTCATTTTAGTTTGGTTCATTTTTTTTTTTCCCCAGGACAACAACTGCACAGATCTAGTAAATGTCCACAGAAACCATACATTTCATGATTCCTCACATGAATTGAGCTTTTCCAGAACTGTTGTGTTATGATAAAAATGTCTAGATGCATTTTAGGAAAAAGAGTTAAGTCTTCTGCATAAAAAATTAATCATTATGCATAATTACAACATAATAATATGCATTACCGAATAAATAGTCTCATAAATTCCTATAAGGAAAAATGCCTCTAGGTGCCTTTAGCTGAAATTAATTGAGTTGAACAGGAAAATGGTCTGAAAAGATGACGAATTTATCAGAGAATGACAAGCTTTTTTATATATGTTTTGAACCATTTTATGATTTCTATCCCATGGGCAAAACACTTTGTGCTCATTTTTAAAAGAAGATCTCTGCAGAAGTATTATCATTACTTCTTAAATTTTATAGTAATTTCTCATAAGGGAAACACTTTTCACATTTGGGGAAATCTTCAGTACATAAAAAAAGACTACAATGTGTATGCAGTAGTCCAGAAGAAAATAAAACAGGTATTTAAAAGCAGGAGAGTCAAAACAAGTGGAAGCTCTTAAAGCCACAGTGCAACAAAATTCCTACCCTAAATGCATCAGAGGAAATAGTTTACAGCCTACAGATGAGACACTATTAAAATCATTCATAGAAATAAAGACTGGATAAAGAATCTTTTAAATGTCCATGCAGAGTAGAGCTCTAGTATGGCTCTGCACTGTGAATCTTGCCAAGGTCAGAAGGGATAGCTAAGAGTGAAATTTCAAATGTCAGCCCTAAAGAGCATCAAGTGCCTTCTCTCCTTGTTTAGGAGGAGTAGAGGGTAGCTCAGCATTCACAGGCAAAATGCAAGAAGCTGGCAGAGGGCTGAAGCAAAGCAGAGAGATGTTATCTGAGAATTTTGGGACCTCAGAGTGCATTGCTGTATCCTGCTGAAAGCATCCTCTGCAGACAGGAGCAGAATTAAAGAAAGATTATTTATTACCAAGTTCCTTTCAGTCATAAAACACTTCTTGCTTTTTTTGCCAAGACTGGGATTTTACATCTGAAAATTCAGCTCAGAAGCAAAGAAAGGTGATCGAGTTAATGCAAGTTAACAATTTACAGCTCCTCACCCAAGCACAGTAACCTATCACTCCCAGCAGAAGCCTTTTATAAGTGAAACATTTTAAATTGCAGCACAGGACTTTAACCCCATAACTTTAATTCAAACACACTTTTTGAGGAGCATCATAAGCCATCTAAAATGGAACATTATAGAAACACCCATATTTTTTTCTACATGGACAAATTAGAGCCATTGACAGTAGCTTCTAATTTTACCTGAACCTATGCAGGTCAAAAGAGACAGACTTAGAAAAACCATGAATGCTTTAACACTCTGAATTAATGTAGAGAAGCCTCAGTCAGTCAACTTCTTTCCTTAGGGAGAATCTCTCCTCTCTATTTTTATTTTAATTAAATACCAAACAATGTCACTAAAGCACAACCCCAGCACCATGCAGGAAACAAAGCAGTTAATCCAATACTTTTTTAAAAAAAAAATTATTTTTTTGAGGATATACAGACAAATGCATTCAGAAAAAAAAGGATAGATACTTTTAAATGCAGGACTGATACTCCCTGCCTAACAACAAATTAGAAAACACAAATATATCTAATGCATATTTATGAAAGGCAGCATTTAACTGCTCTATAATATACCAAATAAAACCCCGTAGAATGTCTGTGCAACTTATTTTGGAGATGATCTCACACATAGGCAAGGGCAAAGGTGTAGACACCATGAGTCAGGCACAGGGCATGAGCTGGCAAACTACTTTGTTTGCTATGGAGTAATGATGAGGGATGACAAAGGTCTCTGCATGGCCACCAACATCCGCACAGACGTGCACACAGCACCTCCGAGCTCAGCACTGTGTGCAGGTGAGATCACTGGTGTGTGCAATCACAGGCACACTGCTCTGGTGTTCTGATCTGAAACATTCCCTTTAACTTCATTTAAAAAGGACTTTGTTGTTCTCCAGAACAGTTTTTTAAAGTCCATTTTGTAAGACAAGTAGCCTGAGACATTTTACAGGGTCCAGGCCTTCAGCATTAATAATGTTTGATCAGCTTTTTCATCACTAAATAAAACATCAGCTGAACCCTGCTAAAGTTCTACAGATATACGAGGCAGCTGTTAACTACATTTATACAGAACATTTCTGCCTTGCTGTTATAAACTATTCTTACTGCAGCAGATTTTGATTCAGCACTTTCCTTTCAGGTGTAAAATTCAAGCAAAAAAGGAGAAAATTTGATTTGTTCATTTCCTCTGGAAATATTAAGGGAAGCTACGCTTAATTAACTTAGGTGCAAGCATATTAATATGCTAAAAGCACGCAACAATGCAAAGGAATGCCAATGCAAGGGAAAAAGAACCCCTTTTCAGAACAAGTGTAATTAGTAATAAGGGTCACCTGTAGTTAAGCCAAAATGACTGTTGGCATTGCAAAGGCAGCTACCCCTTCTCATAGAAGCTTATAATTGCTTTGGCTGGAAAAAACCTCTAAGATCATTGAGTCCAACTGTCAATACCACCATGGCCATTAAACCATGTTCCATAATGCCTCCCTGGACAACCTATTCCAGTGTCCGACCACTCCTTCTTAACATCCAATCTAAATCTCCTTGGCACAATTTCAGGTTATTTCCTCTCATTCTATCACTTGATTCTAGAAAGAAGAGACTTACACCCACCTCACTACAACCTCCTTCTACAACCTCCTTTCAGGTAGTTGTAGAGAGGAATGAGGTCTACTCTCAGCCTCCACTTCTCCATTTCTCTCAGCTGCTCCTTGTAAGACTTGTTCTACAGACCCTTCATCAGCTTTGGAGCCTTCCTCTGGCCATGTTCCAGTAACTCAAGGCATTTTGTGCTCAGAGATATGGAAATGACATCTCTGCAACATAGATATTCTGCAGCAACAGCTTTGTTTGGAGAAGAGAGATGTATAGGGCCTAATCTACCAATCTGGGGACTGGGGACAGGTTACACTTCTCATCTGGCCTTTACTTTCTAAGGAAGGACATCCAGGAAGGATTTCCTTCCCTCCTGTTTCCCTTCTTCAAAAGTAGCAGACACAGGAAGACAGAGCCAAGGACACATCAAAATGCAATGCTTGTTGCCTGTTTAGGAGGAACAAGAGGTAAAAAGATAGAAAAAACCCCAACCAACCAACAAACAAACAAAACAAACAAAATACCCACCAAAAAAAGAAAAAATACAAAAAAGCCAGAGATTGATGAAAAAGAAAATATGGCTGTTGAAAGGAAAAAAGGGAACAGCTAAGAGAGTAAGGAGAATTAGTACATATGCTAAAACTTATTTTCAATACTGACTACAGAAAGCCATTGTGGGTTAGAATGCCACCACTCCAAACACAAGGGAGCCCAAGGGGCTTCACACTGCATCTTCTGATCTGTCCAAGAGGCACAGGGCTTTTCACTGTCACCTCTTCCACTCCACCAGACCTCTGAGGAAAAAGGGCAAGAACTGTCTTTCTCTTATAGCCTTCGGGTTTGGAGTAGAGATGGAAGACAAAGGGCAGTGCTGGTAAATGTGAGATGCAAAGTGAGGTGTCCTAAGCAAAGAAATTCCAAATTAAATAATTTTGCTTGTTTCAGGTCATATTTGCAGAGCTCGGTGAAGCGGGGAATCTCCCATGACACCTAAGTGTGGCCTTATACAAGAAAATGGCAGTGAAATCCCAAACTCTGAATTTTTTAATTCCCTGAGTTTAGCTCAGAGCAACTTTTGAACAAAATCATTTTTGCATGCAGCAGCAATGTTGCTAAATAGATGTCCACTGACCATGGACTAACAACCAAGGTATGTTAACTTCAATTTGGATTGGAAATCCAGGAACTGCTATGCTAGAACAGACTGAGTGTCCAGTACCCTTCTCATTGCCAGATACTTCAGAAAAAGTTGGATTAAGCTTTACTGCTAGCAAGATTAATTCACATACTAATCAACTTGGCTGAAATTAAAATAGTGGTGAGCTCCAGACCAGATTTTGACCCTAACTGTGCAATTTATAGCATGGGAAAATGAGATTTCTTCTGACCAAAACAGATAATGCCCTGGAGCAAAGCAACTGATAAAAGATTGGCATGCAGTGGTAATTTCATTTAAGCTACTGTATCCAATTTGGTGCTTTGATCTTTGAGGATAATGTTACAGGATAACATTTTCAGAAGTGCCCAAGCAACCTTAGCCCTTCAGCTCTGCTCGCTTTCAGTGGGCTTTATCCACTAAATCACCCAGGGATAGCCAATACACTCAAAGCTCTAGACATAAACAGAAGCAGACAGACTTTGCACTGACAGATCCAGAGGGCTTTTTTGAGGGAGTTGAAGTGGGTTTTCTTTCCATCCCTACACTGCACCAATATTCTGTAGTCAGCAGAGCAGCAGTTGTCACATCTTCATGGCTTCACTCCACTGCGTCAGGACAAACACGGGAAATACACATTCTTTCTCAAGTGGACTTCCAAGTCAACAGTTTATGCTCATATGACCAACTCCAGGAGACAGAGAACACAATCTAACTTCCCCAAAGTTAGTGGGAACTTTTCTTGGGGCAGCCTGGCTTCTATTTTTCTGCCTTCTCTCCTGGCATGAAAAGTTTTTAACAGGCACACCGTGAAGTGGCAGCATACTTCATGCTTAGTGAAAGCGTAAGAAACGCATCACAAATGCAGGTCAGTTATTTCTGAACCTATTTTTAATTACAGGCATTTTATTTTTTATTTTATACTCTGAACATCTTATCAGGATGATCCCTTCCTTGTACCATTAATTAAACTCTTTGGGCATAATGTAACATCTGAAATCTCTCCTTCTGCTCATTGTGTGGCCATATATAACACCTAATAAAATTCTAATAAAAGTTTATAAATATCTGAGGACTGGGTCTAGAGGGAGAGGACAAACTCTTCTCAGTTGTGCCCTGTGATAGGACAAGGGGCAATGGGGATAAACTACAGGGATCTACTTGAAAGAGTCCAAGGGAGGGCTACAAGGATGATTAAAGGGCTGGAGCACTGCCCTGTGAGGTGAGACTAAGGAACCTGTGGCTGTTTGGTCTGGTGAAGACAAGACTTAGAGGGGATCTGATCAATGTTTACAAATATCTGAGGGCTGGGGGCTAAAGAGGTGGGGGATAAACTCTTCCCAGTTGTGCCCTGTGCTAGAACAGAGGGCAATGAGTATAAACTGCAGCACAGTAAGTTCCACCTCAACATGAGGAAGAACTTCCTTACTGTAAGGGTGATGGAGCACTGGGACACACTGCCCAGAGAGGTTGTGAAGTCTTCTCCTCTGGAGACTTTCAAGACCTATCTGGATGTGTTCCTGTGTGACCTGAGCTAGATTCTATGGCACTGCTCTGGCAGAGGGGTTGGACTCAATGATCTATGGAGGTCCGTTCCAACCCCTAACATCCTGTGATCCTATGATATATAACATTACATTCTCTTTGAATCATCTTTTCCCTGGAATTACAACCTGTTTTTTCTAATTCTCTCAGATTCTGTTCTCTGAGTTTTCTTTTCACACCACATTCATGCCAGGCTGTTAAAATGGCATATCCAAAACAGTGCTGCATTGCATGTCATTGAGGTCCCCCTGGTTTGGAAAGTATGCTCCCAGTCTGATGGATGGGATAAAGCTCTCTTTTTGAGGTGGGAATGTACTTCTAAGACTATGCAGATGGACTGGGGGTTTTTTTGTTTGTTTTTGGGGTTTGTTTTTTTTTTTTTTTCTGTGGTAGAACAACATGAATATGGATATCCAGCTGTAGTGCTTAGGTATAATCAAGGAGGGAGATGTGAAAACGCAATGACAAGGAGGTCAGTATGTTTGGGTCTAATGACAAATCCTACTGATGCTGCAGCTGAAAAAAAAGTGAGCTGAAAGGAAAGGCAGTCATTAAGAGAAACATATTTCAATAATTATTTCATTCCAGGAAATGTGATAATTGTGTATGTACAGAGTAGCCACCAGAGACCAACTGCAGAAGATACTAACACATTAAACAACAGATTAATGCACAGTAAATATTGAAAAGATATATTCAATGATGCATTAGTTTAAAGAAATACATTAATTAATGAGCATATAAGCATCTTTAAACCAGGGGAAAGCCTGCCACTTTTGCACACACATGTAGCAAGCCTATGTATGTAGATATGTTAAACACCAGGGCAACACAGCTGGTGAATGGTCTGTAGAAAAAGTCTTCTGAGGAGTGGCTGAGGCAACTGGGATTATTTAATTTGGAGATAAGGAGGCTGAGGGGGACCTCACTTCTCTTTACAACTACATGAAATGAGGTTGCAGTGAGGTGGTGGTCAGTCTCTTCTCCCTAGTATCTGGTGACAGAATGAGAGGGAAAGGCCTGAAGTTGTGCCAGGGAAGGTTTAAACTGGCTATTAGGAAAAATTTATTTCCTGAGTGGCCAGGCATTGGAATAGGTTGCCCAGGGAGGTGGTAGAGTCACCATTCCAGGAGGCGTTCAAGAAACATGTAGACATGTGTCATGGTAGACCTGAAGGGTCAAAACAGGCCTGTACGTGTGCTGATTTGCCCAGAAAAGAGACAAAGGACAGGTGCCATGGTGTCTGAGCACTCTGGCTTATAAAACTTGTTTTTCTCCTGCTTGCAACCTGTGGTAAACAAGGTGCACCTATGCTCCCCCCCTCGCTTACGGTATAAGTAAACCTATGCTTTCACCCAAATATGGTAAGACTTGGCTTACTGCCACTCTGATTGCATATGCTAATGTCCAAAAGGGTCCAATCCAGGCATTGATACTAAAAGCAGACGAACAGATAACACAGTGTACTTTTGTCATACTTATGTTTCTGCCATGATTTTGCTATTATTCTGTGTTCTGCATCCATGCCTGTAATGCCTTATTATTGTTATATAGCTCTGTAAGCTATATCCTACCCTGAAGCCGCTGAGTCTTCCCAGGAGTAACTTGAATAAGCCTTCATGCAATTAGCAGCATGAGATACACATCCGCTGAGACACATTGCAAGATGTCTGCCTGCACCTGCAGCAGCCTGCATCTCCTGAAGATGACCAAGCCTAGAGGCACACAGATCGTTGAAAGCCAGGAACAGGTCAGAAAACAGTCTGCACCCCTTTCTTCCTCCAGCAGCCTGTGGAGCTTGGGGTGAATCAAGTCTCAGCCACAGCCGTAGCAGCAGCAGCCAGCAGGTAAACCAGCCAGAAACCCTGCAAGTGTTCTGGGTACTTCCAATTTATTGATAACCCTGCGAGACGGGAGAAGTCGTGAGTGAAACCTTAAGCTTTGCATATTACCTAGATTCTGCCCTAAGTAGAAGGGGGCCTGAATTCCATCTAGTGGCCAAGTGGTACTATTGACCGCAAGAGATCTTCCAATGTTAATTAATAGTTACAATTATTGATCATTTACGCGTATTACTTCTAGATTTAGATATTGTTTATGTAATCATTCCATAAATACTACAATTGAACCTGTCCAATATTCAAAATAGTGGTCAGGGGTGGAAAAGTTTGGATATTGAAAATTAATAAACAATATTAATTCTGGAAAATCATATTGCATTAATTAACCATAATCCCCTCCATAGCAACATGGCACTTGGAACATGGTTTAATGGCTATGGTGGTATTACGTTGACAGTTAGATTTTATTAGCTTGATGTTTTTACCAACTGAAGATGTTCTATGCTTCTATGATCAACTGGAGCACTAGAGCAAGCTCAGCACAGGAAGACTCAGCTGTGAGGAGCCCAGTTTTGGGATCATACAGGCAGTGTCATGGTGTGGCCATTGCTGTGAATGGCAGCAGTCCTGAAAGCTCCATCTTCCTGTCACCTTTGCTGAGATGCTGCAGCACTGTAGTCTGTGGTGGACACAAGATGCTCAGTGCTGTGTCCTTCTCACTGGGGCACTGTATCCAACCCTGCAGTTGTCTACACAACTGCTGGGTTCACCTTAATCGTGCAGGGACAGAATGACGCAGTACACCAATATGATGCATAAGTCAAACACTTTATTGCCAAAAGGACACATTTTTTGGTAGTGTTTCTTATCAGACTAAAACAACGTGTTTAATTCTAATTGGTAACATGAGCTCTGCACACTCTGTCCATGCAAATCAAAA
Organism: Psilopogon haemacephalus; assembly: GCA_013396835.1. Lineage (NCBI taxonomy): Eukaryota > Metazoa > Chordata > Aves > Piciformes > Megalaimidae > Psilopogon > Psilopogon haemacephalus. Next base: position 205,477 of record VWZI01012643.1, read on the forward strand.
GCGTACTAACTGGTTGGCATAACTAAGCACAGCCATCTAGCTTACATATATTTTTCAGAGCAAATTTTTTCAAGGTTTTTTTTTCCCCAAACTCTACCTTCCTTATCTCACTTTCTCTCTTGCATCCTTTCCTGCCTTTGGTGTCTGGTTACTTTAGGTCATTCAGCTCAGCCCATATCCCCACATACAACAGAACTGGGTAGAGGCAGATGAGGCAGCAATCCCCTGCTACAACTCTCTGCACATCCACCACGCAGAGGTACAGGGTGCCTTTGTTGCACTGCTCTTTGTACCAGTGTTGAACAGCACCGTGGCCTCAGGAGAAGAATGGGAGGCTTGAAACCAAGCAAATCTCTTTATTTGTCCATTGCTGTGCCTATTGCCACTACTAAAGTAAAAACTGAGGCACTCCAGATTACCAAAAAGCCTCCCCTTTTCTGCATGTAATGTCTCCTCTCAGCATAACTGGCCCCTGTGAATCTCCAGCACTGCTACACATAAACTCTGCCAACTGTAGCAGAAGGCTAAATTGTTGACAGCAACTTACAATAAATTAATTAATTGATCCTTCCAATAGATATTCCCATACAACTTCAATTAGTCCTATGAACAAACTGACACTGGGCAAACAGAACCATAAATTAGCCTTTGATGTTATCACTTCCTAAGTGAAGTACACAGAGGTTGTTTATTTTATTAGCCTGACCACATTCCTGAGTATGCTTTATGAGAAGAAGAGGAATGAAAACCACTATTAACACCTTTGTCTAAGGGACACTTCTGTAGCTGTCAGAAAGCCTTTAGTTCTTTCTTCCTTAGAAATGAAGTAATTAGAAATTACTGCCTCTGGAAGAGCCGTGACAAATATTAAAACATCATAGAGAAAACAGCACCCCTTAGAACAAGAGAATTAACCAAGTTGGAAGAGACCTCCAAGATCATCCAGTCCAATCTATCACACAGCACCATCCAATCAACTAGACCATGGCACTAAGTGCCCCATCTAGTCTTTTCTTGAACATCTCCAGGGACAGCGACTCCACCGCCTCCCTGGACAGCCCATTCCATTGGCAAAGTCAGCAATCTATAATGACATGGAGGTGGGAAAATCAAACCTAACCAAAACACAAAAAAAACCCCTGAATCTAAAATAAAATGCTGAATGAGGAGCATTTGAAATGAAGACAGGCAGTGAAGCATGTGTTTCAGAGTCCATGGCCTGGAGAGTACTGGATTCTGCTGCTAAATACTTTTTGGGGGAACCCATTCTCAAGTTTTCATCTCTTTATCTGCAAACTCTCATAACAGCAATTCCATTGCGTTTAGACTAAATCACTTAATATTCAAGAGATATAAGGTCTTTTAATAGCGTGAAGTAATACTATATAGTACCACAGTTGCACAAACAAATCAATAACCTGGATAAAGGAGAACAGCCAAAGACTGAATCAAGGAGATGAGAGATGGCAGTCCAACACATTGGAACAATCAAAAAGTGCTACTGATATTTTTAAATCTCTTTTGCTATGACAAACAAAGGTCCAGAAGGTCTAGCAATTTGGAGTTCACATTTGAGGCTTTCACACTGAATGTTAAGTGAAAAAAAAAAAAGTTATGAAGCCATGACTCAGCTGTTATAATGACAGGAAATTTCATCTATGTTGACCACTCTCAAAGCTGCTTCCTAAATCATCCATGGTGATTGCTCCCTAACCAACATTTTGAGCAACTGCTATTTTCTAAAAAATGAAAAATAATTTTAAGCAATTAAAAAAAACCATCTAAATGTTAGAAATCCTTGACCTGTATCCAGGATTTTGTCCTCTTTTGGCTTTGGTTTGTCAAGTTTACTGTCAAGGAGCCTGAAACAACAGGAATCCCCATCCGAGCCTGAGATGCTCTGGCTAAATTTTGCAGATTTTCCCCTCTCAGTCAAAACAGTTTCTGGCACAGTTTAACATTAGATTAAGTGCATCTTGCAAGATAAACATAATGCACTCAATAATTGATATTGTCTTATGCTAAATTTGTTAAAAGCAAAGGAAGAAACTAAAGCATTAAGCCCCACAATAAACATTGAAGATGAATGGAGTAATTAACAGCATACTCTGCTAGACATATACCAAGTCTAATGGAGCTGGAGGAAGTGACAAGCATAGCACTTCACCAGCATTTTGCAGTCAGAATTTCTCCTCTGGGTCAGCACGTTCTGCAAAAGTCGGTGCCAGTGAAAAGTATAACCTTTCTGACTTCAAAGAGTCAACTACACAATACCATTGTTTTTGAAAAGCTCAACTCCCTTTTAGCTCCCAGCTGAAACAGGGCAGACCAGACCCTCATCTGCAGTTAATAAGCACAGCTCCACCAAAGCCAACAAATCTATGCTATTTAACAGTTGTCCAAAACCTGACCCAGCTTATTGTCCTGGGATGTGACTGCAGATGTAATTATTTTGATTTAGGCATCTTAAATATTTGATCAAGAGTGAGTTAATTAGGTTACTGCCAGCAGAGTGTCTTAAAAGTCCCATGATTTTTGATGTTCACTAAAACAATACAACTTCCACAGCTGAGTAAGTACTTCTTTGGGGAACATAATGCATGAATTTGATCTCATTCCAGATGTAAATTGCATTGATACAAATTTGCACCCTGACTTTGATATGAATGCCTGTTCTGCAATAACCAAATGCCTGTAAACTCACAGCTATATCAATACTGATACTCCAAACTTCCATAGTGCTTTTTTCCTATTGAGTACTCTACACATATTAATGAGCTAAGCCACGAGAATCCCTGTGGGCTAAGAGTTATGCTTCAATTTATGATACAGGGAGGTAAAGCCACTTGCCAAGGCTGTGTGAGTAGACTGCAGTAAAGTGGAGAGAACTGCAGTCAATACGGAAGCAAAGTTCCATCCTCGAAGAGTGAAAAATATTTGCAGAATTCAAGCCACATTTAAAATACCCTTAGGTAGATATGTGCCATTCAGTACAAGAATAAGGAAAAAAAGAAAAGGAAAAAAAAGTTATTTTGCTGAATAAAAAATAAATGCACTGCATATTTATATTGAATCTGGGAAGTATGTTTGCTTTTGTATGTTTGCTTGTTTTTCTCCAGTAAATAATTTTCACAAAAGACTTCAACTTATATGCATTGGAATGGCCTTTGTCAGGGAACAAAGTCTCCTGTAGCACATCCAGTAATACAAAAGCACAAGTTCTGGGTGGAACTTGCTAGCATTCATTAGCAGTACTGGCTCAGATGTCTGGTATTTCTGGAAGTGCTTGGGGAAAAAAAAAAAAAGGGGCTGTTTCATCACCAACATCTCTGACAGCAAAGGCAGAGCAGTTCTGAGCTATTTTTGAAACCCTGCCCTCTGTCATGACACACTGAATAACAATGAAAGCTTGATTTGCTGGTCGTCTCACAAGAGATCAAACTTTGATACACAGATTGTGTTTTCAAGTTAAATAGTGCAAAAGGATTGTAGACAGATATTTAAGAAGATAGTAGAGATCACACAGCTCAAGCAGACAATAATTTTCAAATAACAATGCTTAACTTGACAGCCAGCAAGACAAATAACTATCTGTGCCATTAATGGCTATGGCAGCAGAAAGAAATGTTTGGGGACCAAACAACCTTTGACTCTAGAATGGCTCTGACTTTAGAGATGAGTATTAGAGGAAGTCTAAGAATTACTTTTGGAAGGACTACCCTATCATTTGCCAAATCATCTGAGTGGTTATAAGGATGGCAATAGCAACGCTGACTCAGGAAAGCTTCCTCCTTCATGAGGGGTAAAAGAAGAAGTTACATCTGGTTTAAGTCAGTGGACTTAAACCAGGTTGGGCTTGATGATCCTGCAATCCTGGCCTATATCAGGAATTGTGTGGCCATCAGGACCAGGGAAGTCATTCTGCCCCTGTACGCAGCACTAGTGAAGCCACAACTTGAGTACTGTGTCCAGTTCTGGGCCTCTCAATTTAAGAAAGATGTTGAGGTGCTTAAACATGTCCAGAGAAGGGCAAGAAGAGCACCAAGGCTGGTGAGGGCTGTGGAGCACAAAGCCCTGCGAGGAGAGGCTGAGGGAGCCGGAGTTGTTCAGCCTGGAGAAGAGGAGGCTCAGGCGAGACCTTATTGCTCTCTACAGTTACCTGAAGGGAGGTTGTAGTCAGGTGAGGGTTGGTCTCTTCTCCCAGGCAACCAGTGCCAGAATGAGGGGGAACAGTCTCAAGCTGCACCAGGGCAGGTTTAGGCTGGATGTTAGGAAGAAGTACTTCACAGGAAGACTGACTGGCATTGGAATGGACTGCCCAGAGAGGAGTTGGAGTCACCATCCCTGGAGGTGTTTAAAAGGACACTGGATGAAGCACTTGTTGCTGTGGTTTAGTTAATTAGAAGGTGTTGGGTGACAGGTTGGACTCAATGATCTCAAAGGTCTTTTCCAACCTGCTTAATTCTGTGGTATGAAGCACAAGCAGAGGTGTGGTAACTCTGATTAAGAATTTCTTCATGGAAATCTGTGCTTATGCTCATAAAACTTCTATATGTCTGTACAAATTGTCATAAAACCAGCTTGGAAAATCTACTTTTGTAAGGACTGTTTGTGTATTTTATTTCAACACCTCCATATATCTTATTTATTAATTCCCCTGTCTTTTCCCCTTAATTTTAATTGCAATAGAAATAGCATATTTTTCAGTGCATATATTCTTAAAGTCTTATTCCAAACTACACTTAATGAGGAAATTCTGAATTGATAGTTAATTCTCATACTTTCTAACCAACAGAAATAAAAGGGAATTTTAAGTCCTCACCACACCAAATGAGGAAACAATTGAGGCTAGCAGTGCTTTTAGCATCTCTTTTCAAGTAAATCATGTTCCAGGGCCGTTATTCTTAGCGGTTTTGACCCAGGTGTAAGATTAATGAGTATATTTTTTAAAGTTAGTTAAATTTTATTGACTTCATTGGACAGATTGAGAGCTGGGTGAAGAGAAATCTAATGAGGTTCAACAAGGATAAGTGAAGAATCCTGCACCTGGGAAGGAACGATAAACTGCACCAGTATAGGCTGGGAGGTGATCTGCTGGAAAGCAGCCCTGTGGAGAAGGATCTGGGAGTTCTGGTGTCTAACAACCTTTCCATGGGACAGCAATGTGCCCTGGTGGCCAAGAAGACCAATGGCATCCTGGTGTGCATTAAGAGGAGTGTGGCCAGCAGATCAAAGGAGGTTCTCCTTCCCCTCTACTCTGCCTTGGTGAGACCTCCCCTGAAATATTGCATTCAGGTTTGGGCTCCCCAGTTCAGGAGGGACTGGAATCTACTCAGAAGAGTCCAAGGGAGTGCTACAAAGATGATTAAACAGCTGAAGCACTGTCCTGTGAGGAGAGGCTGAGGGACCTGGGGCTGTTTGGTCTGGTGAAGAGAAGACTTAGAGGGGATCTGATCAATGTTTACAAATATCAGAGGGCTGGGGGTCTAGAGGGAGTGGACAAGCTCTCTCAGTTGCACCCTGTGATAGGACAAGGGGTAATAGGGATAAAATGCAACCCAGGAAGTTCCACCTCAACATGAGGAAGAACTTCCTTACTGTAAGGGTCACACAACACTGGAACAGGCTGTCTAGAGATGTTGTGGAGTCTCCTTCTCTGGAAACTTTCAAGACCTATCTGGATGCGTTCCTGTGACACCTGAGCTATATTCTATGTGGGCCCAGGCCAACTTCAATGAAATTCAACAAGGCCAAGTCTAAGGTCCTGCACCTGGGTCGCTGCAATCCCAAGCACAAATACAGACTGGGTGGCGAGTGGCTGGAGAGCAGCCCTGAGGAAAAGGACCTGAGGGTCTGGGTTGATGAAAAGCTCAACATCAGCCAACAGTGTTCACATGCAGCCCAGACAGGTAACCGTGTCCTGGGCTGCATTAAGAGAAGCATGGCCAGCAGGGCAAGGCAGGTGATTCTCCCCCTTTACTCTGCTCTCGTCAGACCCCACCTGGAGTACTGTGTGCAGTTCTGGAGCCCCCAGCACAAGAAGGACATGGAACTGTTGGAGAGAGTCTAGAGGAGGGCCACGAAGATGCTCAGAGTGCTGGAGCACCTCTGCTATGAGGACAGGCTGAGAGAGTTGGGGCTCTTCAGCCTGGAGAAGAGAAGGCTTTGAAGAGACCTTATAGTAGCCTTCCAGTATCTGAAGGGGGCCTACAGCAGGGCTGGGGAGGGACCATTCACAAGGTCTTGTAATGACAGGATGAGGAGAAATGGGTTTAAACTGGCAGAGGGGAGATTTAAACCAGATGTTTGGAGGAAGTTCTTTACAGTGAGGGTGGTGAGACACTGGAACAGGTTGCCCAGGGAGGTTGTGGCTGCTCCCTCCCTGGAGGTGTTCAGTACCAGGTTGGATGAGGTCTTTAGCAACCTGGTCTAGTGGAAGGTGTCCCAGTCTGTGGCGGGGCGTTGGAACTGGATGATCTTTGAGGTCTCTTCCAACCTAAACCATTCTATGATTCTATTCTATGGTCTTGCTCTGGTAGTGGGGTTGGACTCAATGATCTCTGGAGATCCCTTTCAACCCCTAACATTCTGTGACTTTTTGGTGTATTTTGGAAGATTGGATTGCTGCTCAGTGAAAAATAGCAGAACAGTAGACATCATAATGACTTGGTAGCTCCCTTCTAAAGGTTTAATTTGAACTCCATTACTGTTCTGGTTTGAGCTAATTGGAGGATCTGAATGAGGAATTAGACTATAGGCTGAGAGAGGAAACCACTGATGGTGCTACTTCTCTCATTGATTTACTTAGAAAAAAAAATAGTTTTAAGAGTTGTAACCCAAATATAAATATGTCAGAGTGCTTCAGACCGCTTTGGGCTGTGGTAGCTCTTGCATGGCTCTTTCTCCCTGCCTTTTGTAGCTGGATCTGAATAATTCCACTAACTTCTTTCCTGCTGCTAAACCCCCTGGCCGATCTACGTCCGCCTCTCTGCTGCAGGAAGCAGATGGTGAGATAGGATTGCGGAAGGGCGGAAAGGTGGTAGGGGTGGTTAGAAACCCCTCTTAAGAATTTTTGTCTCTGGGAGGGGTGTGGTATTTCTGTATTACCTTTTCACTGTATATATCTGTAAATATATGCTATACATTGTAAATATCTGCTTGTATATTGTGCATTGACGTAAATATAAAGCTTCATTTATTAACTTCCAGCTGACTGAGTCCTAGCCTGGGTTATTTCAAAAGAGGGTGGGGGGGCAGGTAACTGCTAAACCATCACAATTACGATGATAAATTTTTTTTTCAAGTTATTTTCCTGATTGATAGTGAGACATCCTGTGTATATGAACTGCAGTGGCTGCTTTTGATTACAGTGAGAGGTTGGCATCATCAGTTAGTCTCTTTGATAGAAATACGCTTGGAAATTCTGGGTTGGGAAAAAATGTAGTTGATGTAGCATAATCTTTTATCATTCACAGAAGCAATTCAGATGTTCTCGGAATGTGTTTCTGAACTATATTTTCATGCAGCACTTGTACCTGTGGTAGATTCTAGAGGTTGCTAAAAGTGGTCTGAGGAGCATGTGCATTGATTCTGTGGGTCCTTCTCTTCAGACGAAAGGCAGAAGATTCAGCCTGATCCTAACTCAACTTTCAATTCAGCCTCACATCTAAGAGGCTGAATTTGGAGTAGTTTGGTGTTCCCCTTTGAACAATGAACACCCTTGTTCATATAGCGAGAGAACAAGAGGCAGTGGTTTTAAACTAGAATGGAATTGACTTAGATTGGACATTAGGAAGAAGTTCTCTACAGTGAGACTAGTGGAATACTGGAACAGGTTGCTTAGAGAGGTGGTGGAAGCCCCATCCCTGGGGATATTCAAGGTCAAACATGATGGGGTCCTGAGCAACCTGTTCTAGTAAAAGATGCCCCTGCTCGAGGGAGATGCGAGATTTTCTTTAAGCATCCCTTCCAGCCTGATGCATTCTTAGTCTTCTATGATTCTGTTTGCTACTTAAGAAATACACTCAGCTCCACTGCTCTTCAGTGCGACGACCCAGTGGTAGATGGGTCTGTTGGTGTTCAAAGGTTAAGTGGCAGTCTTGCCTGTTGTCTGTTGTTCACACAGATTTTGTACAGAACAAAAGCTGCTGTGAGCAAGTTGAACAAATGCTCATGAGTTTAATTCATTCTGAAAAGCATATATAATAAACCACATTTGTTTATTTCATGCTGTGCAATAGGGCCTTTAAGTCTGTTTCTAATTTATTCCAAGTTAGAAATATGAGGTAAATGCAGAAATCATGCATTAATAAAATCTCTTTATGTTCCCAGCTGGCATGAGAAATAACAGTTGTGGTTCACTGAAAATGACTTTGGGCCAACACTTCTGATGTGATTTTAGGTTTTATTCTCAGCCATGCAAGAACTCTTCTGTGATGCGTTCTTTTTTAGTATTTTATGAGCAGTTAGTTTTTGTGTGTCACTAAAAGAATGAGTAAAGGAAAAAAAAAAGCCCAAATAGTCTTCCTCTTTTTTTTTTTTTTTTTGTCATTAAAAAAAAGTGTTGGAAAAGCCAGGCCTATCACTAGTGGAAGAGCTGGTAAAATAAACACAATGAAAGCCCACATTTTTAAGTAGCTATTTATGGAGCAGACAATGCTAGTGAATTATTTGGTTCTAACAGCAAAATTTAACCAGCAAGATACAGCTTTTATTTCTGAGAATCCTCACTTCTGTGCTGAGTATCAGCACTGTTTCTGTTACCATTTCCCCTTCATTTGCCACCCTTTCATCTCTCCTTACAACATGCATCCTTCCATTTCTTTATTTCTCCATCTTTTTATCTCTGTCATTTCCTGCTTTCTGGCATCTTTATATCTCCACCTTACAAATATTTCCTCTTCTGAAACATGTCTGTTTCCAGCAGTTCCAAGACTACCCTATTTGCAAATTAACACTGCCAGAATGAAAGATCTGCTGTAAGCTGTAACTCAACAATATTCATGTATTTGTATTTTTAACAGAGCCTATTATGCCTTGTCAATTTGCACCACATTTTGCAAATGAACTTGTTTGTAATCATGGAATCTAGAAGAGAAGAGGTGCAGAATCAGTATGCAAACTAACCACTAAAATGCAAAAATGTCCATGGCCAGAATCTCGCTTTCAATAAATTGTCATATTTCATCTGGAAATACAGAATATTAGCTATGAAAAGAGACAGTCCTTTACTAAAGAGAATATGATCTAGTAATTAAACTGTTCAATTGACTTATTTCAACCAGATATACAGGCTAGGATTTTCTCTGTGGTAAAGCAAGGTAGTTGTTAGAAAACTTATTTTGCTTAATGTTACTGGTCCTTAAACAAATGATGCTATTATTTTCTTCTGTGTTGTTAGAACAATGACATAAATAAGTAGTACATCCCCCACCAAAAGCTCTTTAAAGGCACAAGGTGAAGTCACAAGATCACAAATGTTAGAGGCTGGAAGGGATCTCCATAGATCATCGAGTCCAACCCCAGATCACAGAATCACAGAATTAATCAGGTTGGAAAAGACAGGGGAATTAATAGATATGATAAATGGAGGTGTCGAAATAAAAGACTTTCCAAGATTTTCCAAGCTGGTTTTATGACAATTTGTACAGACATATAGAAGTTTTATGAGCATAAGCACAGATTTCCATGAAGAAATTCTTAATCAGAGTTACCACACCTCTGCTTGTGCTTCATACCACAGAATTAAGCAGGTTGGAAAAGACCTTTGAGATCATTGAGTCCAACCTGTCACCCAACACCTTCTAATTAACTAAACCACAGCAACAAGTGCTTCATCCAGTGTCCTTTTAAACACCTCCAGGGATGGTGACTCCAACTCCTCTCTGGGCAGTCCATTCCAATGCCAGTCAGTCTTCCTGTGAAGTACTTCTTCCTAACATCCAGCCTAAACCTGCCCTGGTGCAGCTTGAGACTGTTCCCCCTCATTCTGGCACTGGTTGCCTGGGAGAAGAGACCAACCCTCACCTGACTACAACCTCCCTTCAGGTAACTGTAGAGAGCAATAAGGTCTCGCCTGAGCCTCCTCTTCTCCAGGCTGAACAACTCCGGCTCCCTCAGCCTCTCCTCGCAGGGCTTTGTGCTCCACAGCCCTCACCAGCCTTGGTGCCCTTCTGCCCTCTGTGGTAGTTTGAGGGGTCCCAAGTCCCCCTTAAACAAAGCCATAGGGACAGAGGCCCACCCCTGGGGGATGGACCTGCTCCTCCCAAGGTATTGTAGTTTTGTTATTCTGTTCTGTTTCCGGTATCACAGCTTAAAAGATAGTGCTTGACTGCACTTCTCCCCCTTCTCATCCCCGCCTCTCTCTCCTTCACTCCTCTGAGCAGCCTGCGCTCCTGTCTTATGGTTTGTGGGGGAGTTGCCAGGCCCCTTAGGCCTTGTAGGCCCAGGTGAGGGGGTTGGGGCAGGAGCTGTGGCCTACCTCACAGGCTGACTGGGGAGTGGAAGTGGTGGAGGATTCCAGAAGCCCAGCTGGGGCCTAGTGGATTTTATATTAATCCTATCTGATTGCCTTATACACATGTTCTTATAAATACAGTTTCTCTCTAAACTTCCAATCAGCATACAGTGTCCTCATTCTTACTCCTGAAAGGGCTTAAGACTTGATTCTTTTCTCCAGAACTGGGTGGGCTCGTGGCCCAAACTGGGACACCCTTGTTGCCCTTTATCAGTTTTTAACATCAATGGAAATCATCTGGCTGAACTGGTGAGAGACTGGATTCATATACTGGAGTGTCTCACCACGAGCTATTAATTTCCCGACAGCAATTTATGTTCCAGAGGAGATGCACAACACATAATAAACATAATGACATGAAATAAGACAAAACACTAAATCTTGAGCTAGCCCCTCTGGGTTCAGATGTTCTGAACGATTAATGAACTGGGCCATCCGTATAAATTTCTTATTTTTTAAGTGGAGTGTCTGTTTAGCTCCCCTGTATGCTGCATTTATGAATAACGGAAAGGATTGTATATCTTAGCCCTTCGCACTGCGTCCGCATTTGCAGTGACAGGGATTCTAGCTGTAGCATAAATAAGATACAGCCCAAATGCAAAAGTAAGCACCTAATAAAACTCCATCCAGAAGCACAAATTGCAAGGAAAGATAATCCTTTCTAGTGCCACAAAGATGATCAGGGGACTACAACATCTCTCTTATGAGGAAAGACCAAGAGAACTGGGTCTTTTTAGGCTGCAAAAGAGAAGACTGGGTGGGGGGGGATCTCATAAATGACCAAAACTTAATGGGTGGGTGTCAAGATGATGGGACCAGTTGTTTTTCAGTGGTGCCTAGGGACAGGACAAGGAGTAATGGGCACAAACTTGAACATAGGAACACTGAACATAGGAAGTTCCACCTAAACACTAGGAGGAACTTCTTCAACTTAAGGGTAACAGAGCACTGGAGGAGACTGTCAAGAGAGGTGGTGGAATCTACATCTCTGGGGACATTTAAATCTTACCAGGATGTGTTCCTGTGTGACCTTCTTTAGGTCAATCTGCTTTGGCAGAGGGTTTGGACCTGATGGACTTCCAACCCCTACTATTCAGTGATTCCATGTTAATCATATTTAACATCTCCAAATTCACATGTTAAGCAAACATTTTAAACAATCTTTCATTACCATCCTATACATATCCCTCCCATCACTGCCACTAGCAAGCTTCTAAGAAGGTTAACTAATCTGCTCATCATTATGGAAAGTATTGTGACAGTCTAACACCACTCACTCAAATCAGCATCACTTTGATATGCATTTCAAAGGCAACACTATTTTTCTGGGAGGAATGGATACGACATCTTCCAGGTGTCTGTAACTTTTTGACCACTATGTATGTTTAACCAACGCAATCAGCAGTACAATTGAATTAGTGAAATGCTGTCAGAGAACATTTCTGTATATGACCTGGAGGCAAGAGAAACAAGGAGGTGTGGGTATAAATTCTGGCTCCCGTTCAGGCGAGCACTTTACCATACTCCTGAGCTAAGCAATGAGTGTCTTTAAAGCCACGGGACCATGAGCAAATGCTTAATTACAGAACTAATTGTGCTTAGAATTCAGTCCAAACAGCTTGATCTTGCAGCAGATAAACACTCTCGGCTCCCTCTATACCAAGAGTGGTTCATGCTTTGTGTTTAAGTGACTGAAAAGTTTGGGTGTGCCTGTGTAAGCTGGAAACAGGTCTCCAGTGGTAGGGAATAGAAGCAGAGCTGTGATGAGGCTGAAGATCATAAAATCAAAGAATCATAGAATTGATTTGGTTGGAAAAGATCTCCAAAATCATCAAGTCCAACCATATACCTAACACCACCATAATCATTAAAACATGTTCCCAAGTGTCATGTCCACATGTTTCTTGAACACCTCCAAGGGCAGTGACTCTACCACTTCCCTGAGCAGCCTGTTCCAATGCCTGACCTCTCTTCCCATACAGAGATTTTTCTTAATATCCAATTTAAACCTCCCCTGGAACAATTTCAAGCAATTTTCTCTCATCCTATTAGTTGGTACTAGAGATGAAAGACCGACCCCCACCTAACTACATCTCTCAGGGAGTTTAGAGAGCAATATCTCCCCTCAGCCTCCTCTTCTCCAGACTAAACAACCCCAGTTCCGTCATCCTCTCCTCCTTCACCAGATTTCTTGCCCTTTTCTGACACACTCCAGCACCTCAATATCCTCATAGAGAGGTGCTGAAAACTGAAGTCAATATTTGAGGTGCAGTCTCACCAGCGCCAAGTACAGGTGGATGATTCACTTTCCTATTCCTGCTGGCCACACTATTCCTGGAATCATAGAATTGCCAAGGCTGGAAGGAACCTCCAGTTACATCCCACTGACATGGGCAGGGACACCTCACACTACATCAGATTGCCCAGAGCCCCATCTAGCCTGACCTTAAAGACTTCTACCACCTCGCTGGGCAACCTGTTCTGTTGGCCTTCTTGGCCAGCTGAGCACATTGTTGTCTCATGTTCAGTTGTTATTCTCTCCTTTAAAAAACCCGATCACTTGGAAATGTGGCACATTCCCTTTTAACCCATGAAGATAAACAGAAATAACTCCCAGAGTAAACCTACAAAAGGATAAAAATAACCCCAGAAATCCAAGAAGAGTAAAAAAGTTTAAGATTGTAATGTATGTTTGAAAACATTATCCTCTGTGGCCAGGGTAGTTTGTCTGGAGCGACTTCTGTGAGAAGCAGATTATAAGCGTTTTAAGTGAATTCTTATGAAAGACCCCTTTTCATCCCTACCTTGCTTTTAGCAGCATTATTTCATCATTATTAGCATTCAAGTTTATTAATTGCCCATTCCATGCCTAAAAGTACTTTTGGGGAACGATAACAGCAGCACTTTCTGTGATGGAGGGAAGACTTTGTTCACAATTAGGTACTTGAAATGTGTTAAGAGGTTTAAGAGTGGTGCAACTTGAGCCCTGGGTGAGAGTGTAAGTAGATTCCAGATATCTGACAAGTGGGATTTAGATATACAAGTTTAACAAGCGTACACTAATGCAGATGAATGTCAAAGCAGAAAGGAGGTGTATGGCATCCTTGAAATGGCAGATTTCTTTAATGGCTTGAGACTTTAAGAACGCATATTTGATTGCTCATTAAAGTGACGATTGTTACAGTTTCATAAGTGCCTTACACTGCCTCTTTGCAAGACTTTCTATCCAAAACATTCGACTGTCTCTGTTTTCTGTCTGCATAACATTTAAATTACTTAACATGAAACTGGTGCAGTCTGGTGACCAAAAGTTAAAAAACAAAACAAAACAAAACAAACCACCAAACCACAAACACACAAAAAAAATCAAAACAAACAAACAAAAAACCCCAGGGCTTCTAATGAATAAATTGCAGAAGCAATTTGAAAATTGTAGGGCTTACAGAACATTACAAGCCTCATTTGAGGAAAATCTCCTCAAAGAATACTATTTATCATTTCAAACACATTTCCTTGCCCACTGAGGAAGGAAGAACTCTGAGATCTTTAAGACTGAGCAAGTGGATGTGATTTTTATGAGAATAGGCTGCACAGTTGCTGTAGCCCCAGTCTCAACCTTCAAAGCTCAAATATTTCCTGTTGACAATTTATGCGCACCAGAGAGGCAAAAAAATTTTGCACCCAATGGCAAAACACAGGAAAAGAAATCTGCTCTTTTTACAGAATATGTATGCACATCCTCCCCTTCTCCTTGTCCACTGAGGTATAAATGCATTCCCCTGCAAGAAGGTAAGTCTCAATCATAACTAAAGAATAATCAAGAAGCTTGTCTATAGAAATTGTGGCAGTAATACAATACATATCTATCAACCCCCAAATTGAAATTTTATCTTCTATAGCTTGCTTAAATAGGAATCCTTTTTTTTAAAAAAAAACCCTGTTTTTAACCATGGAAACCAAATTACAAAAACCTGGCTCTTCATGTCTGCTAAATCACTCGCAACAAGACAGGTCAGGAAAAAAGGTAAGGAAAAAGTGCAAACAATCTGAGGATACTAATTTACAGAAGGTGGTTCCTATATATTTTCTGTCTTGAGTTTCTTGTTAATAATTTACAGGAACTCCAGCTGGAGTTCAGTGTGCAGTATATCACATGCAAGCATTCAGCACTGAAAAATCTGCTGCCATTCTAGGAAACGTTAATGAATCCAGCACGGGTTGCTCCTCTCATACACAAAGATTAGCTCTCAAATTACTAGAAACTTTCCAAACAGAAGATACTTTTACAATCTGCATGCATTTTCATCCTAAGACTGTGGAATTACTTTTCCACACAAGCACTACTGTGAAATTCAGCCGTGGTACTGAGATAACTTTCCTAGTCAAGTAAAGGTTACTAGTTTTGTTTTGTTCTGGTTTTTTTTTAATGGCATTCATAGAGATGGGAAGAAATAAGATATTTCCTTTTAGATTCCCAGTTTTGCAATTATTTTGAATAATACAGACTTAGATTCACAAAGAGCAAGACATTTGGGCTTTCCCTCATATTACCCATATGTGTATAAAACAGGTGGCAATATTATTACACTACCTGTCAAGTTCTTTGCAATAATAAAACATACCCTTTCCTCTGCTTGTAAAACCTACTTCTCCCTACAACTACCTAAAGGAAGCTTTAATGAGGTGGGGGTTGGTCTCTTCTCCCAAGTAACAAACAATAGGACAAGAGAGAATGACTTCAAGTTGCCCCAGGGGAGGTTTACCTTAGATACCAGGGAAAAAAAAAATTACTGAAAGAGTGGTGAGGCATTGGAATAGGCTGCCCAGGGAGGTGAGGGAATCACTGTCCGTGGAGATGCTAAAAAACCATGTAGACATGGCACATTGAGATACGGTTTATTGGAAATCATGTTGCTGGGTTGATGGTTGGACTTGATGACCTTAGAGGTATTTTCCAGTCTTAATGATGCTATGATTCTATTCTGTGAGCTTAAAAATTTAATATTATGCCAAAGTGATGTTTATCCAAGACTTACAAATATGTATTTGCTCCTTACAAATATATTTTTTAAAAATTGCTGTAATTACAGAGTTTAAAAATTTATATTAAATGAAAGTTTGAGGAAAATTTCTAAATGGTATCTGTAGTCCCACAGACTGATCTACAGCTGCATGCTAAGCATGAATCTGGTGCACTGTAGTATCTTATTTAGACCTTACTCTCACCAGGCCTGTGTGCATTCAGGTTTAGACTGCTTAGTAGCACCTAAGGATTTATTGTCTACAAATATTTACATTAAGCTTTTTTCTGTTTATACTAAATAGTAATTTATAGATTGGAAAACAAATCATCATCTGATTAAATTTACAGGCCAAATTCTAGTGTCACTACCGCACCTAGAGTGACATCATCTCACATTATTAGCAGAAGAACAATATAAAATATCCAATGTAATTATTTTTTAATATTCATGACTGGAAAGAAAGGAATGTGAATAAGACTTCTCTGCGGGCATGTGATAACCAGGACAATACTGTTTGCCAGTTTGCTGTTGACAAGCCAAGACACCAACACCACGGGCCCCTGTCTTGCAGCATACATATAACAGCACTAAGTCCCCATCCGGTTTGGTTTTAACCATCATTATCCACAAGTCAGCTATGCCATTATCATCAATTTTTCAGGATGCTGCTGACAATTTGACTTTGGGAGTTTTTACTGAGATATGGTCATGTTCACAGGATCACAGGATATTAGGGGTTGAAAGGGACCTCCATAGAACATTGAGTCCAACCCCACTACCAGAGCAGGACCATAGAATATAGCTCAGGTTTCACAGGAACACATCCAGATAGGTCTTAAAAGTCTCCAGAGGAGAAGACTCCACAACCTCTCTGGGCAGCCTGTTCCAGTGTTGTGTGACCCTTTCAGTAAGGAAGTTCTTCCTCATGTTGAGGTGGAACTTCCTGTGCTGTAGTTTATCCCCATTGCCCCTTGTCCTATCACAGGGCACAACTGAGAATAGTTTGTCCCCTCCCTCTAGACCCCTAGCCCTCAGATATTTGTAAACATTGATCAGATCCCCTCTAAGTCTTCTCATCACCAAGACCAAACAGCACCGGGACCCTCAGCCTCTTCTTACAGGGCAGTCCTCCACCCCCTTAATCATCTTTGTAGCCCTCCCTTGGACTCCTTCAAGTAGATCCCTGCCCCTTCTGACCTGGGGAGCCCAAAACTGAATGCAATATTCCCAGTAAGGTCTCACCAAGGCAGAGTAGAGTGGAAGGAGAACCTCCCTTGATCTGCTGGGCACACTCCTCTTAATGCACCCCAGGGTCCCATTGGCCTTTTTGGCCAAAAAGGCACATTGCTGTCCCATGGATAGCTTGTTGGCCACAAGCACTCAGAGGTACTTCCCCACAGGGCTGACAGACTTAACTGAAACACTTGGTTGTGGGACATATGGCACAAGGTCTAGCCTGAACAGAGAGTTTTGCACAATCACACTAGATGATAGTAGCGCTTCGACCAGGATACTCCGCAAGGCAAGTCTAACACAAAGTACAATAAAATCTTGGAATGGTAGGGTTTGGAAGGCACTTCTGAAAATCATCTACTCCAACCCCCCTACTAAAGTAGGTTGACTTAGATCAGGTTGCACAGGCAGTTTTTTGAATGTCTCCAGACAAGGAGACTCCACAACCTACCAGTGCAGCCTGTTAAAGTGCTTCAACACCCCCAAAGTAAAGAATTTTCTCCTTTATATTCAGTGAAACCTCCTGTGTTCTAATTTGTAGCCGTTGCTCCTTGTCCTGTCACTGACCAATGCCAAAGAGAGACTGGCACCATCCTCAAGAGCTCCATTCTTTTGATATGGATAAAATCCCCTATCGGTCTGCTCTTCTGCAAGCTAAAGAGCCCCAGGTCGCTCAGCCTCTCCATGTAAAAAAAGATACTCCTGTCCATCTGTTGGACTCTCTCCAGTAGTCCCCTGACACTCAAATGAGACAAAATATCTTTTCCTTTAAGGAGTTTTCCTGAGGAAAACAAAGAGATTTAACAACACTTCCCACTAGTCTGGAAAACAAAAGTGGATGAAGAGCCTGAACATCTCTATGAAATGCGGAGGATGTCAGTAATAGGACCCCACTTTTCATGACTCCTCCCTCTCAGGCACCATGCTGCTCCCCACACTGTGTAGCTGCAAGTCAACTGCTGCTCAGCCTGAGGCAGGCTGCAGGGAGAGCTGCAGCCCTGAGCCTGCCTGCCCACAGCACCCAAAGCTCTCAGGGACACATTTGAGCCTGCTCCCAAAACCAAGCCGAGCAGAAAGGGTTTTTTTCACATTTGGTAGCATGTTTCTCAAGGCTTTCACTGGCCACTTCCTGTGCCTGCCTGGCACCACTCTCCACAGCCAACCCAGACACGGAGCACAGTGGATGGAATCAGGGAACTGATTCAACACATGGCAGATACGGGGGAAAAGCTCTGCTTTCTCAGCTGCCAGGCATGCAAAGCATCTGTTGCAAAAGGCTGTGATGGCCAAACAGGTTTTCCCTTTGGTGTGAAAGGTGAGTTCCTTATCCAAAGCAGAGACCTTCTGCAGAGTATTCCCACAGAGTGCTGGCCACAAACCCAGCTGCAAACAGCATAGCAGCTGCATGCAGCCTGTTCCTTCCCTTGGTAGTACTTACAATCTGCATTGCTGGCTTTGAAAGAATAAAGAAAAACTTGACTAGGTACAATCTGGCCTTTTATTTCTTTATACCATGCACCATACAGTAATACCAATTTTCACTACCAGCCCCCTTCAGTCAGGGCTTAAATCTTTGCAGATGTCAGCAAACCTTCCATTTCACTTCCACATGAACTGCAGAAGCAAGCAGTCCTGCTGTAACTTGTTACACCTTTCCTAATGTTTAAGCTGCATCGATTTGAATACCAGCAGGAACTCTACCTGTGTATTTGGAAGAGTCTGAAACCCACTACAGGTCCACCATTTGGCCTGTCCCCAGGAGGAGCTACACACTCAGATACCAACCTGACACACAGAAAGCAATGGGTTGCAAATGCCACCTAAACATTAATTGTCTTATTTCTCTCCTTTGTCTCTGTGCTGCTTTTTCCATGGCTGTAAATATTCAAGCTGAAGCTCCAGGTGTGCTTATCAAAGAAACCACATAAAGACTTTGTTGCTATGACACTAATTCATAGAATTATAGAATCACCTGTGGAAAAGACCTTAAGATCATCGAGTCCAACCATAACCTGCCATCTCCCTGTACACAACTGTTAGAGCATGTCCCTAAGCACCAGGCATCTTTTAAACACCTCTAGGGATGGTGACTCCACCAGTTCTCTGGACAGCCTCTTCCAGTGCCCAATGACCACTGAAGAAAGTTTTCCAGTCTAAATCTCTCCTGGCTCAACTTAACTCCATTTCCTCTCACCCTGGAAGTGAGAAAATGACAGTCCCCATCTGCTGGCCACACTATTTCTGACACAAGCCAGGATGCTGCTGGTCACTTAGGCATTCAGTAATGTTTCTTCAGCATTTGGAGTTTACCTGCTTCAAGTAAATGAGACTGACTGCCCACAGCTTCCCAACACAAAATCCAAACTCTTTCGAAGTCTAGTATTGCTATGATGAAATGCACATGATGTAGGCACTGTTTGGACAGAGAAAAGCCCCAAAACCCTAGGTGCTTGAAGAAGCTTGTATTTTAGAATCAGGAAATAATCCTGAGCTATCCTCCTTGTTATGTCACACCATCAGTTGTAGAGAAAGTCACAGTAGTTACAGGTATCTTTACTCTCCCTGGAGATTAACAAATCCTAGAAGATAACATTTCTCCAATCCTAGATAAACCTTAGCCCTTGGGAGCATCCTTCTGTGCTCTTATCTATGGCTCATCATGTAACAAAACCTGTTTCAAAGCAAATTCAGCACTCTTCCATAATGCCACAGTCCTGCTGCTTTTGAAAGTGGATGATGTGAATTTGGACCACGCTGAAGCCTTTATGATGAGGCCTGGGCATGGAAGGTTGCTGAGAAGTTCTCATGGCTGTGGCGGCTCAGCTCCTTCCCTGCACTGCATACTTGAGCTGACCTGAGCTGTGCTGTGGGCTTCATGGGTCCTATGGGCTGGGCCTGCATTAGGGAAAGCAGCTCTGGTATAACTACACAGCAAGAAATAGAAAGCACAGAGAAGCATAGTGAAAAAAAATAGAGAAAAAAGCATATCTGAGGCAATTCAAGTTCTCCTCAACAGTGGCCTCGGTTAACAGTCCCAGGATGTTCACATAAAGGAATACAGGACTCTCTGGCACAGGAAAGCTTTCATTCTGCATTTGCTGCTGGTTTTGATGCACTGTGGCTCTCCCAAGAGAAAGGGCAGTTATTTTTTATCTCATCCAGGAGAGCTCTGGCTGAATCACTGAGCTACAATACAGGTGCCTGTGTGAAAAGAGACAGCTCACCAGCCACAAAGCAGTTTAGAATGGCTGAGGATCATAAAAATCACACATTCAAACCCCAGCAGAGCTTCCTTCAAGCCTGCAGCTTTCTAAGCAAAGGAAATTTGCAGAGGGTGTATTTTAGGGCATGGGCTGCCACTCCCTGAGACAAAAGAAAGGAGAAAGGCAAGGGAATTCCAGATACTTTGAAGAGAGCCACCTCTGACCAGCTGCATCCCCCTGACACTGTGCTCTCAAACTAGGGGCAAAGCTGATTCCTTTTCTCCTGGATAATTGGAATGAAGATGGAAATGAGAGGGATGGGTAAACAAGAAAATAGACATTATTACCAAACTCTGGTTAGTGGTAAAGAAAAAAGATGAGCAAATCTGAAGGATTTATGCATCTTTTAAAGCAATGCTGGTGTCACCCAGCCCCTCATAAGCCAACCCTAGTGTTTAAACACAGAAATAATATACCTATATATTGCCCCACTGTCACTTCATCTGAATCATTAATGTCATGATGAAGCAAACACTCTTACTTCCTAGGTGATTACTGTATATCTATTAAAATGAATTAAGTCTCTATTGAAAATGCTTGTTTGTTCCATATTCATCCTGCTAATGTGCATCTTTTCCTTCCTTATATCTGGTAAAATGTCAAAGCCCAGTACATTGAGAAAATCAATAATTAAATAGCTTTACAGTAATTACTCCAGTAACACACATTCTTGCCCCTTAACAATACAAATTAAATCCCCTAAATTAAAACTAACAGACAAAGCATGGACATGCCAAACACCAGCCCTCATAGATGTCTGCACTGGTCAAGAAGTCATTACATTGAGTGACAAGTCTCCTGCAGAACATTTTAGAGTGTGTTTTATTTGCTTGTTTGTCTTTATCGCTGGTGTGTTTCAAGGCATGAGAGGCAAGTCGATACAAACATGCAGCAAGGAGAAGGCTGCGCACAAGCAAATTGGAATGGCTTGAAGTTGTGCTAGGGGAGGTTTAGGTTGGATATTAGGAAACATTTCCTTACTCTAAGAGTGGTGAGGTTGCTCAGGGAGGTTGTGGAGTCAATGTCCCTGAAGGTGTTCAAGAAACGTGCAGATGTGGCACTCCAGAACACGGTTCAATGGCTGTGGTGGTATGAGCTTGACAGTTGGAATCAATTATCTTGGAGATCTTCCCTAACCAAAACAATTCTCTGAAGTAATCTGCAAATTATTTCAGTGTAGTTAACCTCTCTGTGCCTGATCTAGCATTTACAGTAAACATCTATATGAAAACATGTAACACAAACATAGTTTTTAACATACACATACAAATTATGTATTTTCACATGTTTATTTCTAAGCATACATGCACTGCCGTAATAACCTGCATACTCAGCTGTATAGAGATAATTTTTTTTTTTCTTATTTCAGGAGATTTAGTTTTTCTAATGAACTGAACACTGCTTATTTCATCATTTACCTGAGAATTAATATTTTGGCATATTCTAAGTGAAGAAAATCAATTTGTTCAACCAGGTGTAGCTGTGGACATGCAGGCATGTTCATCCTGGATTAGGCTAAACATTTAAATTCCAATAGCTCACTACACTATTATTAATCCCAGCCTATAGGGCAGAATGATGGCAATTTTTAAATACCTGGAACCATGGACAGAAGCTGTAACAGAGTTGAACAGCTAAAATAAGGAAGCCTGTGTTCTTCTGCCCACTCTGCTGCTTCTGTACTCCTGAGTCACTTCCACCCTGGCACAGCCTCACAGTAAAATTGATTTGGGATTGCAAAGGCTAATTTTAATCTCCATCATTGCCATTTTCTATTTCCCTGTGTCTGGAGCGAGGAGAATGGGGGGACAGGAGCCAGAAGTGTTGAACTGCTGCTTTGCAGGGTGGCAGAGGCAGAAATTATGATCTAGCAGTCCAAAAGCTGAGGTTTTTGGTGTCTTGTAGGACCAGACACAGACACTGTGTTTTCCTTTAGGCCAAATGCTTTATCCAAGCAGTAATTTTAATGGCTTAGTCATATCTGCTGAGATAAGAACATTTTCAGACTCTCATTTTAAAATAACCAATATTTTGGCCTTGCGTACCTCAGGGAAAAAAATGCTTATTTTTCTACAAGAAAAAAAAGTAAATAATAACTCCAACTGAAGTCATAGCATAGGTAAGAATCCTGCAATTACATTAATTTAAAATAATTTTTAAAAATAATCTGACATGAACATACTATATTGAGACTTGCCCTCATTTCAACTATTACTCTTTCATAGAATCAACCAGCTTCCCAGTTGCACTGCAGTACATACTAACATCATGTTGATTTGACTATTATTATATATCTGAAATGTTTTCATTTATTGAACATCATTACCCAGGCTGAAGCAGGGTGCACAGATGGATGTAGAGGTGACTCCAAGCTCTCTGCTCAGTGCACTGCTACACTGAGGGAAGAATTGTGATGTGCTTCTGCAACAAACTGCAAATTTGGGCCCGAAAAGTTATTTAGGCTTTTCTCTCACTTATGACAAATATTAGATTCTCTCATTCTTTTTTTAGTTCAGCTAATCCATTGATATTAATTTTTTTTTTTGCTGAGAAGTTTACAAAATAATCGCTTGACATTTCATAAAATATCACAGTATCCTTCCTTAGGAAAAAAAAGCCCTGCTGGAGCCTTAGGTGGAGGAAATGGATGTACTAGATCAGTGCTGCCTAAAGAGCAAAGCCTTCAACCCATGCACCCCTTGGGAAGCCAACCACAGGTCCTTCTAACCTTACTGACAGAACCTTTGCCAATGATGACTGAATTAAATTTCAAGGTCACTGACTCAGGGAAGCATATACAAGATTATTTTAGACATTGACATGCAAAAATCTTTAGGCAAGATTAAGTGGGACAGAGGGAGTGCTGCCATCTTGTCTGGGGATATTGCAGCTGGACATCAGAAGAAAATTTTTCACCATGAGAACAGTTAGTCAGTGGAATCATCTCTCCCAGGGGAAGTAGTGGATTCCCCTATATTAGTCAGTTTCAAGAGTCAGCTTGAAAGGATGCTGGGCCATCTCATTTCAACCACACTATTACCTAGAAAGGCTGGACTTTCGGGATCCTTTCCAACCTGGCATTCTATGATTGTCTTGGACACCTTGCTATCCTGGCTATTTCTGTTTTTGCTCTACACAGGACCATTGCTCCAACTTTACAAGATCTATTTTGGCAGCAGGGAAGCAATTCTGTATAAAAGCCTGGGAGTCAGCTGTGCTCTCATTGAACCTGAAGAAAGTTCTCTGCAGTGGGGTGACTGATCCTTAAGAAGAGGGCATTTCAGATGCTAAGTGTTGCTTTCAATATCACACAGGTCAGGAAAGGCTAAAAGGTGTGGAAGAGACCAGGCAAGAGAGTAAAATGTCATCACAGGGAGAAAGTGAGGGAGAAGCAAAAAGATCAGCAATATCTACTGTGAATAGCACAGTGTTATCTACTGATGCTTAACATAGCTATCACATAGAGCACTGCTACTATCTTTTTTTATAATACATACCTTTTTCTCTCCCATTTATATTTAACAAGATCTTTCATTCACACTCTCTGCACCCAAATATTTAAAATAAAGAACGGGAAAGCAAGCCCCACTGGGACTGAAATAAGCTAACACTTATTTACTTTTGATGTTAGGGTAAAGGGACCAACAAAATCACGGTCTCTTGACCTACATGGGAAGCACTGCCATTATGCTGAAGCAGCATAGAGGGGAAAAAAAGATAATATGTTTTCCCTTGAAACAGCTGTGAAATGCAGACTTTGCTGTGTGCTGAGGGTACAGCTACTGCTGCTCTGGCAAATGCTGGCACAGGTATTTTTTCCTCACATACTGCTTCATGTGATAAAAATTAAAATACCCAGGAAAACACTTGAAGCTGAAGTTGACTTTTTTCTGCCTTTTGAGTTTCATTTTGCTAGATAGATGTTTGACATTCTCCCCTGACTGCATCTGTGTTCATCTAAGCCATTATTCTCACCCAGATTTTAAATTGTACATTAATTAAGAGGATATGGCAGCAGCTTCTGAACTGGTGCCCTGATTGTATTACGGCTGGGAAATGGGAGTGTATCAACCTTCAAAAAATATAAACAGTGTGTGGGATATATAAGTTATGAATTAGCCATGGATATTAAATTAACAACAGACAATGGAAATGTATCCTTATCATGTTCATCCAAAGCAGAGAACAAGGAGTGCAAACTGCAATCAGTTGCAAGATTTCCAAACCAAAAACATCCTTTCTGGACGTCTGGTGTTTGTGTCACATCATGTTCCTTGTAAGCTGCCATTCTGGGCCCTGCTCTCCCCAGACTGCAATCTCCTCTGCCCTCTCCAGATAAAGCAGCCCTCTCTGCACACACACACACTTATTTGTAACAGGATGGTCATTACTTTGGAAGGGTGAGAGCATCTTGTTGAACGTTGTTCTAGCCAAAATAACAGATGTAGTCATGGACAAGTATCTAGGATAGCAAAGAGGCGGTATTAAAAGACTGCCATACAGATGGATGTACAGGGCAGAAACAATAAGTTTTCTTCCCTTGAAGGATTATTGAGATGCTCGGAATCATTACTTAGCCAACTTGAGAACAGTTTACTCAGTCACAGAAAAAACTATTTAATATTTATGGAAGTAATAGACAAAGACAACAATTGCATCTCATTAGCTCTTTAGCTAATGTTTATTCCAGAGCTGAGAATAACCATATGTTATTGCTCCTCAAATGAGCAATGCAAACCCAAAGCACTGAACAGAAATACCCTGGCTACTGAACAGAGCCACTTCACAAATCCTGGTCCTGCATCACTGTCTCAGAAGCCCTCCTGACATGCAGCCAACAGGTCCATGTCCTCAGCTGAAGCTCAACAAGCTCGAGCATGGCATCAAAGCAAGCAGCAGGAACCCAGCTCAGCCTTCCCCAGAATTTGGCATCACCAGACTGCTACCTAAGCTAAGGATCTCCTGAGCACAGCCCTGTTTTTGCACCTGCAGATAAGACCTGAGTTGGTTCTGGCAGCCCATTTCCCAGATTTGTAGGTAGATACCAACCACCACCGCTGAGTGCAGCTTTGGCTGAGAAGAAAATTTTCTAGCACTTTCAAAAAAGACTTATGAGAAAGTTACACAAAAAATTAATATGCTTGGAAGTATGGAGCATATTACTGATTGTTAAACTTCTCACCAAAACAAAAAGAGGAACAGACAACTTTTGTAGATTTGCTGTGCATTTATTTAGGGTACACATTTGCTAAGTATCACAACAAATCATAGAACTGTCAGGGCTGGAAGAGACCTCAAATATCATCTAGTTCCAACCCCACCGCCATGGGCAAGGACACCTCACGCAAGATCAGGTTGCTCAGAGCCACATTCAGCCTGGCCTTAAAGACCTCCAGGGATGGGGCTTCCACCACCTCCCTGGGCAACCTCTTCCAGGTTCTCACCACCCTCATGCTGAAGAACTCTTTCTAATATCCAGTCTGAATCTACTCCCTTTGAGTTTTGCTCCATTCCTCCCCAGTCCTATCACTACCTGACACCCTAAAAAGTCCCTCACCAGCTTTCCTGTAGGCTGCCTTCAGGTACTGGAATGCCATAATAAGGTGTCCTCAGAATCTTCTCTTCTTCAGACTGAACAGCCCTAACTCTCTCAGTCTGTCTCTGTATATACAGAATATAAATCAGAATCAAACCTTGTGATGGTCCTGTAAGACAAAACAAACACCTGATATGGCATGCTCTCAGCCTCTATATCCATGGAGAATATGTACATGTAAGTACACCACATCATTTACTGCAGATGCAAAAACAGAAAGGAATAATGCATGCTGAAAAAAGCACACTGAATTTATACATTTTCAGGTCCTGAATTGGCGGTTATGGCAAAGGGGATCTGTAGGGTGATAGCCTCCTCAGCCACAATAAAGACCAGTGAAAGAAATTCTTTGTTCAAGCAAGTTTTTAAAGGTAATGGTTACAGAAAATGCAATCTTGCCTTTATGTTATTAAGTGGTCCCTTTGAGCAGTGGGATGGAGATGTAATTTTTTTTCTAATTAAAATATCATTATTATCCTATGCATATTGCTTAAAGGAGCTTGCAAATATCAGGGTTTATAAAGAGAATCCTTTATTCTTTCTGCCTACTTGCTGACTGCAAACTATGCCTACCTTTTACATTGCCAGTGTACACCTAGTGTTCAGTTCCAGTGAGCAGCAGGCTTACACCAACTGTAATTTTTAGTTAGGTTAATATTTGGGTAATAGAGTTTGTCTGAAGCCAAATTAGAAATCAAATAAATGATAATACTACCTATAATAATTTCCTGTAGCTGATAGCTTAATAACAAAGACCTACTTTAATGTTATACTAACTCCATAATCCCCCCAAAATTGAAGGCATCACAACACATACCTCAGCTATTATATTTAGTTAGCAACTTGTTAATATAGTTCAATCTGTTCCAATACTTTCCTGAAATCCCCCTGCTCAGAACAGGGCATTATTTTATGATTGAAATATCAGCAAAAATAAAAGGAGCAGCTGTTAACCTCAGCAATCATACACCAGATGCAACTATAAATGTAAAAAGTACTCTTTTTTTCCTTTAATTACTTTCCTTTTTTCCCCCTCCCATTTCTTTCTGTTGAAATCCAAGTTTGGATAAAGCAAGATGTTGCCAATTAATCTAACACACACAGAGAGCAGAACGATCACTTAGCTCTGAGCAAATTGTTCACATCACACATTATATCCCCATTCATATTTACTCTACAGCTTTACATTTGGCCATAGCCAGTAACTGCCTCGGTAATATTAGCTGCTCTCATATTTATAAATCCAGATCAAACAGAATGAACTGTGGTGGGAATCCACTGAACCATCAAAACACCACCGGGCCTCTCATTTCTCCTTTGCTTGGTGGTTTTATCAAATCCCTGCCAAGAAAGTTACTTCTAAATGGAGAAAGCTTATCCAGTGTCAGAGTCACCAGCACATAAGTCGTTCTAGAATAACAGCTTGCCTCTCATTTTAAACAGTGTTAAAAACAATGCTGTTGAGAATATAAAACAGCATATGGAAAATTAATTTCCAAACTGGTAAAACATAGGTTTGATGGATGGACGACTCTGTGGATTAAAAACTGGCTTGATGGCTGCACCCCATGGTCCATGTCCATATGGAGGCCAGTGACAAGTGAGATTCCCTCAAGGATCAGTACTGGGATAAGTCTTGTTTAACATCTTCATTGGTGACATGAAGAGCAGCATTGAGTGTACCCTCAGCAAGTCTGCCAACACCACCAAGCTGCATGGTGTGGCTGACATGATGGAGGAAAGGGATCCACCCATAGAGACCATGACAGGCTGGAGAAGTGGGCACAAGCCAACCTCATGAGGTTCAACAAGACCAAGCACAAGGTCCTATACCTGTGTCAGGGCAATCCCAAGCACCAATATAGGCTGGGCAGTAACTGGCTTGAGAGCAGCCCTGAAGAAAAGGGCTTGGGGGTGCTGGCTGATAAGAAGCTCAACATGAGCCACCAGTGTGCACTTGCAACCCAGAAAGTCAACCGTGTCCTGGGCTGCAACAAGAGAAGAGTGGTCAGCAGGTCAAGGGAGACGATTCTTCCTCTTTACTGCACTCTGGTGAGATCCCACCTAGAGTACTGTGTCCAGTTCTGGAGCCTCTGTTATGAGAGGGATGTGGACATGCTGGAGCATGTCCAGAGAAGGGCCACAAGAATGATCAGACAGCTGGAGCTCCTCTCCTATGGAGACAGACTGAGAATTGAGGCTGTTTATCCTGGAGAAGAGAAGGCTCCAAGGACACCTTATTATGGCTTTCCAGTATCTGAAGGCAGCCTACAGGAAAGCTGATGAGGGACTTTTTAGGGTGTCAGGTAGTGATAGGACTGGGGAGGAATGGAGCAAAACTCAAAGGGAGTAGATTCAGACTGGATATTAGAAAGAGTTCTTCAGCATGAGGGTGGTGAGAACCTGGAAGAGGTTGCCCAGGGAGGTGGTGGAAGCCCCATCCCTGGAGGTCTTTAAGGCCAGGCTGAATGTGGCTCTGAGCAACCTGATCTTGCGTGAGGTGTCCTTGCCCATGGCGGTGGGGTAGGAACTAGATGATCCTTAAGGTCCCTTCCAGCCCTGACAACTCTATCATTCTATGAAAGTTGGTGGATTTGCCAGGACAGCAGCTCTAAGTAGGGGGCTGACCTTGCTCCATGTAAAGGGGTAAACTCTCCATATGAGACATAAACTGGGAGAGCAGAAAAACAGGCAAGACAGACTGCTATCATGTTAAAACTGTGTGAACAAGGCAGCTAAAAACATGAGGCTGGAGAGCAAGACTAGGATTGAGTCTGGGTACAACAACCGTGAAGAGATTTGGGAGCCTCTGAAGCAAAGACTTAGTGAGAATAGGAAGTAGAAAACCAAGGGGGGCAGGCATAATTAGGGGACACCAAAAAAGTCCACATTAGGGGTCTAAGAAGTTTCTTCTGCAGAGTACAAGGAGAAAATGTTACAGTAGCATCTCATAATGATTGTCAACCAGCAAATATCTTTGAGAGGTTCCATGGTACCTCTCTAGTGCGGTGTCACATTAAGGCTAACGACTTCTGTCACCATCTCCTCTTTTAGCAAAGCACAGAGGGCCCTGATCAGTAATAAAAGGCATCAAGTGGATGCCTCATCACAGTTTCTTCTTTTGAAACTGTAGGCAGCTGCATTTAAAGATCTACACGAAAGAACACCAGAAAGGCTGTCATCACTAAAAAGTTGAGACATGCATGAAATAAATGCTCCACACAACCTTTCCTTAGTTCCCTTCTTCATATGCAGATGTTGAGGCAACTCAGGCAACACAAGGCAGTTGGATACTGCAGAAATGCTTTTAATGTGGCCATAATGAAACTTGCTTCTTTTAAACATTTACTGCCATTTTACATTCTTTAATAGGGGGCTTCTGAGTGCCAAAATCAGTGTGGCCTGGGCAATACTGCATTCATTTGACCTGCTCTCTAAGATTGAGTATTGAAAGTGAAGCCTCTTAAAATCACAGGACTGCAGAATGTCAGGGGTTGGAAGGGAACCAAAGAGATCATCAAGTCCAACCTCCCTGCCAGAGCAGGACCATAATGTAGCTCAGGTCACAGAGGAACGCATCCAGGCAGGCCTTGAAAGTCTCCAGAGGAGGAGACTCCACGACCTCTCTGGGCAGCCTGTGCCAGTTCCCTGGGACCATTACAGTAGAGAAGTTCCCCCTTGTGTTGAAGTGGAACTTCCTGTGCTGCAGCTTATATCCATTGCTCCTTGTTCTATTCACAGGGAGCAAGTGAGAACAACCTATTCCCCAACTCCTGACACCCAGCCATCAGACATTTATAAACATTTATCAAATTCCCTCTCACTCTTCTCCAGACTAAAGAGCTCCAGGTCCCTCAGCCTCTCCTCATAAGGCAGTGCTCGAGTCCCCTAATCATCCTCATAGCCCTCCGCTGGATGCTCTCCATCAGATCCCTTTCCCTCTTAAACTGGGGAGCCCAAAACTGAATGCCGTACTCAAGATGGGGTCTCACCAAGTAGAGGGGGAGGAGAACCTCCCTTGATCTGCTGGACACACTCTTCCTAATACACCCCAGGATCCCATTGGCCTTCTTGGCGACAAGGGCACATTGCTGTCCCATGGATAGCTTGTTATTCACCAGCACTCCCAAGTCCCTCTCCACAGGGCTGCCCTCCAGCAGATCACCTCCCAGTCTGTACTGGTGCAGTTTATTATTCCTCCCCAGGTGCAGGACTCTGCACCTGATTTGGATCCTCTGTGCCCAGCTCTCCAGTCTGTCCAAGTCTTGCTGGATCAGCCAAGCTTCCCAGTTTAGTGTCATCTGCAAACTTGCTGAGCAGACTCTGTCTGTCTGTCTGTCCCCTCATCAATGTCATTGAGGAAGATGTTGAACAGCACCAGACCCAGCAATGATCCCTGGGGGAGTCCACTCTTCAGCCTTTTTGTTCTATGTATGTAATTTTTTCTAATATGAACTTATATGTAGGTTTTGTAGCATAAAATTCCTTCAGGCACACACTAATGCTTTTTCCTTCTGGACTAAATTGTTGGAATCAGTGGCTTTGAAAGCTGTCACAATGACATAAAACACTTACTCTATCTGCCTACTCCTTCGCCGCCAATAGGCAATGTTATTTCATAGTCTACTTCCACGTTGATGTTGCCCACAGTTACAAAAAAAAAGCCACAAAGCCAGAAGGAATCTTTTCAAAACACACATTTTAAGCATCCGTAAGGTCTAACCACATGTGCAGTGTCACGAAAACAAATGGGAATATGTCTATGCTAGAGATTAAGTAGCTGGTGGAAACAGAGGAGAAACAGTTGCAGAATATTTGGTGTCTTGCTAGAGATCATAAGATGTTAGGTTTTGAAAGGGACCTCCAGAGATCATCAAGTCCAACCCTCATGCCCAAGCAGGACCATAATGCAGTGCAGGTCACATAGGAATACATTCAGATGGGTCTTGAAAATCTCCAGAGAAAGTGACTCCACAACCTCTCTGGGCAGCCTGTTCCAGTACCAGAGAGTCCTGTTCCATTGTAGAGGGTTTGTTCAAACTGATGGCAATACACAACAGCTGAC
Source organism: Psilopogon haemacephalus (assembly GCA_013396835.1). Taxonomy (NCBI): domain Eukaryota; kingdom Metazoa; phylum Chordata; class Aves; order Piciformes; family Megalaimidae; genus Psilopogon; species Psilopogon haemacephalus. The sequence goes on from VWZI01012643.1 coordinate 236,174, forward strand.
ACGGCTGTAAATGGGCACACATATGCAGAAATTGTAATTTAACCAAATGAAATGTCTATGGCCACCTCAGAAGCTTTGATCTTCTGATTATGAATGTAGATGGGGAGTATTTATATTTCAGGCTGGACTCATTCTTGAATGTGAAGTAGTTATCTGCCAAGATGATGTTTATCAGAAGTAACCATTTCACAGATATGCTTCACTTTTTGTGAAAGACTCCTTCTGAGAGTGGAAACCATCAATGCTAACCAGCTAATGAGCATCCACCACTTCAGCACCTTAGGAAAGAGGTTGTTCTCACTCTTCATGCTCTGGTCTCACAAATTAGATGACAGCAGCTCTGGTACTTTGGAGCAGTCCCTTATTTTCTACACCACAGTGAAAAACACTGTGGTATAAAGAGGCATTCCAAAGGAAACTTTTGTATGAAGAGCACCAGTGACTATTCTGACACTATTTTCCCCCAGGGAAAAGGAACAAAAAAGGAACAGAAACAAACCCAAATAATATGTATTTTCTAAGTAACTTATACAGGTGGATCTTTAAACAGATCATGTGAAATAGTAAAGCACAACTGAACTTTGAACATATTTTTTTCTTCATGGTATTATACCTAGCTTCACCATCCTGCTCATGAAGAGAATATCTAACTGCCTGCAACTGCATAGAAGCAACTTTAAAAGCCAGCAGCATCTTGATCCTCCCTTACTGAAATGAGTGTGGCAATCAAAAGCAAAGCCAGAACTAAATGAAAGCCTATTTTCACTAATGCAATAACAATAACTCTATAAACATATTAACAATTTGCTGCCTCACTCTTAATTTTATTTTCTCTCCCTTATATTCATTTAGAAGGATAATGATATAATTTTTTATTCCGTCTAATCTTTGTTGAGCATACAGGATAGAAGAAAGACAAATGAGATTGCTGGCATTTAGACAAAAAGGCAGACACTGTGGGACATAAATTTGGTATAACAAATTATTAGGCAGGTACTTACTTGTAACTAATACTTAGTTCTATAAGTTTATTATAAATGGGGTTGCATTTGTAATGGGTCCACAATGCTTCCAGCTATTACCTGAGAGAGTAAATCTTGCTCAGGCAAGCTCAGCAGAACTCAAGGCAAGCTCTTCCACGATGAAAGCTCACAGAAGCATAAGCTGGGATTGATCAATATGTATGGTGTTGTTATGTTGTTTTGGTTTGGTTTTGATTGGGTTTTCTGTTTGTTTTGTTTTTTTTTACTTCATTACTTCAAATTAAATCTATTTGCAATTTCATTTGTGGAAAGTGGAGACAAAACATGAAACCAGCATGCCTTCCAATAAATCCTAATTACTTACAAATGCAAATGCATCAAACCAGGCTTGGACATATAATTGGGTGGCTAATTGTAACAAAAAAGGCACTTGCAGATTGTAACGCACACTGTCAGGTCCTGTGCTGACAAAATACAGTATCATCTCAGAGTGGCCTGGGAAGAAGCCTTGCTATTTTTCACAGGAGATAAATGATGGATGAATGGGTAAGAACCTGGAGGGAGGTGAAGATGTGTCATTTCTTGCTTTTCCTGGAAGGAGCTCACAAGAAAAGCTGAACTATCTCTGGCAGGACTGGGGCACAGGCTAGGGAGATTCCTAAGTTGTGGCCTTCTCCTGGACACTGCCAGCTACATTTCAGCTCTGATTTGAGCAAGGGAAAGGTTTTTAAGAACTAGGCAAGAACTTGCTGGTTCCACAGCTTCAGCATTCGCTTTGCTTGGGGACCTTGAAAGACAAGTTTCACTAAAATTAATCTACTTTTACATTTCTGCTTGTCCACAAATAAACTGTGCCATTAAATCTTTCCTGTATAAGTCTTATCCAGACCACAGACCTACCCAACATTCTTCAAAGGCTTCATTTCTTTATATGGACACATAGCCCAACCCAGCAATGCCATTCCAAAAGCCACCTGCTGTGAGCAAAGCTAAGAGAAAGAGAAACCAGAGCCCTCCAGAGGAAATTTCTAGTCCTGGGCTGCTAAAAAAGGATAGACCTGACACAAAGGTGGTAAAGAAGAAACCTTCTCTGCATGAGCCACCAATCAGTAGAATATGATTAGCCTGAGATCACAATAACCCCAGATTTGCTGAAAAACTCTGTGGAATCAATAACTCTAATGACACACCTCATGAGCTGCTCACTTACTGACGTACAGGAGATCTCCTCACTTAACTGACGTACAGGAGATCTCCTCCCAAGAAAATCACCAGAGATTAATAAAAAGCTACGTTTACTTTACATGTTATTTTTAAACCTTTTACTGTTTATGAAGTCTCCACATTTCCAGATGCTTTTGAGACTTTATATATCATAGCTCCAATAGCAATTAAGAAAATCCTACATGGATCCATCTGACACAAGTTATCTTTCTCGTGCCAGAATTTTGCCATGTAATACTCCATTCTGAAGTGCTGGTATGGCTTAAAGAAATGTAAAACAAATCTGGCATTTGTCTGTTTTTTAACAGTACCAAACACACAAAAACATAAAAACACTGAAAGCTTTTTAAAGCACTCCTAATTCACTTTGCCTGCAATAAGCTAAAACAGCTTTGCAGATCAGCCCACAAGTTGAGAGCATCAGCATAAAATGCAGATGGCAGTGCTCTTTTGTGTGCATCCACTCCAGTCAATGTCCCCACCAGGCCACTCCTTGCAGTGGTATGAAATTGCTTCAATTGATTCAGACTTCCAGTGTCTGAAGGGGGCCCACAGGAGGGCTGGGGAGGGACTACTGACAAGGTCTTGTAATGACAGGATAAGGCGTCATGGGTTTAAACTGGCAGAGGGGAGATTTAAATGGGATGTTAGGAGGAAGTTCTTTACAATGAGGCTGGTGAAACACTGCAACAGTTTGCCCACGGAGGTTGTGGATGCTCCCTTCCTGGAGGTGTTCAAGGCTAGGTTAGACGAGGCCTTGAGCAAACTGTTCTAGTGGGAGGTGCCCCTGCCCATGGCAGGGGGTTGGAACTGGATGGTCTTTGAAGTCCCTTCCAACCTAAATCATTCTGTGATTCTATGAACATGAGCCAGCAGTGTGCCTAGGTGGCCAAGAAGGCCAACAGCATCCTGGTTAATTCTGCAGCTCTGTGATTCAGCTCACTCCTAGTTACACACTAGAAACGGCAACAATGTTTAAAAGCATGAGCAGAGACAGGGGTCGGAGAAGACAGAAGCCAGACTTGCTGGAAGACTAAGTTTAGCCCAGTGATCTCAGAAGATCCAACCCTGGCAATTTGAGATTTGCCATGAACCACTTTTTAGATCTCATACAGCCTGACTGCATTCAGGAGAGAAATGTTAATGTTGTCTGCATAACCTAGGTGGCACTCAGTGGACCTGATCCTCTTTCTGAGATTTTTCAAGAGCACTCTCAGGGATTTCTCTGCATATAAACCCCCTCAAGATTCACCATTCCTTTTTATGGCTGTGCTTTGGAGCAGCTGCTCAAAATAAATAATGTCTTACTGTACGAGTAGCCCTGTTTGCAGCAAGGAGGCCATACACAAGGTGAAGTAGGTCACTGTGATTAAACAATTGCAGCAGTTTGTCCATAATCAGCAGTCAGCAACCCCCTTTCAAGTAAGCAGTACCACAGCTGCTCTAACTACAGGGTGAGATACTTTTCCTCTCAATGACTCCTTTGCTTCTGGTTTCTCTTTTTTCTCACTTTCTTATTATTTGTTTGCACAAAGCTTACTTGTCTACAAGACTTACAACTATTCTTATTCTAGTATTCCAAAGTATCACATTTTTTTTTTGTTCCTCAGGAAAGGAACCAACTCCAGCTACTACAAACACAGCAGAAAAGAGTCAGAAGCCATAGGAAAAAAAAAAAAAATCCCTCAAGGTGCTTGAGATGCTATATAGAGAGGATATATAGATTGTGCTCTACATCTGCTGAAATCTTGGATTGTTTAGGCAGCATTCTGTGCCCAAATCCATTTCAATAATATCCTAACTGGCTCAGCAGCCTCCTCTCATTTAGTAGATTCAATCATTTCTTGCTGATAGAAGGCAGAAATCACAATTTAAAGATGCCATTTGCAGTACATTTCTCTCACGACTACAATGTTTTATCACTTACAGTCCTTCTGGACAAGATTTCATACATTGTTCAATGTGTCATGAAAAGGGAAAACAAACATGAGGCAGCAGCAGTGGCAGCTTTGTTACATCTTTACTGAGATCATTAATCAACATTTGCACCATTACAGAATCAAAAGCCAGGGAAGGACAGGAAAGTGCCACCTGCAGCTTTGGGGCTTCTTCCCCCCTCCAACACAAGTAACTTGCCTGGATTTCATGCTGCTAGAAGTCATATTTATTATGCAATTACTCAAAATACTTGAGCTTAATTCATATTTCATGAAGCCAGAGTAAAACCAGTTTAATTAGTTTGTGTCAGATTATGAGTCTAATCCAGGAACTCCAAGCAGGCAGGTCAGATCAGTACTTCATTCTTTTCTCAGAGAAAAACATTACACTCAAAGGTCCTGGTCCTGCACCCTTGAAATATGTGGGGAAACTGTCATTAAACCAAAGGAAATCACTTGCAAATAATAAAACTGACTTAGCATTTGTTGCAGTAAGAAATAAATAATCAAATGGAATTTAATATGTTTCACTTCTTTATCTTCCTGGAGGGGAAAAAAAAAGAAAAAAGAAAAAAAGAAAAAAAAAAGACCAAAACCAACCAAACAACAACAAAACCCACCCAAACCCCCAAACAAAGAAACAAAAATACCCTGCCTAAAAGTATTTGGAAAACGATTTGTTCCTAACAGAAAACATTAATTTTCAGAGTGCTTTGGGGTTATATATTTTTCTGGCTGGGTAAGTAGATTATTGGAACTAATTTTCCTTCTTTGCGCATTCTGTACTCTAAATTGAGGAGGAGGGAGATCTGATGGGGTTTCGCAGTGAGAAGCATTCATTCAAGGAATGCCTTCTGATGTGTTCATGGCAACATCAGCTAATGACTATTCATTACATTGAGTGAACATATTTACAACTTGCTCCTCAGATCTGCTGAAAAGACCAACCACAAAGCCATTAAGAAGAATCTGAAAATGATGCAAGTATGCCCCTCTGGAAAGCCCTGAATGTTGTAGTCTTCCCAGATGGTCTCATTTCTCATGGGGAATGGTTCTACCTATCAAAGGAGTTGAGCACCTATAATTGACTCAATGAAATTTCTGCTGTAGGCTCAAAACTCAGAACTGGGTTAGTGAAACAATAATATTCACTTTGCAAAGACTGCCTTTCTTCTTGCCATCTTGTATCTTCAATTCCCATGGCAAAAGTACATAGAAGACATAAAGGACATGTGGTGGTTTAGCAGTTACCCGCCCTCCCACACTTTGATATAACCCAGGCTAGAACTCAGACAGATGGAAGTTGATAAATGAAGCTTTATATTTACAGCTATGCACAATATACAAGCAGATATTTACAATGTATAACAGATATTTACAGATATATACAGTGAAAAGGTAATACAGAAACACCACACTCCTTCCAGATATCAAAATCCCTAAGAGGGGTTTCTAACCACCCCTACCACCTTTCTGCCCTTCCCCAATCTTATCTCACCATCTGTTGATGCAGCAGATAGGCAAAGGTAGATTGGCCAGGGGGTTTAGCAGTAGGAAAGCAGTTAGTAGAATTATTGAGAATCAGTTACACAAGGCTGGGAAAAGGAGCCATGCAAGGACCCAGCCACAGCCCAGAGAGGTCTGAAACCATCTGATTTATCTATATTTGGGTTACAACTCCTAAAACTTTTTTTTTTCTTTTCTTTCTCAGTAAAGCTGTGAGTGAAGTGACATCATGTGTTTTCATTTCTCAGCCTATGGCCTAATTTCTCATTCAAATACTCCAATTAGTTCAAACCAGCACAGGACACACAGGATTTAGGCCACATTTTCCATGGACACCACCTGGCAATGTAAGACAGAGCTGGATACTGCTTATTCATAAAGTGTGTACAGCAGTGGGAGATGGCTGACTTTGACCTGTGCTTTCCAACTTCAGCTCTTCTTTGCCCTTTCTGTAGCTGATTTACCTCTTACAGAAATAATAGAACCACAGAATCTTCAGGATCACTAAGTCCAACTGATATCCCTACTCTACAAGGTGCACCCTAAAGCATATCCCCAAGCGCCACATCCAAATGACTTTTAAACACATCCAGGGTTGGTGACTCAACCACCTCCCCGGGCAGCCCTTTCCAGTGCCTGACCACTCTAGCTGGGAAAGACATGTTTCCTAGTATCTAGTCTAAACCTACCCAGGCACAGCTAAAGGGCAATCCCTCTTGATCTGTCACTATTTTCCTGTGCGAAGAGACCAGCACCAACCTCTCCACAATGTCCTTTCAGGTAGCTGTAAATAGCAATTAGATCCCCCCTCAGCCTCTTTTTCACGCTAACCATCCCCAACTCCCTCAGTCACTCCTCATAACATTTATTCTCCAGGCCCTTCACCAGCTTTGTTGCCCTCCTCTGCACTCACTCCAGCACCTCCACATCCCTCTTGCAATGAGGTGTCCAAAACCGAACACAACACACGAGGTGTGGCCTCACCAGAGCAGAGGTACAAGGGGGCAATCACCTCTCTACTCTTGCTGGACACAGCATTTCTAATACAAGTGAGTACCCTACTGTTATAATACTTATGTCCTTTGTGTTAGGGCTGTAGAAATAAAAAAGAGGGTGTTTTAGAGAATTATCTTTAATTTTTTTTTTCTTCAAGAACAGGAGAACTCTATCCACCCTGCATAAAGGCTTTCAGTACTTAGAGGGAATGGAAAGACTTTGAAAACTCACAAGAAAATATCAGATCCCCACTACTGCTGAGCACATTATTCAGGCTCAGATTTAGATGAGTAACTAAACTAGAAATAGCTATTATGGTAATATTTTTTTCTATTCACATCTAAAGGAAAACCCATTGGATTACAGAGGATACTTAGTATTGCCACCTCTCAGCCTGACTCTCAGTGACTAATTCTATTTGGTCACACCATCAGAAGTCTTGGGGAACACTGTTCCCTACTACTCCAGCAATTGCACCTAATTCTTATAATCTTCATAGATCAGGTAAATCAAATAATAAGCAATCAAAAATTATCAAAGGTCAGTTAAAGGACAGCCATTTCGGAACCAAATGTTCCAGCAGCATCTATACTATTAGCAGACAAAATTCAAAACTAAAACAAATGCTCAAGATACAGCCACTTTTTCATAACGGAAGCAAAATGAAGATCTTCTCATTCTAACAGTTTGGTGATCTGGAAGGGATATGCACCCAGTAATAACCAACTACACACTCTGTATTTTCTGTAAGTGAATAATTGACCTGCAGAAGCAACATGCTAAAAATCAGTAAGTGTGCCTGTAGGGATTCTGTAATTTACCCTGCTAAGAGACAGGAAGTACAGGGAAACTGGTTGTCCACAAAGGGTATGATTACCCAGCATGAAAGGGAATTTAATGACCTTGCAATGCCCTCTCTTTGATAGCCACTTGTTCTGTGTGATCAAAAGTATGAGGCTGCATACCACACCACAGAGTTAATAAACAGTTTCTCCAGGAAATCTCTTTTTGAGCACCAAGAGACTAGAGATTTCTACAAATACAGCTGACCTTTACATAACACTTAATTCCCAGGTGGTATCCAAAAATGATGACCCATCTGTAAAGTCATTCTTTCATCAAATTAAATGTTTGACAGCATCCAGCAGATTTAACTTTCATCTAAGCAGAGATATAGTGACTTGCCCTGTTTTCAACAGGGCTGAAATTTGAAGGTGAACACACTGATTAATTATCTCTTTTCTTAAAGCATTGCCATTTTAAGATAGAGCTTCTGCTATCTGGTGGGGAATATGCCTATAAAGTAAGGATTAAACTAACTCTGAATTGAGTAGATGCCTTATTTGAGATCAAAAGATAGGCAAGTGTCAAAATTCGTCTTTGATAACACATCATCCATCACCCTTGAGTCTTTTCCCAAAGTTTACGTTTTTCTTTCCACTGCAACAGTAATGACATTTTGCACAATACATCATGCTATATATTTTTTACTCTCCTATAAAGGCACCTTCATTCTTGTTTGCAAGTATGCATCCAGGCTTAAATTCAGCTTTGCATTTTTGACAAAGCAAATCACATAAAGGCTACACAAATAGTAAAAATGCATTGTTTCCTATTGCAAACTCTCTGGTGATTGCTAGCAAAAGGCAGGCATACTCCATTAAGAACTGTTATGCTTCTGTATACAAACTTTACTCCTAATGGCTTTTTCTTTCAGAATAAGATTACCTCATTAGCATTGCGGAACGGGTTCAAGTAAATGAATGGTTCCTACATCGTCAGTAAAGCTGAAATATTATTTCGTACATACTTCTCTAGGGAGATTCAAGTAAGACTTAAATCAATTCACAGCACATTTTTTTATGATATAAAAAGGGAGAAGAAAACTGGTACATCTGGTGTGAACTGACCTTCCCTCAGGACACAAAACTATTGATCCCATTTTCTCCAGCATCTGTTAGATGTCATGGTAAATGCAATTAAATATGCAGTATGTTGTAATTCTCATTTGTCATGCTTTCCTGAAGGCAGAAAGCACCTTTCCCAATTCTAGTATTTACCCCTTATAGTATCTGTCCCCACTGTCTGTCAAGCCACAACAGCTGGACTTAACCAATCAGGAAAGGAAGTTCATTTTACATTCCCTTCTGTACTCAGCCCTCTAATGTTTCTCTTAATGAAGAGGTGACAAATTCCTCTCCTCTTTGTCACCTGATTGCTTTATCATCTAAAGAGCACTGACCTGCTAAACATTTAAATTCATAGGTGCTAAGTGAACAAGCTCTAATTAAGCCATTTACTAAATAAGGAACACCACAACGGAGTAATTTAAATACACTATCCTGACACAGTTAAAAAGCTGTTGTTAATAAGTTGGAAGAATACCTGCATTCACCTACACATCATGTGGGGCTTTTCCACAGTTTTCAAACAGAACTGGTAACGTGGATTTACGGGATTTAGAGTGCACACTTTGCTTCACTAACCAGTTCAATGATGTATGCATTATAAATTTAATACTTAGACTCCAAACAGAGATCAGATAACTTCTTTATTATTATTCAACAATACTGAATACTGAGCTGTGTATCTTTTGTACACAGACAAAAGATTGAGACCCCCTGCTACATGCCCATGACCATAACCTCCTTTTAATCAATCAAAAACCCCAGAACCTCATAATATTTTAGGATCCATCCAATCCTGAATGGACTGAAAAAATAATCTAAACCTTTCTCATGCCAGCCACTTCATCACCAACTAATAAAGGTTTTTATTGACATTTTGGAAACATTTTTTCAGGTGCAATTTTGACATCATTCAACATAATTCTGTAGCAAATCAATTCAATTGGAAGAAATTTTAAAAGGATGAGGATTTGGCTACTTTTTACAAAGCTGTTATTGTGAAGAGAGAGGGCTTACCAAAAAATCTGACTGCTTCTTTTCAAATTAAAGACTTTTGTGCCTATGTAATACAGAGATCCCTTGAACAAGGCTTTTAAGCAAAGTCTTCATTGAATGTTGACTTCAGTAGTAACAAAGCAATTGCTTTTACACAGGGCCTGCTTAAAATTAACGAGTAAAACTTGTAATGATTCTTCCCACAAACCACCATCATCAAAAACTTCTTCGCAGAAGGTCTATCATTTGGTGCCACTGTGCTCTGCAGTGCTACAGGCTGAAAATCACTACTACCACTAAAACAAACCACTCCACCTCTGACATTTCAGCAGGAACCTCATTCTGCATTTCTATGAGCACCAGAAAAAAGATGGGAAAGACTGGCCACAGAGATGGCATAAGGAATCTTCCCAAATACGCTGACCTGCTCTAGGTCAACCTATGAGCGAAACATTGTAATTCTCTCTTCACAAGAGCTGTTACTCGCAACACCTTAGTTCAGGTCCAGGATGAATTTTCAGAGAGATTTACCTACAGAGAAAATCTGAAGGTTGAAACAAGCCAGATTTCAACATAATAATACCAGTTTCCACAAATGTTAAACTTTAAGATGCACCTTTCATATTTTAATGGGACCTCGGATAGATTTAATAAATCTCAGGTAGATTTCTGAATGACTGCTTGTGAAGTAGAGCACCACACAGCAGGAATAAAGCTCTGACACTGAGTGATCCATAATGTAAAAACTGCCAGACTTTGTGGGGGTTTTACTAAATCTTCAGCCTAAATTACTTTATTAGTCAGAGCTACAGAGAGATTAATATGGCCTTAGAGCAAACTTAATTCGATACTACCATCTGTACTGGCTAGTTAAATGTTGTTGTGCAGTTCTTCTTCTTTTCCCATTTCTCTCGGATGCTCACGCCATTACAGTAACTCAAGCAGGATTACTACTTCTATCAATCCAAAGTTTAGAAGGCCTTTGCATTTCTTTTGGAGAACACTGAAATCAGAATTCACCATTGCACCATTCCCCATTCTTTCTGGGACAAAGACAGAAAAGAAGGAATGTAAAATTACCTCTTCCTGAAGAATGGTTGCAAGTAAACAATTCTGATTTTATCCAGTGCGATGTAGTAACTTTACATTTAACACATGTGCTACAAATAATTTTCTCATCTGAAGAGCCATCTTTTCTTACTCTGCCTTTGCAGTGAAATGTTTGAGAGCTTAGCACGTTTGGAGCACACATAGAAACAAACTCTTGGCAGTCTCACAGATCTTGAGATCCAGCTTGAACACGATGAAGGAGTAGCCCCTGACCCAGGAAAGCAGTTAAATGTATGCTTTACTTTACAGTAGGAATTCTGGTAATTTATTTTCAGTGACTTAACACTTTAGTACTAAACCCCATCTTATTTGTCAGCATGCAAAAACAGGGAAAGTGCCTTCATGATTCTGGGTTTTGCTTTGCAAGGGTTTGGAGAGTTTTCCCCCTTTGCTGTTTTCACAGTTCAGAAGTAAGCAACTTTTCCTTAAGTGGAAAATATGACTGTCAGGCTTGCAAACAGAAACACACAAGTTTCTCTTTGGCCGTTCAAAAGTTTGCAAAAGATGCAGAAAAACTGGAAGAAGTTGGTTTGATATAAAACATTAAGGCATTATTCTCAATCTCCAGCTTGAGTTTTTGACAGGAGAGGGAAAGGGGCAGGCTAGCAGCCCCAAAAGCTGTCTGTGTGATAAACAAGTAGGAAACTCCTCAGGACAGCTGACTTTCTGTTTAAGTGGAAACACCGGCTGGACTGTAAACTCTGGGGATCCTGATCAAAGCAGGTCACCCGCCTTTGCAAAACAGACCATCTGATCTCCATTTTATATCGACAATAGATGAGCTGACAAACCAGCCACAAGTCTGACTCAAAGGCAAAAAGCTTCCAGCCTACAATAAACTTACCTTGAAGCTACAAGAATGTCATCTTTGAATGTCTTCCGGCATTACGTGATCTGCCTTACCCAATTAATACTAATAAAGTACCCAGCTAATATAAGGACTTCACGGATTGGCTGCCCACCATTGTGATGCAAGGAAAACATTCAGCACAAGGTAAGAGTAATAAGGTGTTTTTGTTCTGTTTAAAAATATATTGGAGAAGTAAAATCCCAGTATTATTCTGCAATATGCTTTTATCAAACTCTTTTCCAGCATCCTGTGGCTTAAAGGTTCTTAAAGCTGTTATTAAAAAATAAAATAATTCACCTGCCATTCACTCTCCATGCCTTGTCTTTTTTAGGAAATTCAGTCTTAGGTACATGCACACACAAGAATTCATGAACATATACATATATATATATATATTCAAAAGCATGGTTTAGAATGCCTACTATCAGCATTATCACAAGCTAAATATTCTGAACAGGTTTTATTATTCTTGAAAGAAAGAGATTCCTATTTTTTTCTGTACAAGACAGTGTGAGATTTCCATATTTCCTTCACAGACATGTATGAGCTGGCAGTCCGCTCCATCGGCATCAAGGTTCATTTACTTTGATGAAAACCAGGGTAAGAGAATCTAAGCAGAGCCTCTATATACTTCCAGGGCTACATAGCTCCCCTAAAGCTTTTATCTACACTGAACTCCCACTGGGAGTGTCAACATACCTTGATCTCTTTGTACTCTATTCCCCATCTATAAAAAGGGGATATTAGTCAATGCCAAAAAGAAGCTCTGTAATATATTAAAGAGTGTCAGGTTCTTCCATCACATGAACCACAAATTCCTAACTACCACTGCACAAAGGAGCTCACACCTGATTCCAACACCAAATGGTTTGGGCTTTAATTCAGCATTGTATTTTAACATCTCTTTTTAAGCAACAAAACCTACTTCTTCTGCAGAATGTGAACAAAAATAATCTGTTCAGATAGCTGCAAGATACTCAGCACAGTAATTACTGCATCTTTTAATGAGCTTATTTTAACAGGCACACTCGCTGAGAAAGAAACTATGCAACTTCCCATATTTGGCAACACCATGAACTAAAAAATAGTGGCAAGAGGTCCACCAATGCCTTTTATGGGTGGAGTGCAGCATATTCTATAAAAATTGATCTTACTATTTTGCCTATCTCTAGACATTGGATCTCCTCTGTCACAACTGCTCTTACGCCAGTTACCCTTCGATTTTAACATGAAGCCCATGTCTGACGTTTAATTAATGAGTCAATTAAATATTTTGCTGTTCTCAGCTTATTTTATCATTTAGAAGCAAAAGAAAGAACTCAAGACAGGCTTCCATGAGGAAGAAATTACAACTGCCTTTATTAGCAGTTAGATAGTCATTCTGGCAATATAATGAGATAAAGACTTCGACCATTTCCTTAATAGTGTGACTTTTGTCTTAGAGACTCAAAACCACTCTCAGTAGTTCTATGGGAATGAGGCAAGAAAGAAGCATCAAGGTAGTACATACTGGCTACACTAATAATTACACAGTTCACTTGCCAAGGTGTGATAGAAAGATGTCCATGGGGGCAGCAAGCTGTCATGAATAGATAAGGAGTAGCAAAATGGACCATAGATTTCCATGTCCTCTCTTCAGTTTAATGCTACTCACCCTATAAAGACTTCTCCATTAGCTAGCTATACTCTATGGAGTTGTTACAGTGTTTGCTCAGGGTGGTTTCACTGCTAATACAGCACTGTTAACCACTAACCCTGAGTTATCTGCAGCAGACCAACATTCAGCAGACAAAGTTCTTCAAGAACTGAACCACCTTGCATCACGAGGCTAATGGAGTCAAACTGAAGTTCCTCATGTTAACCTACAAAGAAATTGAGCAGGTCACATTACTTAGCCACACTCTTAAGGGTGTACCAAATGTATCCACATTGGAGTTAAAGCAGAGTAGCTAACATTCTGATAAATCCCACCTTGAATTACTGTGCACAACCTTCCCATGGAGGCAAAAACAATTAAGGACAAGAGGTAATGGGCATGAACTAGACCATAGGAAATTCCATCTAAACATAAGAAAGAACTTCTTTACATTGACCGTGGTGGAGCACTGGAACAGGCTACCCAGCAAGGTGGTACAGTCACTGTAATGGAGGGGTAATTAATTGACTGCAAGATGACATTGTTCAAAATTAGTATTGTTTATTATTTTTTTAATTCAGAACTCTTGCCACCCTGACCACTAATTTTAACAATAATCACGTTCTCTTGCAATGGTCATGGAAACACTACACAAATTATAACGTAGGATCTAGAACTTTTAAGAAATAACTATCAATAACACACATATTTCAATTGAACTGGAAAAGATTCTTGCAGTTAATTATACCACTTGTCCACTAGATGGACTCGAGGAACTCCTTTCTGCTTTAAGGCAGAAGGCTAGGTGAATTACTGTGAATTACATGAGGCTTTAAGTACTTAAACACAAGATTAGCTCCCAAGTCACAGAGCTAGCTACAGCTTCAGACAGCACCCAAACACTTTCAGGGAGTTCTGTCGATGTCTTGTTAGCCACTGAGGCTTCTGATTCTTCCCAGGCTTCACAGAGTGCTGGGGAAAGGAAGCAGACAATCTCTGACCTTATCCTAGCTCCTCTGAACAATCTATGTGTCCCTTCCAGGGGCTCCTCATCTTGGCAGGTATAGGCAGGATGTCTTGCAATGTGCAGGCATTGCAGTGTGGCACAATGTCACACTGGCTATGCAGGCCTATCACATGGAGGTATTTGGTGTCTGTTCCTGGTAAACTCAAAGCAGGCAGTTTCCAGACAAACAAACCCAGAGCACAGGGCTTGATATTCAGCAGAGCTAGCTTATAGCTTAGCAAAGCATAATGCTGTAGAAGGCAATGGCAGAATCACTGCCAGTAGCAGAGAGCAACAGCAGCAGGCACTGGTGGCAGCAAGCAAGCAGCAAGCATGAATACAACAGCAGAGCACATTGCGTTACCTGCACATCTCTTTATCAATACAGACCACACTGATGGGCTTTTGGACACAGAATAGACAATTAGAATGGCAGTTAGCCAAGCCTGACCATATTAGGTGAAGCCATAGGCTTGCTTTACCCAAATCTGGGAAAAACATAGGCCTTGCATGAGGCAGGCACAAGCCAAGTGCTTACCATAGGATGTAAACACTCAATGTCTCCAGATCTTTGTCCTCTTTCCTGTGGTTGCTTCTCCCCAAAACAGAGAGAGAGAGAGCAGAAAAACATGTCTGGGCAGGCTAGGATGTGTTCAGGCCTATTTTGACCTATTCAGGCCTACCACAACAGTCACCATCTCTGGAGTTATTCAAAACCTGTCTGGACACCATCCTGTGCAACCTGCTCTAGTTGACTCTGCTCTGGTGGGGAAAGAGTGGAATAGGTGATCTTTGGAGGTCTCTTCCATCCCCTATCATTCTGTGATTCTGTAAGAGCAACTGAAATCAACCATTCATCTTTACTAGAGGGGATCTGGAATCTGAAAGTGATGCTCACCTTTAGCAGAAAGGGAATCAAGGTAGCACATCTTTATACCCACATCTACTAACGTCAGGTTTAATTTATGCCACTGCATTTGCTTAAAAATCAAAATGAAAAAAAAAAAAATTGGCAATTTTTGAGGCAACAGCCAGAAATGTCATCAGGAAAAAGTCTATGCTACAGGTGTCTTATTAGAAGATCTGTTTATAGATTTTTTTTATAATGTATTTATCTTTCTTTAAATCAACTTGAAAGTGACAAGCAGCACAGAATTGTCTATTTTTACTAATTACAGCTAAAGAGCAATATTAGGGTAAGACAGTTATAAATAAAGCTTGTTGGACAGCATGTTGACATCATTTTATATAGCTTAAGTTGTGCCAAGCCAATAGACAGAATGTAGTGCACAAGTAGGAAAAAAACCCCAACAACCAGAAACCAGATTTTGTTAACCCTTGCTGTGCCAGGAGCTGAAGACCACAGCTATTTCATTTTTTAAAATGCTGTGCCACATCACTATTTACATCATTCTTTTGGAAATAATAAAGGAGTTAACAAACATCTGGAAGATCATGACCACATTCGAACTACTTTTATCTTGGAAGAGATTTGGTGCATCTGATCTGCTGCGGTATAACACTGGAGGAGCTGTTGCATGCAGCAATTGAATGGTTTGAAGGGGAAAACACTTCCAGCTGTAACATAGAACAGTTGCCATATAACTCAGATTACATTTAGCAAATTATCTTTTTCATGAGAAAGAAGATTAAGCTGTGTCACAGAACCGAAGGATAGCCAATGAATATATACTAACACTAGGATTTACAATTCATTATTGAGGATTTGATAGCTGGATTTTGAGAATTATGAGCTCTGTCATCCAACTACTGAACTAACTCTTTTTTGCTTTCTGTATCACAAACTGCAATAAAGCTTTGGGTTTGAGTGGAAGAGTTTTGTTCAATTAATTTTTCAGTGGCCAATCCCACCTATACTTACTATGCTTTGGGCAAGTTCCATCAAGCAACTGGCTAGATGATGGTAAACTTCCAAACCTACACCAGTTAATAAGAGTTGACAGAACAACAGGGGGTCCAGCACTGAAAAGAACTGTATGATGCAGAACTACATCTGTAGACTCAACACTGGAGATCCCTTGAATCACAGCCCAGTGAAGTTCTGGCTGTCAAACTTTCGTGTGGTGAAACATTGCAGTCTTTGACAGAGTACCAATGAATTTTTACTATGTATTAGTCTGTGCACATGCTCTCCTTTCTCCTGCCAGGCAGATTTACAATCTGAAGCTTAGCTGGAAAACTATGAAATAACATTGGAGTGTAAGAAGCTAGTTGAATCACTTAAGGTTGGACTAGTAACCACCCACCAGAATGAGGTGGAATTTTTGCCAATGTGCTGTTATGGGCTAAAGCAGCTGCTCTAATACTTTGCTGTGGAAATGATGGGGCCTTCTAGCTTTGTGTTTGTTATGACCTAATTGGTAAGCCTGTCTTACAGAAGGACATTATTGCATCTGCTGTTCATGGTTAATTTACAAACGATTAGTATTTTTTGACATCCCACAAAATAAGGAGATTGTTATCTATTGGACTGGTAATTTTCTCTGTTCTGTATTTTAGGATACAAGAAACCACACACTGCAATGAAAACCATTGCATGTTTTTTAACTGACTGCCCTGATAAGACATACATGGCCAGAAAAGCTGTGCCCACTTTATTTTCTTAAATCTTGAGGAATGCAACCTCTGCAACAAATACTCTTTACCTCAAGCTTTATCCTCCTGCATAACAGTAGAATATTCTTTCCTCCCAAATATTTTGGAACTACATACTGCTGGTCATGTAGGCTTATGTCTAATCTGCAACTGGCAGGCTGGAGAGCCTTCTTCTGCTCTATTTCCAAGATATGACGGTAGAGATAATTGA
Source organism: Psilopogon haemacephalus (assembly GCA_013396835.1). NCBI lineage: Eukaryota > Metazoa > Chordata > Aves > Piciformes > Megalaimidae > Psilopogon > Psilopogon haemacephalus. Next base: position 253,152 of record VWZI01012643.1, read on the forward strand.
AAAGTGTTCCATCATCCTGATCCAGTATTAGGGAACAGATGCAGTTCAGCTTGTCCTCAAAGGATAAAGAATATTAACCTGTGTATTCTTCAGTAAAAAAACTACACCTATAAAGCTATTAAGAGGATTTTGCAACATAGCTTCTTTTGTAACCCACTTTCCTTTTGCAAACTATGTGATATCAACTGCTGCAAGAGTCCCAACACATACTATGTCAATTGCCTGTGTCATATTTCTGCTTCTCAATTTTCAGTTTGTTGTATCTGATGAAACAAGTCCATCTACTGTAAGGAAACAGCTTTTATCTGATACATTGTCTAGATGAGGAACATAATTTTGTGACTAAAGAGTCTATCATAATATTAATAAGGCTAATCACTCTGTATTTTCTCCCATTCTTTATCTCTATTCCAAGCACAATTTTTCTATTACTGACCACTTTTCCCTTCTTTCTAGAGACCCCTCCCTTTGATTTGCCATATTCTTTCTTTCCATTGTTTCTTTCTCTCATCAAACCCCTTCTCGTCTGCACATTCAGAAATTCCTGCTGTTCCTTTATTCTCATCGTTCAGGCTCTCACATCTGTGCAGTGACACACATTTGCCAGTTGCAGGCCTGCCCCTTATTCTAGTGTTGCCATCCAATTTTCCCCTCCCTTTCACAGATACTTGCTGCAAAACTAACAGAACTCACAACTCAAAGTCTCAGAGGAAAAGCATCTTGAAAACTAAGGTATCTATTACTTGAGTGTGCTGGTTTGAACTAATTGAGGAATTTTAATTAAAAATTGGACTATAGGCTGAGAAAGGAAAACATTGATGATTCTACTTTACTCATTAAAAAAAATATATATATAAAAGTTAGAACCCAAAATAAGATAAGACGGACTGCTTTGAGCTGTGCTGGCTGATGCATGTCTCTCTCCCTGACTTTCTTAGCTGGAGCTGTGTAACTTCACTAACTACTTTCCTGCTGCTATCCCCCACTGGCCAATCTACCTTTGTTTATCTGGCACATAAGACAGATAGTGGGATAAAATTGGGAAGTGAAGGGAAGGTGGTAGGGTGGTTGGAAACCCCTTTTAAGGATTTTGATCTTCGGGAGGGGTGTGGTGTTTCTGTACTACATTTTTACTGTTTATGTCTGTTATATATTGTAAATATCTGCTTGTATATAATGCAAACCTATAAATATAAAGCTTAATTTCCTTAACTTCCAGCTGTCTGAGTCTAGCCTGGGCAATTTCACAGTGGGGACACACACACTCCCAAAACACCACACTGAGTCAAATAATTTCTTCTTAGCTATCAGCAGCAGCTGGTAGACAGCAATGTTTCTCTGAAGCTACCAGGGTCTGTACTGAGTCCCACATTATACCCTTCAGACTTCTGCTTGTCTTCTAGAGACTGAAAAATCTAGTCACTGATTTATTTTCTCCTCCTCTTGCTTACTACAAGAGTACTTCAGTTTGAAAGGAGATCAGAAGTGTGGAGGCAGGCTGTCAGTCACCACACACTGGGAAATCATTCACCACATGCATTTTTGGTTTCTAAAGCTCTGCTCAGTTAGTCAGACACAAAGTAAGTCATGAAACCCCAGGATGTCATCTGCGATATCTAGAGAAGACCCTTCTCTGGCACATATGCATGAGAAGCTGCCAAGTCTACTAAAACAATGAAAAAGATCTTGAGCAATTTTTGGCCCATGTCCTTTTGCAATTAAAGTTGCTGTATAGCTCCTATTTGTCTTCCACAACTGCAGTGTCATTTATTGGCTCACAGACTGTAAGATGCACAGAAAGATTAGTTCCCTCTTACCTGAAAGCAGCACTTTTACCCTTCATTCCTCCCTATGGGTATCAGCCTATTCTTTTAAACAGAAGCTCTTTGTATTCTGCCCACAGACTTGACACAAAAATGAGGTTCCACCACGCTCAAGGCTTGCAGAGCACATGGGGATTCTCTGCAACCATCAGCATGCCAACACTGCAAAAACTCTTCAGTGTTGTTTTTTTTTTTTAATAACAACATTACATGTTCCACATTTTAATTCCAAAAGTCTCCTAAAGATCAGAATGTCTCTTTTAAAGATTATTTGTTTTCATGCAATTTTTTACTAACATAAAAGCAATTTAAACCTATGCACACAATCAAATTTCCCTGACAAAAAGAAAAATAACTAGTTAATAATACAACGCTTGCATTTCCAGCTGGCCTGATTTCTAAGTGGTGCTGAATTTGGGCATGAAAAGCTCTCTTGCTGTTCCCTGGAACCACCTGGAGAGCAGGGCCTGTAGTGCTCTTACAATTGTAGGAAACATTTTTCCCCAGACAGCAGTGGCCAGGTTTCATTCTTTTCTTCCTAATTATCATGAAGTTATGTGCTGGTTTGAGGCTACTCAGAATATTTTAATGAGAGAAATTGGATCACTAGTTGTAAAAAGAAAATAATGATGAAGTCTATATCATTCACTGGTTTGCTGAGATAAAAAGCCAAAATGTAAACAGTTTGCCCCACTCCATTATGCATTGCTGCTTCTACTCATTTCCTCTTCACTCTGCTCTCTCCACTAACAAATAACAACTTAAGCTTTGCAGGTTGTTTTTCTTTGCCTATCTGGGAAAGTAGAGGGGGAAAGAGAGGGTAGCTTTGAGCCCCTCCTGGGCAGTCTTCTGTGTCTGGGAGAGGGTTTGTATTTCTGTATTATTTCTAATTTGTATATAATTGTAAATACTTGTAATTATATTATGTATATATGCTTGCAAATTTTGCTGTGCTGTAAATACAGGTTCATCTTACTTCCAAGCCATCTGAGCTGGTCTGGTAGATTTCAATAGTGTGTGTGTGGAGTGAAGTTTCTAGCCCACCACAAGTTACCAGCACTAAGTTAAAGTACTTCTAATATTAAGGATCCAGTTGCTACTGGGTACTACTCCTCCTTAAAGTTTAGTTGGCATGCAGATTATAACTGTTGCTGAGGAATCAGTAATGCTGTCACAAATAGACAGCTTTAAAATGGCATTTGGAGCAATTCACAGGTACTGAGGAACTTAAAATCAAACACAGAGCACCTGAAAACAAGGCCAGAAATTAAAGTAATTGAATATCCCATACAAAACGCAATGGATGAGATTTAACCAGTACATAGAATCACAGAATTGTCAGGGCTGGAAAGGACCTCAAGAATCATCTAGTTTCAGCCCCCCTGACATGGGCAGGAACACCTCACACTAGATCAGGTTGGTCAGAGCCCCATCCATCATGGTCTTAAAGACCTCCAAGGATGGGGCTTCCAATACCTTCCTGGGCAACCTATTCCTCTCACGGTAAAGAACATGCCTACACTGCAGTCATTTAGGTCAGTTTTACACCCATATGCTACTCACCCCATCAACATGGATAACTAGGCAAGATAAACAAGAGGACAACTAATCTGGGCTCAAACCCAAGAAATCCTCCAACATTGTATGACTTGCATTAAAATAGCAATTTCTAAGCACTTGCTTGGAAGGATTGATTAAAAAATTATACCATTTAAAGACAGATAGTGCCAAAAAATAGCATTATTCCCTTTTGGGAAATACTTGATACATAACTTGTCAAATATCACAATCAGTAAGATATCTTTTACTTTACCATGGTCCACACCAGTGTTTACAAAAGTAATCTTTTGCTATCTCATTGGAAAAAGACTCAGCAGAGATAGTATTACACCGGAATGCAGAAACCAGTATAAACGAGGTCTTCAGACCCAGCTAAAATGAAAACACTACAATATCCTCAAAGAAAGAAAAAAAATCAGTGTGGAAGTCCACCCACAAAATAAATACTCTGACAATTTATTGTCTGTGAGAGGAACAGCAAGTCTGCATATGTAAAGCTAATGAAAGGATTGCTCAATCTATCCGAGCAGAAGTGATTTTAAAACCTTGATAGAATGTGCAGATACTCATTAAACATTGCAAGTAGCTCACAGGCAAATGGGCATAACTTTCTCTCTTGGGAATATGCAGCAGATGATCAAAGACAGGCAATGAAGAATAAAACTGGCTAATATGACAGTCAAGGCTGGAAGGATTTGCTGAGATAAGAAATGGTTCTCAGCACTCTGGCAAGTATATTGTTGTCAGACACTCAGCACTTTCCATTTACAGAGCGGTTCATTGCTCTTTTTTATATCAAAAATTAGCATATCAGAAGATGAAGCCTGGAGCTGGGTGGTTTTTGCTTATTAGCTAATCAAAAGCATGTGTTTCTATACCTTTTGATTTAAAGTACAAAGCAGAGGGGAAAAAAAAAGAAGGAAATAATTCTACCCATCTTTCAAATTTCTTGTTTCCCTTAGAAATATTTACAGGCTACCTTGGCTGAGGAAACACACATGCCCTCCTCAGGCAATCAGAGAATGCCTAATGGTGAACACTGGATGAATATAATTTGGCAGCTAATAATAATACACAGTCAATTTGTGTCTTCTTTTCTTAATACATGTATAAATTGCAAGGACAATTTCCTCAGAATTCACAAAAGCGGCTGTGGTAATTTGAGGGATCCTAGATCTCCCTTAACAAAAATACCACAAGGACAGAGGCCCATTCCAGGGGCATGGACTGCCCTTCCCAGGATATTGTAATATTCTAGTCCATCTTCCGGTATCACAGTTTAAAAGATAGTTCCTGACTGATCTCTCTCCCATCTCTTCCCTGCCTTTCTTCCCTTCACTTCTCTCCAGAAAGAGCACACATTCTTATCTCATGGTTCGTGGGGGAGATGTCTGGCAGGGAGTTGAGCTGCATCATTGCGGCCACTGAGGCTTTGTAAGCCCCAGCTGGGGAGGATAGTTTTGGCCTACCCTCAGGCTGACCGAGGGTGGAAGGGGCAGAGGATTCTAGAAGGCTGGTTTGGGCTTAATAGGTTTTTGTACTTATTCTACCCAATTGTCTTTTATCTATATGGTCTAGTAAATAGAATTTCTCTTTAAACTTCCAATAAGTGTGCAGTAGCCTCATTCTTACTCCTGGAAAGGGGTAAGAGCCATCTCTGTCCTCCAGTCCTGTGTGTGTTCATGGCCCCAAACTGGGACACCTGCAGCTGAACATCCTGCAAAGTCTACACAAAGATAAAATCAGGATTAGATATCATCTAATGGCACTGGAATGTGCTGCCCATGGAGGTGGCTGAGTCACCAGCCTCAGATGCGTTTAAAGGTAGTCTGTGTGTGGTGCTTGGGGATATGGTTTAGAGGTGAACCAAGGTTGGACTTGGTGATCCTGAGGGTCTTGTCCAACCTGTATGTTTCTGTGATTCTCTGATCTTGAAAAAGAAAAATAGACCGACTACATTTAAAAGTCATGAGTGCCTTCATGGAAATGATCACGATGGGACTATTTTTATTGTACAAGTTAAATAACCTGTAATAATCCACAGCTTTTAAAGGAGAGTGGTTTCACTGAACCCAAGAAACAAAAGTAAGAACTTTGAGCATGAAATGTGGCAGGTAATTAACACCTGTTTAAATCTATATCATCAACTGCCTCATAAGTCACAATCAAAAAGGAAGGTTATCTATATATAGAAAACAAACTGGCACAATGAAGAGAGAAAACAGCCCTCCGTGAATGAAAAGACACACACACTCAGAATGGCTTAAACAGGGAAAAATGGGGTGGCAATTAAAAACACCAAGGGTGTGTGGGGGGAATCACTCTACAGATATATACAGGCCATGCATCAACCTGGAATGTAACCAAGTGTGGAGACATGTATTTAAATAAATCCTATTGCTTTTGTTATGTGACATATCAAGTAAGGCACTTAACAGAGAAGATGATGCACTGCATCTAGGCATGAAAGGCAAAATAAAAGGAGACAGGAAAAAAAAGGCATTTATTGGAGATGTGAGCAATAAAAGTGTTTGTCTCTTTTTAAAACTGTGTTTTCGATGTTAACTCTTTGAACAGTAAGAAAATTCAAGAGGTTTGGAAGAAAGTAAGCATGCTGATATAGCAAAAAAAAAAAAAAAAAAAAAAAAAATGAGAAANACCTGCCACCGAAAATGAATCCTGGGCAAAATTACGGAATGAGTCTTTTAAAGTAAGTTATTAAAGAAGGACTATATCAACCAAAAGTGTTTATGGTCTTGCCAGTCTAACTCAAGCTATGTGCTGGTGACATGACACACTAGAAGGTTAAGAAAATTAAAGGTGCTGGTATGATAATCTCTCCTGAAGCATTCAATTCAGCATTGCATAATAGTTTAGGAAACACTACAAATTCAATGTAATACATTAAATATATGGGACATCAGCTAACTGACATATTTTTAAATAGATTTGAATGCTTTCCAAGCAAATGCAAAAAAGGTCTAAACCTCTATCCTACTGCTACTGACATAAATTTGGAACCAAAGAATAAAGACCATGCTTAATGAGTAAGAAGTATCCTAGAAAGCAATAAGTCAAAAAGTCATGCTGGTCATGATGACTAAGGGTGCTGGGCAGCCACCTAATGCTGATACAATATCATCTTCAAAAACTTATCACAATTGTGCCTATTTCCAAAATGGTAGAGGAGGAGGAGAGGATATTAGAAACTCCAGGGCAGTCAGCCTCACCTCAGTTCCACAGAGCAAATCCTCCCAAAGCCATCTCTGAGCACACGAAGAACAAGAAGGTGATTAGAGAAACCAACAAGGATACACCAAGGGCAAAATCTTGCTTGACAAAGCTGTAACTCAGAGCACAAGGAAGGAGAAGATGATTTTGCTGACCATTTCAGCAAAGCTTTCATTGCTGTCACTCGCTATAGTATCCTGTAGCCAAATGCTTGTGATATGGTTTGGATAAGTAATCTACAATGTAGAATCTTGGTTCTTGAAGATCTGGACATCCTTGAGCAATTCAAGACAGCTCAGAGCAGAGCTTTAAGCAGCATGTCTCCAGAGCATCTTTCCAATTGATAATCAACCAAGTATCCAATCTACAATCAACCGAGTATCAGCTCCTACTGCAACATTACAGAGCTGTTCACCTTGCAGATTAAAGAAAAGGGGTAAAAAAGAAGTTAACTAAATTCAGGCTAGAAATAAGGTGCAAAAGTTAATAGTTATGTAACCAGAACCTTAGTGACCCTACCAAACAATGGAGAATTTTCTAAGATCTATTTCAGTTCAGAATTAAGACCAGACAGTAAAGTTAAGTACTTCCATACCTTGTCTATTCCAGAAGACCTAGGAGTTCATCACAATCCTCTTATCCAGTCTTAACAATACGAATCTCTGAACAAGGAAACAAGATTGTATTTTCCCTATTCTAATTCTTAGGTGAATTATACTCTATTATCCCTGTGATGGAAGGAAGAAATAATAAGGGAAGGTGAAACAAATGCAGAGCAAATAAACCAAGAGTAATGTTTAAACATTTGAGAATCCAAACATCAAAAGTAGTCCCTGCAGAACATTAAATCACTGCTCCAAGATGCCATCAGAAGTGAGAGGCTGGGTAAAGTATCACTCAGGGAGATATTCTGACAAATAGAAGTGATAGACACATCATGGTGTGAATATACAGCATTACTTCTTTAATGTTTATATGTCTGGACTGTTTGGAAAACAAATGCTTTGTGCATAAAGAGGCATCATAAAAGTTCTTGCTACTTCACAAGATCTCGTTTTTTCGTGAAAATATTTTCCCTATAAGCATCTGATGCACACATCTGCTAGGGCTAAAGGAAAGTCGGAAACTTAAAAAAAAAGTCACTAGAACTAAAATCTGCAAAACACAGAGAGAGTAAAACATCGCCTGTATACATCCCAAATTACAAATTTTCAGGAGTATTTTTCTAACCTTCTCTGAAAACAGTATCTGAAAATGTTATTTTTTAATTGTGTAACATCTGTTATGTTATTCAATGCACTGGAGTCCACGGATGCAATTTTCAAAATAAAATTAATTATTATTGGCCATAGCTTCACAGACAATTTGAAGTTAATTACACATACAAAGCGCTCCTTCTCTTTTCAAATTAAGAGCAGAATTGACACCAGCATTACTTAACAGCTTTATATAACATAACGATAACCTTTTATTCATATACAGACTACATTTTTATGTCACCAATTTTGCCCACTGTGTTAGTGACTGTAACCAAGATAGTTCTATGGTAAGACTTTGTTGTTTCTTTTTTTTTTCCCCCAACAATCAAAGTGAGGCTCAATGGATTTAATGTATGGAACTCCAAGGCACTGCCAGAGTTTCATAGCAGAGGGCCCAGAAAGCTGATGCAGCTTCCCCAGTTCACCCCTGTTTGGATCTTACTTCTCTTATACTCAACACTTCAGAACACACAGTTTCCACTTCAAATATTCTTAAAAGCTCAGCTGTCATTTACACTTATCTGTTATACTTTCTCTGTTATTGGATCATCCTTTTATGTCTGACCACCCACACAGCCTGACAGTTTGGATTTCAACAGTGCAGACATTCTGTAATGTCCACAATATATATAGTTTTTGCCATATGCACTTCTTTTACCACTTTCTTTTTAAGGACTTTCTGAATGTCACTTTCTGCCAACAAGCCAAATGTTCCCTCTTCTCCTCTGTTTCTCCATGGATCATAGAAAAGCAAAGACACAAACCCTTTCTAAATAAAATGGAGATTGTGTCCATGTAATATGAAGCAAATTCACAAACTGAAGAGGTGATGAACTCAAAGCAAGTGTGGAAGTGGTGGCCCGAACGTGTAAACATCTGAAATGCCATACAGGAGAAAAAAAACAAAAACACAAGCCATTATGCTCCAGGTCCTCATAGGAATATGCATGAATGCAGCTGATGACCAGCCTCAAAACATGCATATCTTGATACAAGAGACTTCCGCAGAGTAACACTGCCAAAACTGCAAGCCGAGAAACATATTTCCCTTCTTTTTTTGTGCATTTGTTTTCTAGCATACTTGTAGACCAGAAAAAAACACCAAGCTAACAAATAGCAGAGGTAGAGAGCATCTTCTATGTAGCTATTTCAGCTTTTCCTGACTGCCATGCAGAACAAACAACAGTTACTGTTTGGTTACAGTTACTGAACTAAGGGGTTATTAGCCTGACAGTGATTCTATAACATTCTGGTGAGAGGATATAAAATGCTGCAAGAAAAGACATGGTAAGAAAAGAGTTTGTAAATGTATTAACAGGTATCAAAATGAAGGAAAGGTTCTCTACCTATAAATACTAAAACAATTGACAAATGGATATGACTGATGCATTTAAAGACTTCTTGCTTCATTCTTCACAAAAACATTGTATTGTGATCAAATATCTAACAATTAATTAA